>CM077231.1:23248503-23576003 GCA_039654775.1 Spinibarbus caldwelli
GAGCACTGATACAGTCTCAGTGTTCATAGAAACGCAAAACTACGCTTTCTGGGCATGGTAGCTCCAACTTTACTTGCGGAGCAGAAAACATCTAAAACATTAAAGAAACGCTTTTCTGCATTGCAAATAAAACATTATTTCATTTTAAACTAACAACTTTCATATTGTCAAGCTTTGCTTTTCAGCATTTTGAAGCCTATCTCTGTTCATTAGCTCAGGAGCACTGATACCGTCTCGGTGTTCATAGAAACGCTAAACTAAGCTTTCTAGGCATGGTAGCTCCAACTTTACTTGCAGAGCAGAAAACATCTAAAACATTAAAGAAACACTTTTCTGCATTGCAAAAAGAACACATTATATCGTTTTAAACTAACAACTTTCATATCGTAAAGCTTTTCTCCTACCATTGCATTGAACTGACATTATCTGACAGGGAATAAAGCTTTTCAGCATTTCTGAAGACTTTTTCTGTTCATTAGCTCAGGAGCACTGATACAGTCTCAGTGTTCAAAGAAACCCTAAACTACGCTTTCTGGGCATGGTAGCTCCAACTTTACTTGCAGAGCACAAAACATCTAAAACATTAAAGAAATGCTTTTCTGCATTGCAAATAACACATTATTTCATTTTAAACTAACATCTTTCATATTGCAAATCTTTGCTCTTTAAATTGCATGAATTGACATTCCCTGACATGGAAATGAGCTTTTCAGCATTTCTGAAGCCTCGTTTGTCTTCATTCACTCAGTAGCTCAGACACAGTTTCAGTGTTGCAAGAAACGCTAATCTAAGCTTTCTGGGCATGGCAGCTCCAACATTACTTGCAGAGCACAAAACATCTAAAACATTACAGAAACGCTTTTCTGCATTGCAAATACAACATTGTTTCATTTTAAACTAACACCTTTCATATTGACAAGCTTTGCTCTTAACATTGCATGAACTGATATTCTATGACAGGGAAAAAAGATTTTCAGCATTTCTGAAGCCTCGTTGTTCTTCATTCACTCAGAAGCACTGACAGAGTCTCAGTGTTATTAGAATCTTTAAACTAAGATTTCTTGGCACGGTAGCTCCAACTTTACTTGCAGAGCACAAAACATCTAAAACATTAAAGAAATGCTTTTCTGCATTGCAAATAACACATTATTTCATTTTAAACTAACATCTTTCATATTGCAAATCTTTGCTCTTTAAATTGCATGAATTGACATTCCCTGACATGGAAATGAGCTTTTCAGCATTTCTGAAGCCTCGTTTGTCTTCATTCACTCAGTAGCTAAGACACAGTTTCAGTGTTGCAAGAAACACTAAACTAAGCTTTCTGGGCATGGCAGCTCCAACATTACTTGCAGAGCACAAAACATGTAAAACATTAAAGAAACGCTTTTCTGCATTGCAAATAACACATTATTTCATTTTAAACTAACATCTTTCTTATTGTAAATCTTTGCTCTTTAAATTGCATGAATTGACATTCCCTGACATGGAAATGAGCTTTTCAGCATTTCTGAAGCCTCGTTTGTCTTCATTCACTCAGTAGCTAAGACACAGTTTCAGTGTTGCAAGAAACGCTAAACTAAGCTTTCTGGGCATGGCAGCTCCAACATTACTTGCAGAGCACAAAACATCTAAAACATTACAGAAACGCTTTTCTGCATTGCAAATAAAACAATATTTCATGTTAAACTAAAAACTTTCATATTGTCAAGTCTTGCTCTTAACATTGCATGAACTGATACTCTCTGACAGAGAAAAATAGCTTTTAAGCTATTTTGAAGCCTATCTCTGTTCATTAGCTCAGTAGCATTGATACAGTCTCAGTGTTCATAGAAACGCTAAACTAAGCTTTCTAGGCATGATAGCTCCAACTTTACTTGCAGAGCACAAAACATCTAAAACATTAAAGAAACGCTTTTCTGTATTGCAACTAAAACATTATTTCATTTTAAACTAACAACTTTGATATTGTCAAGCTTTGCTTTTCAGCATTTTGAAGCCTATCTCTGTTCATTAGCTCAGGAGCACTAATACCGTCTCAGTGTTCATAGAAACGCTAAACTAAGCTTTCTAGGCATGGGAGCTCCAACTTTACTTGCAGAGCAGAAAACATCTAAAACATTAAAGAAACCCTTTCCTGCATTGCAAAGAACACAATATTTCATTTTAAAATAACAACTTTCATATTGTAAAGCTTTTCTCCTACCATTGCATAAACTGACATTATCTGACAGGGAATAAAGCCTTTTAGCATTTCTGAAAGACTTTTTCTGTTCATTAGCTCAGGAGCACTGATACAGTCTCAGTGTTCATAGAAATGCAAAACTAAGCTTTCTGGGTATGGTAGTTCCAACTTTACTTGCGGAGCAGAAAACATCTAAAACATTAAAGAAACGCTTTTCTGCATTGCAAATACAACATTGTTTCATGTTAAAGTGACAACTTTCATATTGACAAGCTTTGCTCTTAACATTGCATGAACTGACATTCTCTGACAGGGAAAAAAGATTTTCAGCATTTCTGAAGCCTCGTTGTTCTTCATTCACTCAGAAGCACTGACACAGTTTCAGTGTTGCAAGAAACGCTAAACTAAGCTTTCTGGGCATGGCAGCTCCAACTTTACTTGCAGAGCACAAAACATCTAAAACATTAAAGAAACACTTTTCTGCATTGCAAAGAACACTTTATATCATTTTAAACTAACAACTTTCATATCGTAAAGCTTTTCTCCTACCATTGCATTGAACTGACATTATCTTACAGGGAATAAAGCTTTTCAGCTTTTCTGAAGACTTTTTCTGTTCATTAGCTCAGGAGCACTGATACAGTCTCAGTGTTTATAGAAACGCAAAACTACACTTTCAGGGCATGGTAGCTCCAACTTTACTTGCGGAGCAGAAAACATCTAAAACATTAAAGAAACACTTTTCTCTATTGCAAAGAACACATTATATCATTTTAAACTAACAACTTTCATATTGTCAAGCTTGCTTTTCAGCATTTTGAAGCCTATCTCTGTTCATTAGCTCAGGAGCACTGATACCGTCTCAGTGTTCATAGAAACGCTAAACTAAGCTTTCTAGGCATGGTAGCTCCAACTTTACTTGCAGAGCAGAAAACATCTAAAACATTAAAGAAACACTTTTCTGCATTGCAAAGAACACATTATATCATTTTAAACTAACAACTTTCATATCGTAAAGCTTTTCTCCTACCATTGCATTGAACTGACATTATCTTACAGGGAATAAAGCTTTTCATCTTTTCTGAAGACTTTTCTGTTCATTAGCTCAGGAGCACTGATACAGTCTCAGTGTTCATAGAAACGCAAAACTACGCTTTCTGGGCATGGTAGCTCCAACTTTACTTGCGGAGCAGAAAACATCTAAAACATTAAAGAAACACTTTTCTGCATTGCAAAGAACACATTATATCATTTTAAACTAACAACTTTCATATTGTCAAGCTTTGCTTTTCAGCATTTTGAAGCCTATCTCTGTTCATTAGCTCAGGAGCACTGATACCGTCTCTGTGTTCATAGAAACGCTAAACTAAGCTTTCTAGGCATGGTAGCTCCAACTTTACTTGCAGAGCAGAAAACATCTAAAACATTAAAGAAACACTTTTCTGCATTGCAAAAAGAACACATTATATCGTTTTAAACTAACAACTTTCATATCGTAAAGCTTTTCTCCTACCATTGCATTGAACTGACATTATCTGACAGGGAATAAAGCTTTTCAGCATTTCTGAAGACTTTTTCTGTTCATTAGCTCAGGAGCACTGATACAGTCTCAGTGTTCAAAGAAACCCTAAACTACGCTTTCTGGGCATGGTAGCTCCAACTTTACTTGCAGAGCACAAAACATCTAAAACATTAAAGAAATGCTTTTCTGCATTGCAAATAACACATTATTTCATTTTAAACTAACATCTTTCATATTGCAAATCTTTGCTCTTTAAATTGCATGAATTGACATTCCCTGACATGGAAATGAGCTTTTCAGCATTTCTGAAGCCTCGTTTGTCTTCATTCACTCAGTAGCTCAGACACAGTTTCAGTGTTGCAAGAAACGCTAATCTAAGCTTTCTGGCATGGCAGCTCCAACATTACTTGCAGAGCACAAAACATCTAAAACATTACAGAAACGCTTTTCTGCATTGCAAATACAACATTGTTTCATTTTTAACTAACACCTTTCATATTGACAAGCTTTGCTCTTAACATTGCATGAACTGATATTCTATGACAGGGAAAAAAGATTTTCAGCATTTCTGAAGCCTCGTTGTTCTTCATTCACTCAGAAGCACTGACAGAGTCTCAGTGTTATTAGAATCTTTAAACTAAGATTTCTTGGCACGGTAGCTCCAACTTTACTTGCAGAGCACAAAACATCTAAAACATTAAAGAAATGCTTTTCTGCATTGCAAATAACACATTATTTCATTTTAAACTAACATCTTTCATATTGCAAATCTTTGCTCTTTAAATTGCATGAATTGACATTCCCTGACATGGAAATGAGCTTTTCAGCATTTCTGAAGCCTCGTTTGTCTTCATTCACTCAGTAGCTAAGACACAGTTTCAGTGTTGCAAGAAACACTAAACTAAGCTTTCTGGGCATGGCAGCTCCAACATTACTTGCAGAGCACAAAACATGTAAAACATTAAAGAAACGCTTTTCTGCATTGCAAATAACACATTATTTCATTTTAAACTAACATCTTTCTTATTGTAAATCTTTGCTCTTTAAATTGCATGAATTGACATTCCCTGACATGGAAATGAGCTTTTCAGCATTTCTGAAGCCTCGTTTGTCTTCA
Organism: Spinibarbus caldwelli; assembly: GCA_039654775.1. Taxonomy (NCBI): domain Eukaryota; kingdom Metazoa; phylum Chordata; class Actinopteri; order Cypriniformes; family Cyprinidae; genus Spinibarbus; species Spinibarbus caldwelli. Next base: position 23,253,328 of record CM077231.1, read on the forward strand.
TTCACTCAGTAGCTAAGACACAGTTTCAGTGTTGCAAGAAACGCTAAACTAAGCTTTCTGGGCATGGCAGCTCCAACATTACTTGCAGAGCACAAAACATCTAAAACATTACAGAAACGCTTTTCTGCATTGCAAATAAAACAATATTTCATGTTAAACTAAAAACTTTCATATTGTCAAGTCTTGCTCTTAACATTGCATGAACTGATACTCTCTGACAGAGAAAAATAGCTTTTAAGCTATTTTGAAGCCTATCTCTGTTCATTAGCTCAGTAGCATTGATACAGTCTCAGTGTTCATAGAAACGCTAAACTAAGCTTTCTAGGCATGATAGCTCCAACTTTACTTGCAGAGCACAAAACATCTAAAACATTAAAGAAACGCTTTTCTGTATTGCAACTAAAACATTATTTCATTTTAAACTAACAACTTTGATATTGTCAAGCTTTGCTTTTCAGCATTTTGAAGCCTATCTCTGTTCATTAGCTCAGGAGCACTAATACCGTCTCAGTGTTCATAGAAACGCTAAACTAAGCTTTCTAGGCATGGGAGCTCCAACTTTACTTGCAGAGCAGAAAACATCTAAAACATTAAAGAAACCCTTTCCTGCATTGCAAAGAACACAATATTTCATTTTAAAATAACAACTTTCATATTGTAAAGCTTTTCTCCTACCATTGCATAAACTGACATTATCTGACAGGGAATAAAGCCTTTTAGCATTTCTGAAAGACTTTTTCTGTTCATTAGCTCAGGAGCACTGATACAGTCTCAGTGTTCATAGAAATGCAAAACTAAGCTTTCTGGGTATGGTAGTTCCAACTTTACTTGCGGAGCAGAAAACATCTAAAACATTAAAGAAACGCTTTTCTGCATTGCAAATACAACATTGTTTCATGTTAAAGTGACAACTTTCATATTGACAAGCTTTGCTCTTAACATTGCATGAACTGACATTCTCTGACAGGGAAAAAAGATTTTCAGCATTTCTGAAGCCTCGTTGTTCTTCATTCACTCAGAAGCACTGACACAGTTTCAGTGTTGCAAGAAACGCTAAACTAAGCTTTCTGGGCATGGCAGCTCCAACATTACTTGCAGAGCACAAAACATCTAAAACATTAAAGAAACACTTTTCTGCATTGCAAAGAACACTTTATATCATTTTAAACTAACAACTTTCATATCGTAAAGCTTTTCTCCTACCATTGCATTGAACTGACATTATCTTACAGGGAATAAAGCTTTTCAGCTTTTCTGAAGACTTTTTCTGTTCATTAGCTCAGGAGCACTGATACAGTCTCAGTGTTTATAGAAACGCAAAACTACACTTTCAGGGCATGGTAGCTCCAACTTTACTTGCGGAGCAGAAAACATCTAAAACATTAAAGAAACACTTTTCTGCATTGCAAAGAACACATTATATCATTTTAAACTAACAACTTTCATATTGTCAAGCTTTGCTTTTCAGCATTTTGAAGCCTATCTCTGTTCATTAGCTCAGGAGCACTGATACCGTCTCAGTGTTCATAGAAACGCTAAACTAAGCTTTCTAGGCATGGTAGCTCCAACTTTACTTGCAGAGCAGAAAACATCTAAAACATTAAAGAAACACTTTTCTGCATTGCAAAGAACACATTATATCATTTTAAACTAACAACTTTCATATCGTAAAGCTTTTCTCCTACCATTGCATTGAACTGACATTATCTTACAGGGAATAAAGCTTTTCATCTTTTCTGAAGACTTTTTCTGTTCATTAGCTCAGGAGCACTGATACAGTCTCAGTGTTCATAGAAACGCAAAACTACGCTTTCTGGGCATGGTAGCTCCAACTTTACTTGCGGAGCAGAAAACATCTAAAACATTAAAGAAACACTTTTCTGCATTGCAAAGAACACATTATATCATTTTAAACTAACAACTTTCATATTGTCAAGCTTTGCTTTTCAGCATTTTGAAGCCTATCTCTGTTCATTAGCTCAGGAGCACTGATACCGTCTCTGTGTTCATAGAAACGCTAAACTAAGCTTTCTAGGCATGGTAGCTCCAACTTTACTTGCAGAGCAGAAAACATCTAAAACATTAAAGAAACACTTTTCTGCATTGCAAAGAACACATTATATCATTTTAAACTAACAACTTTCATATCGTAAAGCTTTTCTCCTACCATTGCATTTGACTGACATTATCTGATAGGGAATAAAGCTTTTCAGCATTTCTGAAGACTTTTTCTGTTCATTAGCTCAGGAGCACTGATACAGTCTCAGTGTTCATAGAAACGCAAAACTACGCTTTCTGGGCATGGTAGCTCCAACTTTACTTGCGGAGCAGAAAACATCTAAAACATTAAAGAAACGCTTTTCTGCATTGCAAATACAACATTGTTTCATTATAAACTAACACCTTTCATATTGACAAGCTTTGCTCTTAACATTGCATGAACTGACATTCTCTGACAGGGAAAAAAGATTTTCAGCATTTCTGAAGACTTTTTCTGTTCATTAGCTCAGGAACACTGATACAGTCTCAGTGTTCATAGAAATGCAAAACTAAGCTTTCAGGTAGTGGTAGTTCCAAGTTTACTTGCGGAGCAGAAAACATCTAAAACATTAAAGAAACGCTTTTCTGCATTGCAAATAACACAATATTTCATTTTAAACTAACATCTTTCTTATTGTAAATCTTTGCTCTTTAAATTGCATGAATTGACATTCCCTGACATGGAAATGAGCTTTTCAGCATTTCTGAAGCCTCGTTTGTCTTCATTCACTCAGTAGCTCAGACACAGTTTCAGTGTTGCAAGAAACGCTAAACTAAGCTTTCTGGGCATGGCAGCTCCAACATTACTTGCAGAGCACAAAACATCTAAAACATTACAGAAACGCTTTTCTGCATTGCAAATAAAACAATATTTCATGTTAAACTAAAAACTTTCATATTGTCAAGTCTTGCTCTTAAAATTGCATGAACTGATACTCTCTGACAGAGAAAAAAGCTTTTCACCTATTTTGAAGCCTATCTCTGTTCATTAGCTCAGTAGCATTGATACAGTCTCAGTGTTCATAGAAACGCTAAACTAAGCTTTCTAGGCATGATAGCTCCAACTTTACTTGCAGAGCACAAAACATCTAAAACATTAAAGAAACGCTTTTCTGCATTGCAAATAAAACATTATTTCATTTTAAACTAACAACTTTCATATTGTCAAGCTTTGCTTTTCAGCATTTTGAAGCCTATCTCTGTTCATTAGCTCAGGAGCACTAATACCGTCTCAGTGTTCATAGAAACGCTAAACTAAGCTTTCTGGGCATGGTAGTTCCAACTTTACTTGCGGAGCAGAAAACATCTAAAACATTAAAGAAACGCTTTTCTGCATTGCAAATACAACATTGTTTCATGTTAAACTGACAACTTTCATATTGACAAGCTTTGCTCTTAACATTGCATGAACTGACATTCTCTGACAGGGAAAAAAGATTTTCAGCATTTCTGAAGCCTCGTTTGTCTTCATTCACTCAGTAGCTAAGACACAGTTTCAGTGTTGCAAGAAACACTAAACTAAGCTTTCTGGGCATGGCAGCTCCAACATTACTTGCAGAGCACAAAACATGTAAAACATTAAAGAAACGCTTTTTTGCATTGCAAATAACACATTATTTCATTTTAAACTAATATCTTTCTTATTGTAAATCTTTGCTCTTTAAATTGCATGAATTGACATTCCCTGACATGGAAATGAGCTTTTCAGCATTTCTGAAGCCTCGTTTGTCTTCATTCACTCAGTAGCTAAGACACAGTTTCAGTGTTGCAAGAAACGCTAAACTAAGCTTTCTGGGCATGGCTGCTCCAACATTACTTGCAGAGCACAAAACATCTAAAACATTACAGAAACGCTTTTCTGCAGTGCAAATAAAACAATATTTCATGTTAAACTAAAAACTTTCATATTGTCAAGTCTTGCTCTTAACATTGCATGAACTGATACTCTCTGACAGAGAAAAAAAGCTTTTAAGCTATTTTGAAGCCTATCTCTGTTCATTAGCTCAGTAGCATTGATACAGTCTCAGTGTTCATAGAAACGCTAAACTAAGCTTTCTAGGCATGATAGCTCCAACTTTACTTGCAGAGCACAAAACATCTAAAACATTAAAGAAACGCTTTTCTGTATTGCAACTAAAACATTATTTCATTTTAAACTAACAACTTTGATATTGTCAAGCTTTGCTTTTCAGCATTTTGAAGCCTATCTCTGTTCATTAGCTCAGGAGCACTAATACCGTCTCAGTGTTCATAGAAACGCTAAACTAAGCTTTCTAGGCATGGTAGCTCCAACTTTACTTGCAGAGCAGAAAACATCTAAAACATTAAAGAAACCCTTTCCTGCATTGCAAAGAACACAATATTTCATTTTAAAATAACAACTTTCATATTGTAAAGCTTTTCTCCTACCATTGCATAAACTGACATTATCTGACAGGGAATAAAGCCTTTTAGCATTTCTGAAAGACTTTTTCTGTTCATTAGCTCAGGAGCACTGATACAGTCTCAGTGTTCATAGAAATGCAAAACTAAGCTTTCTGGGTATGGTAGTTCCAACTTTACTTGCGGAGCAGAAAACATCTAAAACATTAAAGAAACGCTTTCTGCATTGCAAATACAACATTGTTTCATGTTAAAGTGACAACTTTCATATTGACAAGCTTTGCTCTTAACATTGCATGAACTGACATTCTCTGACAGGGAAAAAAGATTTTCAGCATTTCTGAAGCCTCGTTGTTCTTCATTCACTCAGAAGCACTGACACAGTTTCAGTGTTGCAAGAAACGCTAAACTAAGCTTTCTGGGCATGGCAGCTCCAACTTTACTTGCAGAGCACAAAACATCTAAAACATTAAAGAAACACTTTTCTGCATTGCAAAGAACACTTTATATCATTTTAAACTAACAACTTTCATATCGTAAAGCTTTTCTCCTACCATTGCATTGAACTGACATTATCTTACAGGGAATAAAGCTTTTCAGCTTTTCTGAAGACTTTTTCTGTTCATTAGCTCAGGAGCACTGATACAGTCTCAGTGTTTATAGAAACGCAAAACTACGCTTTCTGGGCATGGTAGCTCCAACTTTACTTGCGGAGCAGAAAACATCTAAAACATTAAAGAAACACTTTTCTGCATTGCAAAGAACACATTATATCATTTTAAACTAACAACTTTCATATTGTCAAGCTTTGCTTTTCAGCATTTTGAAGCCTATCTCTGTTCATTAGCTCAGGAGCACTGATACCTTCTCAGTGTTCATAGAAACGCTAAACTAAGCTTTCTAGGCATGGTAGCTCCAACTTTACTTGCAGAGCAGAAAACATCTAAAACATTAAAGAAACACTTTTCTGCATTGCAAAGAACACATTATATCATTTTAAACTAACAACTTTCATATCGTAAAGCTTTTCTCCTACCATTGCATTGAACTGACATTATCTTACAGGGAATAAAGCTTTTCAGCTTTTCTGAAGACTTTTTCTGTTCATTAGCTCAGGAGCACTGATACAGTCTCAGTGTTCATAGAAACGCAAAACTACGCTTTCTGGGCATGGTAGCGCCAACTTTACTTGCAGAGCACAAAACATCTAAAACATTACAGAAACGCTTTTCTGCATTGCAAATAAAACAATATTTCATGTTAAACTAAAAACTTTCATATTGTCAAGTCTTGCTCTTAAAATTGCATGAACTGATACTCTCTGACAGAGAAAAAAAGCTTTTCACCTATTTTGAAGCCTATCTCTGTTCATTAGCTCAGTAGCATTGATACAGTCTCAGTGTTCATAGAAACGCTAAACTAAGCTTTCTAGGCATGATAGCTCCAACTTTGCTTGCAGAGCACAAAACATCTAAAACATTAAAGAAACGCTTTTCTGCATTGCAAATAAAACATTATTTCATTTTAAACTAACAACTTTCATATTGTCAAGCTTTGCTTTTCAGCATTTTGAAGCCTATCTCTGTTCATTAGCTCAGGAGCACTAATACCGTCTCAGTGTTCATAGAAACGCTAAACTAAGCTTTCTGGGCATGGTAGTTCCAACTTTACTTGCGGAGCAGAAAACATCTAAAACATTAAAGAAACGCTTTTCTGCATTGCAAATACAACATTGTTTCATGTTAAACTGACAACTTTCATATTGACAAGCTTTGCTCTTAATATTGGATGAACTGACATTCTATGACAGGGAAAAAAGATTTTCAGCATTTCTGAAGACTTTTTCTGTTCATTCACTCAGAAGCACTGACACAGTTTCAGTGTTGCAAAAAACGCTAAACTAAGCTTTCTGGGCATGGCAGCTCCAACTTTACTTGCAGAGCACAAAACATCTAAAACATTAAAGAAACGCTTTTCTGCATTGCAAATAAAACAATATTTCATTTTAAACTTACATCTTTCATATTGTAAATCTTTGCTCTTTAAATTGCATGAATTGACTCTCTGACTTGGAAATAAGCTTTTCAGCATTTCTGAAGCCTCGTTTGTCTTCATTCACTCAGGAGCTCAGACACAGTTTCAGTGTTGCAAGAAACGCTAAACTAAGCTTTCTGGGCATGGCAGCTCCAACATTACTTGCAGATCACAAAACATCTAAAACATTACAGAAACGCTTTTCTGCAGTGCAAATAAAACAATATTTCATGTTAAACTAAAAACTTTCATATTGTCAAGTCTTGCTCTTAACATTGCATGAACTGATACTCTCTGACAGAGAAAAAAAGCTTTTAAGCTATTTTGAAGCCTATCTCTGTTCATTAGCTCAGTAGCATTGATACAGTCTCAGTGTTCATAGAAACGCTAAACTAAGCTTTCTAGGCATGATAGCTCCAACTTTACTTGCAGAGCACAAAACATCTAAAACATTAAAGAAACGCTTTTCTGTATTGCAACTAAAACATTATTTCATTTTAAACTAACAACTTTGATATTGTCAAGCTTTGCTTTTCAGCATTTTGAAGCCTATCTCTGTTCATTAGCTCAGGAGCACTAATACCGTCTCAGTGTTCATAGAAACGCTAAACTAAGCTTTCTAGGCATGGTAGCTCCAACTTTACTTGCAGAGCAGAAAACATCTAAAACATTAAAGAAACCCTTTCCTGCATTGCAAAGAACACAATATTTCATTTTAAAATAACAACTTTCATATTGTAAAGCTTTTCTCCTACCATTGCATAAACTGACATTATCTGACAGGGAATAAAGCCTTTTAGCATTTCTGAAAGACTTTTTCTGTTCATTAGCTCAGGAGCACTGATACAGTCTCAGTGTTCATAGAAATGCAAAACTAAGCTTTCTGGGTATGGTAGTTCCAACTTTACTTGCGGAGCAGAAAACATCTAAAACATTAAAGAAACGCTTTTCTGCATTGCAAATACAACATTGTTTCATGTTAAAGTGACAACTTTCATATTGACAAGCTTTGCTCTTAACATTGCATGAACTGACATTCTCTGACAGGGAAAAAAGATTTTCAGCATTTCTGAAGCCTCGTTGTTCTTCATTCACTCAGAAGCACTGACACAGTTTCAGTGTTGCAAGAAACGCTAAACTAAGCTTTCTGGGCATGGCAGCTCCAACTTTTCTTGCAGAGCACAAAACATCTAAAACATTAAAGAAACACTTTTCTGCATTGCAAAGAACACTTTATATCATTTTAAACTAACAACTTTCATATCGTAAAGCTTTTCTCCTACCATTGCATTGAACTGACATTATCTTACAGGGAATAAAGCTTTTCAGCTTTTCTGAAGACTTTTTCTGTTCATTAGCTCAGGAGCACTGATACAGTCTCAGTGTTTATAGAAACGCAAAACTACGCTTTCTGGGCATGGTAGCTCCAACTTTACTTGCGGAGCAGAAAACATCTAAAACATTAAAGAAACACTTTTCTGCATTGCAAAGAACACATTATATCATTTTAAACTAACAACTTTCATATTGTCAAGCTTTGCTTTTCAGCATTTTGAAGCCTATCTCTGTTCATTAGCTCAGGAGCACTGATACCTTCTCAGTGTTCATAGAAACGCTAAACTAAGCTTTCTAGGCATGGTAGCTCCAACTTTACTTGCAGAGCAGAAAACATCTAAAACATTAAAGAAACACTTTTCTGCATTGCAAAGAACACATTATATCATTTTAAACTAACAACTTTCATATCGTAAAGCTTTTCTCCTACCATTGCATTGAACTGACATTATCTTACAGGGAATAAAGCTTTTCAGCTTTTCTGAAGACTTTTTCTGTTCATTAGCTCAGGAGCACTGATACAGTCTCAGTGTTCATAGAAACGCAAAACTACGCTTTCTGGGCATGGTAGCGCCAACTTTACTTGCAGAGCACAAAACATCTAAAACATTACAGAAACGCTTTTCTGCATTGCAAATAAAACAATATTTCATGTTAAACTAAAAACTTTCATATTGTCAAGTCTTGCTCTTAAAATTGCATGAACTGATACTCTCTGACAGAGAAAAAAAGCTTTTCACCTATTTTGAAGCCTATCTCTGTTCATTAGCTCAGTAGCATTGATACAGTCTCAGTGTTCATAGAAACGCTAAACTAAGCTTTCTAGGCATGATAGCTCCAACTTTGCTTGCAGAGCACAAAACATCTAAAACATTAAAGAAACGCTTTTCTGCATTGCAAATAAAACATTATTTCATTTTAAACTAACAACTTTCATATTGTCAAGCTTTGCTTTTCAGCATTTTGAAGCCTATCTCTGTTCATTAGCTCAGGAGCACTAATACCGTCTCAGTGTTCATAGAAACGCTAAACTAAGCTTTCTGGGCATGGTAGTTCCAACTTTACTTGCGGAGCAGAAAACATCTAAAACATTAAAGAAACGCTTTTCTGCATTGCAAATACAACATTGTTTCATGTTAAACTGACAACTTTCATATTGACAAGCTTTGCTCTTAATATTGGATGAACTGACATTCTATGACAGGGAAAAAAGATTTTCAGCATTTCTGAAGACTTTTTCTGTTCATTCACTCAGAAGCACTGACACAGTTTCAGTGTTGCAAAAAACGCTAAACTAAGCTTTCTGGGCATGGCAGCTCCAACTTTACTTGCAGAGCACAAAACATCTAAAACATTAAAGAAACGCTTTTCTGCATTGCAAATAAAACAATATTTCATTTTAAACTTACATCTTTCATATTGTAAATCTTTGCTCTTTAAATTGCATGAATTGACTCTCTGACTTGGAAATAAGCTTTTCAGCATTTCTGAAGCCTCGTTTGTCTTCATTCACTCAGGAGCTCAGACACAGTTTCAGTGTTGCAAGAAACGCTAAACTAAGCTTTCTGGGCATGGCAGCTCCAACATTACTTGCAGATCACAAAACATCTAAAACATTAAAGAAACGCTTTTCTGCATTGCAAAGAACACATTATTTCAATTTAAACTAACAACTTTCATATTGTAAAGCTTTTCTCCTACCATTGCAAAAACTGACATTATCTGACAGTGAATAAAGCCTTTCAGCATTTCTGAAAGACTTTTTCTGTTCATTAGCTCAGGAGCACTGATACAGTCTCAGTGTTCATAGATATGCAAAACTAAGCTTTCAGGGCATGGTAGTTCCAACTTTACTTGCGGAGCAGAAAACATCTAAAACATTAAAGAAACGATTTTCTGCATTGCAAATAACACATTATTTCATTTTAAACTAACATCTTTCTTATTGTAAATCTTTGCTCTTTAAATTGCATGAATTGACATTCCCTGACATGGAAATGAGCTTTTCAGCATTTCTGAAGCCTCGTTTGTCTTCATTCACTCAGTATCTCAGACACACTTTCAGTGTTGCAAGAAACGCTAAACTAAGCTTTCTGGGCATGGCAGCTCCAACATTACTTGCAGAGCACAAAACATCTAAAACATTACAGAAACGCTTTTCTGCATTGCAAATAAAACAATATTTCATGTTAAACTAACAACTTTCATATTGTCAAGCTTTGCTTTTCAGCATTTTGAAGCCTATCTCTGTTCATTAGCTCAGGAGCACTAATACCGTCTCAGTGTTCATAGAAACGCTAAACTAAGCTTTCTGGGCATGGTAGTTCCAACTTTACTTGCGGAGCAGAAAACATCTAAAACATTAAAGAAACGCTTTTCTGCATTGCAAATACAACATTGTTTCATGTTAAACTGACAACTTTCATATTGACAAGCTTTGCTCTTAACATTGCATGAACTGATATTCTATGACAGGGAAAAAAGATTTTCAGCATTTCTGAAGCCTCGTTGTTCTTCATTCACTCAGAAGCACTGACAGAGTCTCAGTGTTATTAGAATCTTTAAACTAAGATTTCTTGGCACGGTAGCTCCAACTTTACTTGCAGAGCACAAAACATCTAAAACATTAAAGAAATGCTTTTCTGCATTGCAAATAACACATTATTTCATTTTAAACTAACATCTTTCATATTGCAAATCTTTGCTCTTTAAATTGCATGAATTGACATTCCCTGACATGGAAATGAGCTTTTCAGCATTTCTGAAGCCTCGTTTGTCTTCATTCACTCAGTAGCTAAGACACAGTTTCAGTGTTGCAAGAAACACTAAACTAAGCTTTCTGGGCATGGCAGCTCCAACATTACTTGCAGAGCACAAAACATGTAAAACATTAAAGAAACGCTTTTTTTGCATTGCAAATAACACATTATTTCATTTTAAACTAATATCTTTCTTATTGTAAATCTTTGCTCTTTAAATTGCATGAATTGACATTCCCTGACATGGAAATGAGCTTTTCAGCATTTCTGAAGCCTCGTTTGTCTTCATTCACTCAGTAGCTAAGACACAGTTTCAGTGTTGCAAGAAACGCTAAACTAAGCTTTCTGGGCATGGCTGCTCCAACATTACTTGCAGAGCACAAAACATCTAAAACATTACAGAAACGCTTTTCTGCAGTGCAAATAAAACAATATTTCATGTTAAACTAAAAACTTTCATATTGTCAAGTCTTGCTCTTAACATTGCATGAACTGATACTCTCTGACAGAGAAAAAAAGCTTTTAAGCTATTTTGAAGCCTATCTCTGTTCATTAGCTCAGTAGCATTGATACAGTCTCAGTGTTCATAGAAACGCTAAACTAAGCTTTCTAGGCATGATAGCTCCAACTTTACTTGCAGAGCACAAAACATCTAAAACATTAAAGAAACGCTTTTCTGTATTGCAACTAAAACATTATTTCATTTTAAACTAACAACTTTGATATTGTCAAGCTTTGCTTTTCAGCATTTTGAAGCCTATCTCTGTTCATTAGCTCAGGAGCACTAATACCGTCTCAGTGTTCATAGAAACGCTAAACTAAGCTTTCTAGGCATGGTAGCTCCAACTTTACTTGCAGAGCAGAAAACATCTAAAACATTAAAGAAACCCTTTCCTGCATTGCAAAGAACACAATATTTCATTTTAAAATAACAACTTTCATATTGTAAAGCTTTTCTCCTACCATTGCATAAACTGACATTATCTGACAGGGAATAAAGCCTTTTAGCATTTCTGAAAGACTTTTTCTGTTCATTAGCTCAGGAGCACTGATACAGTCTCAGTGTTCATAGAAATGCAAAACTAAGCTTTCTGGGTATGGTAGTTCCAACTTTACTTGCGGAGCAGAAAACATCTAAAACATTAAAGAAACGCTTTTCTGCATTGCAAATACAACATTGTTTCATGTTAAAGTGACAACTTTCATATTGACAAGCTTTGCTCTTAACATTGCATGAACTGACATTCTCTGACAGGGAAAAAAGATTTTCAGCATTTCTGAAGCCTCGTTGTTCTTCATTCACTCAGAAGCACTGACACAGTTTCAGTGTTGCAAGAAACGCTAAACTAAGCTTTCTGGGCATGGCAGCTCCAACTTTACTTGCAGAGCACAAAACATCTAAAACATTAAAGAAACACTTTTCTGCATTGCAAAGAACACTTTATATCATTTTAAACTAACAACTTTCATATCGTAAAGCTTTTCTCCTACCATTGCATTGAACTGACATTATCTTACAGGGAATAAAGCTTTTCAGCTTTTCTGAAGACTTTTTCTGTTCATTAGCTCAGGAGCACTGATACAGTCTCAGTGTTTATAGAAACGCAAAACTACGCTTTCTGGGCATGGTAGCTCCAACTTTACTTGCGGAGCAGAAAACATCTAAAACATTAAAGAAACACTTTTCTGCATTGCAAAGAACACATTATATCATTTTAAACTAACAACTTTCATATTGTCAAGCTTTGCTTTTCAGCATTTTGAAGCCTATCTCTGTTCATTAGCTCAGGAGCACTGATACCTTCTCAGTGTTCATAGAAACGCTAAACTAAGCTTTCTAGGCATGGTAGCTCCAACTTTACTTGCAGAGCAGAAAACATCTAAAACATTAAAGAAACACTTTTCTGCATTGCAAAGAACACATTATATCATTTTAAACTAACAACTTTCATATCGTAAAGCTTTTCTCCTACCATTGCATTGAACTGACATTATCTTACAGGGAATAAAGCTTTTCAGCTTTTCTGAAGACTTTTTCTGTTCATTAGCTCAGGAGCACTGATACAGTCTCAGTGTTCATAGAAACGCAAAACTACGCTTTCTGGGCATGGTAGCGCCAACTTTACTTGCAGAGCATAAAACATCTAAAACATTACAGAAACGCTTTTCTGCATTGCAAATAAAACAATATTTCATGTTAAACTAAAAACTTTCATATTGTCAAGTCTTGCTCTTAAAATTGCATGAACTGATACTCTCTGACAGAGAAAAAAAGCTTTTCACCTATTTTGAAGCCTATCTCTGTTCATTAGCTCAGTAGCATTGATACAGTCTCAGTGTTCATAGAAACGCTAAACTAAGCTTTCTAGGCATGATAGCTCCAACTTTGCTTGCAGAGCACAAAACATCTAAAACATTAAAGAAACGCTTTTCTGCATTGCAAATAAAACATTATTTCATTTTAAACTAACAACTTTCATATTGTCAAGCTTTGCTTTTCAGCATTTTGAAGCCTATCTCTGTTCATTAGCTCAGGAGCACTAATACCGTCTCAGTGTTCATAGAAACGCTAAACTAAGCTTTCTGGGCATGGTAGTTCCAACTTTACTTGCGGAGCAGAAAACATCTAAAACATTAAAGAAACGCTTTTCTGCATTGCAAATACAACATTGTTTCATGTTAAACTGACAACTTTCATATTGACAAGCTTTGCTCTTAACATTGCATGAACTGACATTCTCTGACAGGGAAAAAAGATTTTCAGCATTTCTGAAGCCTCGTTGTTCTTCATTCACTCAGAAGCACTGACACAGTTTCAGTGTTGCAAGAAACGCTAAACTAAGCTTTCTGGGCATGGCAGCTCCAACTTTACTTGCGGAGCAGAAAACATCTAAAACATTAAAGAAACGCTTTTCTGCATTGCAAATAAAACAATATTTCATTTTAAACTAACAACTTTCATATTGTAAAGCTTTGCTCTTAACATTGCATAAACTGACATTATCTGACAGGGAATAAAGCCTTTCAGCATTTCTGAAAGACTTTTTCTGTTCATTAGCTCAGAAGCACTGATACAGTCTTAGTGTTAATAGAAATGCAAAACTAAGCTTTCAGGGCATGGTAGTTCCAACTTTACTTGCGGAGCAGAAAACATCTAAAACATTAAAGAAACGCTTTTCTGCATTGCAAATACAACATTGTTTCATTTTAAACTAAGAACTTTCATATTGACAAGCTTTGCTCTTAACATTGCATAAACTGATATTCTATGACAGGGAAAAAAGATTTTCAGCATTTCTGAAGCCGCGTTGTTCTTCATTCACTCAGAAGCACTGACAGAGTCTCAGTGTTATTAGAATCTTTAAACTAAGATTTCTTGGCACGGTAGCTCAAACTTTACTTGCAGAGCACAAAACATCTAAAACATTAAAGAAACGCTTTTCTGCATTGCAAATAACACATTATTTCATTTTAAACTAACATCTTTCATATTGTAAATCTTTGCTCTTTAAATTGCATGAATTGACATTCCCTGACATGGAAATGAGCTTTTCAGCATTTCTGAAGCCTCGTTTGTCTTCAATCACTCAGTAGCTCAGACACAGTTTCAGTGTTGCAAGAAACGCTAAACTAAGCTTTCTGGGCATGGCAGCTCCAACATTACTTGCAGAGCACAAAACATCTAAAACATTACAGAAACGCTTTTCTGCATTGCAAATAAAACAATATTTCATTTTAAACTAACAACTTTCATATTGTCAAGCTTTGCTCTTAACATTGCATGAACTGATATTCTCTGACAGAGAAAAAATATTTTCAGCATTTCTGAAGACTTTTTCTGTTCATTAGCTCAGGAGCACTGATACAGTCTCAGTGTTCATAGAAACGCTAAACTAAGCTTTCTAGGCATGGTAGCTCCAACTTTACTTGCAGAGCAGAAAACATCTAAAACATTAAAAAAAATACTTTTCTGCATTGCAAAGAACACATTATATCATTTTAAACTAACAACTTTCATATTGTCAAGCTGTGCTTTTCAGCATTTTGAAGCCTATCTCTGTTCATTAGCTCAGGAGCACTGATACCGTCTCAGTGTTCATAGAAACGCTAAACTAAGCTTTCTAGGCATGGTAGCTCCAACTTTACTTGCAGAGCAGAAAACATCTAAAACATTAAAGAAACACTTTTCTGCATTGCAAAGAACACATTATATCATTTTAAACTAACAACTTTCATATCGTAAAGCTTTTCTCCTACCATTGCATTGAACTGACATTATCAGATAGGGAATAAAGCTTTTCAGCATTTCTGAAGACTTTTTCTGTTCATTAGCTCAGGAGCACTGATACAGTCTCAGTGTTCATAGAAACGCAAAACTACGCTTTCTGGGCATGGTAGCTCCAACTTTACTTGCGGAGCAGAAAACATCTAAAACATTAAAGAAACGCTTTTCTGCATTGCAAATACAACATTGTTTCATGTTAAACTGACAACTTTCATATTGACAAGCTTTGCTCTTAACATTGCATGAACTGACATTCTCTGACAGGGAAAAAAGATTTTCAGCATTTCTGAAAGACTTTTTCTGTTCATTAGCTCAGAAGCACTGATACAGTCTCAGTGTTAATAGAAATGCAAAACTAAGCTTTCAGGGCATGGTAGTTCCAACTTTACTTGCGGAGCAGAAAACATCTAAAACATTAAAGAAACGCTTTTCTGCATTGCAAATACAACATTATTTCATTTTAAACTAACAACTTTGATATTGTCAAGCTTTGCTTTTCAGCATTTTGAAGCCTATCTCTGTTCATTAGCTCAGGAGCACTAATACCGTCTCAGTGTTCATAGAAACGCTAAACTAAGCTTTCTAGGCATGGTAGCTCCAACTTTACTTGCAGAGCAGAAAACATCTAAAACATTAAAGAAACCCTTTCCTGCATTGCGAAGAACACAATATTTCATTTTAAAATAACAACTTTCATATTGTAAAGCTTTTCTCCTACCATTGCATAAACTGACATTATCTGACAGGGAATAAAGCCTTTTAGCATTTCTGAAAGACTTTTTCTGTTCATTAGCTCAGGAGCACTGATACAGTCTCAGTGTTCATAGAAATGCAAAACTAAGCTTTCTGGGTATGGTAGTTCCAACTTTACTTGCGGAGCAGAAAACATCTAAAACATTAAAGAAACGCTTTTCTGCATTGCAAATACAACATTGTTTCATGTTAAAGTGACAACTTTCATATTGACAAGCTTTGCTCTTAACATTGCATGAACTGACATTCTCTGACAGGGAAAAAAGATTTTCAGCATTTCTGAAGCCTCGTTGTTCTTCATTCACTCAGAAGCACTGACACAGTTTCAGTGTTGCAAGAAACGCTAAACTAAGCTTTCTGGGCATGGCAGCTCCAACTTTACTTGCAGAGCACAAAACATCTAAAACATTAAAGAAACACTTTTCTGCATTGCAAAGAACACTTTATATCATTTTAAACTAACAACTTTCATATCGTAAAGCTTTTCTCCTACCATTGCATTGAACTGACATTATCTTACAGGGAATAAAGCTTTTCAGCTTTTCTGAAGACTTTTTCTGTTCATTAGCTCAGGAGCACTGATACAGTCTCAGTGTTTATAGAAACGCAAAACTACGCTTTCTGGGCATGGTAGCTCCAACTTTACTTGCGGAGCAGAAAACATCTAAAACATTAAAGAAACACTTTTCTGCATTGCAAAGAACACATTATATCATTTTAAACTAACAACTTTCATATTGTCAAGCTTTGCTTTTCAGCATTTTGAAGCCTATCTCTGTTCATTAGCTCAGGAGCACTGATACCTTCTCAGTGTTCATAGAAACGCTAAACTAAGCTTTCTAGGCATGGTAGCTCCAACTTTACTTGCAGAGAAGAAAACATCTAAAACATTAAAGAAACACTTTTCTGCATTGCAAAGAACACATTATATCATTTTAAACTAACAACTTTCATATCGTAAAGCTTTTCTCCTACCATTGCATTGAACTGACATTATCTGATAGGGAATAAAGCTTTTCAGCATTTCTGAAGACTTTTTCTGTTCATTAGCTCAGGAGCACTGATACAGTCTCAGTGTTCATAGAAACGCAAAACTACGCTTTCTGGGCATGGTAGCTCCAACTTTACTTGCGGAGCAGAAAACATCTAAAGCATTAAAGAAACGCTTTTCTGCATTGCAAATACAACATTGTTTCATGTTAAACTAACAACTTTCATATTGACAAGCTTTGCTCTTAATATTGCATGAACTGACATTCTATGACAGGGAAAAAAGATTTTCAGCATTTCTGAAGACTTTTTCTGTTCATTCACTCAGAAGCACTGACACAGTTTCAGTGTTGCAAGAAACGCTAAACTAAGCTTTCTGGGCATGGCAGCTCCAACTTTACTTGCGGAGCAGAAAACATCTAAAACATTAAAGAAACGCTTTTCTGCATTGCAAATAAAACAATATTTCATTTTAAACTAACAACTTTCATATTGTAAAGCTTTGCTCTTAACATTGCATAAACTGACATTATCTGACAGGGAATAAAGCCTTTCAGCATTTCTGAAAGACTTTTTCTGTTCATTAGCTCAGAAGCACTGATACAGTCTCAGTGTTAATAGAAATGCAAAACTAAGCTTTCAGGGCATGGTAGTTCCAACTTTACTTGCGGAGCAGAAAACATCTAAAACATTAAAGAAACGCTTTTCTGCATTGCAAATACAACATTGTTTCATTTTAAACTAACAACTTTCATATTGACAAGCTTTGCTCTTAACATTGCATAAACTGATATTCTATGACAGGGAAAAAAGATTTTCAGCATTTCTGAAGCCGCGTTGTTCTTCATTCACTCAGAAGCACTGACAGAGTCTCAGTGTTATTAGAATCTTTAAACTAAGATTTCTTGGCACGGTAGCTCAAACTTTACTTGCAGAGCACAAAACATCTAAAACATTAAAGAAACGCTTTTCTGCATTGCAAATAACACATTATTTCATTTTAAACTAACATCTTTCATATTGTAAATCTTTGCTCTTTAAATTGCATGAATTGACATTCCCTGACATGGAAATGAGCTTTTCAGCATTTCTGAAGCCTCGTTTGTCTTCATTCACTCAGTAGCTCAGACACAGTTTCAGTGTTGCAAGAAACGCTAAACTAAGCTTTCTGGGCATGGCAGCTCCAACATTACTTGCAGAGCACAAAACATCTAAAACATTACAGAAACGCTTTTCTGCATTGCAAATAAAACAATATTTCATTTTAAACTAACAACTTTCATATTGTCAAGCTTTGCTCTTAACATTGCATGAACTGATATTCTCTGACAGGGAAAAAATATTTTCAGCATGTCTGAAGACTTTTTCTGTTCATTAGCTCAGGAGCACTGATACCGTCTCAGTGTTCATAGAAACGCTAAACTAAGCTTTCTAGGCATGGTAGCTCCAACTTTACTTGCAGAGCAGAAAACATCTAAAACATTAAAAAAAACACTTTTCTGCATTGCAAAGAACACATTATATCATTTTAAACTAACAACTTTCATATTGTCAAGCTTTGCTTTTCAGCATTTTGAAGCCTATCTCTGTTCATTAGCTCAGGAGCACTGATACCGTCTCAGTGTTCATAGAAACGCTAAACTAAGCTTTCTAGGCATGGTAGCTCCAACTTTACTTGCAGAGAAGAAAACATCTAAAACATTAAAGAAACACTTTTCTGCATTGCAAAGAAAACATTATATCATTTTAAACTAACAACTTTCATATCGTAAAGCTTTTCTCCTACCATTGCATTGAACTGACATTATCTGATAGGGAATAAAGCTTTTCAGCATTTCTGAAGACTTTTTCTGTTCATTAGCTCAGGAGCACTGATACAGTCTCAGTGTTCATAGAAATGCAAAACTAAGCTTTCAGGGCATGGTAGTTCCAACTTTACTTGCGGAGCAGAAAACATCTAAAACATTAAAGAAACGCTTTTCTGCATTGCAAATAACACATTATTTCATTTTAAACTAACATCTTTCTTATTGTAAATCTTTGCTCTTTAAATTGCATGAATTGACATTCCCTGACATGGAAATGAGCTTTTCAGCATTGCTGAAGCCTCGTTTGTCTTCATTCACTCAGTAGCTCAGACACAGTTTCAGTGTTGCAAGAAACGCTAAACTAAGCTTTCTGGGCATGGCAGCTCCAACATTACTTGCAGAGCACAAAACATCTAAAACATTACAGAAACGCTTTTCTGCATTGCAAATAAAACAATATTTCATGTTAAACTAAAAACTTTCATATTGTCAAGTCTTGCTCTTAAAATTGCATGAACTGATACTCTCTGACAGAGAAAAAAAGCTTTTCACCTATTTTGAAGCCTATCTCTGTTCATTAGCTCAGTAGCATTGATACAGTCTCAGTGTTCATAGAAACGCTAAACTAAGCTTTCTAGGCATGATAGCTCCAACTTTACTTGCAGAGCACAAAACATCTAAAACATTAAAGAAACGCTTTTCTGCATTGCAAATAAAACATTATTTCATTTTAAACTAACAACTTTCATATTGTCAAGCTTTGCTTTTCAGCATTTTGAAGCCTATCTCTGTTCATTAGCTCAGGAGCACTAATACCGTCTCAGTGTTCATAGAAACGCTAAACTAAGTTTTCTGGGCATGGTAGTTCCAACTTTACTTGCGGAGCAGAAAACATCTAAAACATTAAAGAAACGCTTTTCTGCATTGCAAATACAACATTGTTTCATGTTAAACTGACAACTTTCATATTGACAAGCTTTGGGGGAAGTCGTGGCCTAATGGTTAGAGAGTTGGGCTAGTAACCTGAAGGTTGCCGGTTCGATTCTCACACCGGCAGGAATTGAAGGTGGGGATTGTGAATGAACAGCACTCTCTCTGCCTTCGATACCATGACTGAGGTGCCCTTGAGCAAGGCATCGAACCCCCAATTGCTCCCCGGGCGCTGGAGCAATGGCTACCCACTGCTCCGGGTGTGTGTTCACGGTGTGTGTGTGCGTGTGTTCACTATTCACTGCTGTGTGTGTGCACTTGGATGGGTTAAATGCAGAGCACCAATTTCGAGTATGGGTCACCATACTTGACAATACGTCACGACTTTCACTTTCACTTTCTTTGCTCTTAACATTGCATGAACTGACATTCTCTGACAGGGAAAAAAGATTTTCAGCATTTCTGAAGCCTCGTTGTTCTTCATTCACTCAGAAGCACTGACACAGTTTCAGTGTTGCAAGAAACGCTAAACTAAACTTTCTGGGCATGGCAGCTCCAACTTTACTTGCGGAGCAGAAAACATCTAAAACATTAAAGAAACGCTTTTCTGCATTGCAAATAAAACAATATTTCATTTTAAACTAACAACTTTCATATTGTAAAGCTTTGCTCTTAACATTGCATAAACTGACATTATCTGACAGGGAATAAAGCCTTTCAGCATTTCTGAAAGACTTTTTCTGTTCGTTAGCTCAGAAGCACTGATACAGTCTCAGTGTTAATAGAAATGCAAAACTAAGCTTTCAGGGCATGGTAGTTCCAACTTTACTTGCGGAGCAGAAAACATCTAAAACATTAAAGAAACGCTTTTCTGCATTGCAAATACAACATTGTTTCATTTTAAACTAACAACTTTCATATTGACAAGCTTTGCTCTTAACATTGCATAAACTGATATTCTATGACAGGGAAAAAAGATTTTCAGCATTTCTGAAGCCGCGTTGTTCTTCATTCACTCAGAAGCACTGACAGAGTCTCAGTGTTATTAGAATCTTTAAACTAAGATTTCTTGGCACGGTAGCTCAAACTTTACTTGCAGAGCACAAAACATCTAAAACATTAAAGAAACGCTTTTCTGCATTGCAAATAACACATTATTTCATTTTAAACTAACATCTTTCATATTGTAAATCTTTGCTCTTTAAATTGCATGAATTGACATTCCCTGACATGGAAATGAGCTTTTCAGCATTTCTGAAGCCTCGTTTGTCTTCAATCACTCAGTAGCTCAGACACAGTTTCAGTGTTGCAAGAAACGCTAAACTAAGCTTTCTGGGCATGGCAGCTCCAACATTACTTGCAGAGCACAAAACATCTAAAACATTACAGAAACGCTTTTCTGCATTGCAAATAAAACAATATTTCATTTTAAACTAACAACTTTCATATTGTCAAGCTTTGCTCTTAACATTGCATGAACTGATATTCTCTGACAGAGAAAAAATATTTTCAGCATTTCTGAAGACTTTTTC
This sequence comes from Spinibarbus caldwelli, assembly GCA_039654775.1. Lineage (NCBI taxonomy): Eukaryota > Metazoa > Chordata > Actinopteri > Cypriniformes > Cyprinidae > Spinibarbus > Spinibarbus caldwelli. Next base: position 23,274,176 of record CM077231.1, read on the forward strand.
TGTTCATTAGCTCAGGAGCACTGATACAGTCTCAGTGTTCATAGAAACGCTAAACTAAGCTTTCTAGGCATGGTAGCTCCAACTTTACTTGCAGAGCAGAAAACATCTAAAACATTAAAGAAACACTTTTCTGCATTGCAAAGAACACATTATATCATTTTAAACTAACAACTTTCATATCGTAAAGCTTTTCTCCTACCATTGCATTGAACTGACATTATCAGATAGGGAATAAAGCTTTTCAGCATTTCTGAAGACTTTTTCTGTTCATTAGCTCAGGAGCACTGATACAGTCTCAGTGTTCATAGAAACGCAAAACTACGCTTTCTGGGCATGGTAGCTCCAACTTTACTTGCGGAGCAGAAAACATCTAAAACATTAAAGAAACGCTTTTCTGCATTGCAAATACAACATTGTTTCATGTTAAACTGACAACTTTCATATTGACAAGCTTTGCTCTTAACATTGCATGAACTGACATTCTCTGACAGGGAAAAAAGATTTTCAGCATTTCTGAAGCCTCGTTGTTCTTCATTCACTCAGAAGCACTGACACAGTTTCAGTTTTGCAAGAAACGCTAAACTAAGCTTTCTGGGCATGGCAGCTCCAACTTTACTTGCGGAGCAGAAAACATCTAAAACATTAAAGAAACGCTTTTCTGCATTGCATATAAAACAATATTTCATTTTAAACTAACAACTTTCATATTGTAAAGCTTTGCTCTTAACATTGCATAAACTGACATTATCTGACAGGGAATAAAGCCTTTCAGCATTTCTGAAAGACTTTTTCTGTTCATTAGCTCAGAAGCACTGATACAGTCTCAGTGTTAATAGAAATGCAAAACTAAGCTTTCAGGGCATGGTAGTTCCAACTTTACTTGCGGAGCAGAAAACATCTAAAACATTAAAGAAACGCTTTTCTGCATTGCAAATACAACATTGTTTCATTTTAAACTAACAACTTTCATATTGACAAGCTTTGCTCTTAACATTGCATAAACTAATATTCTATGACAGGGAAAAAAGATTTTCAGCATTTCTGAAGCCGCGTTGTTCTTCATTCACTCAGAAGCACTGACAGAGTCTCAATGTTATTAGAATCTTTAAACTAAGATTTCTTGGCACGGTAGCTCAAACTTTACTTGCAGAGCACAAAACATCTAAAACATTACAGAAACGCTTTTCTGCATTGCAAATAAAACATTTTAAACTAACATCTTTCATATTGTCAAGATTTGCTCTTAAAATTGCATGAACTGATATTCTCTGACAGGGAAAAAATATTTTCAGCATTTCTGAAGACTTTTTCTGTTCATTAGCTCAGGAGCACTGATACCGTCTCAGTGTTCATAGAAACGCGAAACTAAGCTTTCTAGGCATGGTAGCTCCAACTTTACTTGCAGAGCAGAAAACATCTAAAACATTAAAGAAACACTTTTCTGCATTGCAAAGAACACATTATATCATTTTAAACTAACAACTTTTCATATTGTCAAGCTTTGCGTTTCAGCATTTTGAAGCCTATCTCTGTTCATTAGCTCAGGAGCACTGATACCGTCTCAGTGTTCATAGAAACGCTAAACTAAGCTTTCTAGGCATGGTAGCTCCAACTTTACTTGCAGAGCAGAAAACATCTAAAACATTAAAGAAACAATTTTCTGCATTGCAAAGAACACATTATATTATTTTAAACTAACAACTTTCATATCGTAAAGCTTTTCTCCTACCATTGCATTGAACTGACATTATCTGACAGGGAAAAAAGATTTTCAGCATTTCTGAAGACTTTTTCTGTTCATTCACTCAGAAGCACTGACACAGTTTCAGTGTTGCAAAAAACGCTAAACTAAGCTTTCTGGGCATGGCAGCTCCAACTTTACTTGCAGAGCACAAAACATCTAAAACATTAAAGAAACGCTTTTCTGCATTGCAAATAAAACAATATTTCATTTTAAACTTACGTCTTTCATATTGTAAATCTTTGCTCTTTAAATTGCATGAATTGACTCTCTGACTTGGAAATAAGCTTTTCAGCATTTCTGAAGCCTCGTTTGTCTTCATTCACTCAGGAGCTCAGACACAGTTTCAGTGTTGCAAGAAACGCTAAACTAAGCTTTCTAGGCATAGCAGCTCCAACATTACTTGCAGATCAGAAAACATCTAAAACATTAAAGAAACGCTTTTCTGCATTGCAAAGAACACATTATTTCAATTTAAACTAACAACTTTCATATTGTAAAGCTTTTCTCCTACCATTGCAAAAACTGACATTATCTGACAGTGAATAAAGCCTTTCAGCATTTCTGAAAGACTTTTTCTGTTCATTAGCTCAGGAGCACTGATACAGTCTCAGTGTTCATAGAAATGCAAAACTAAGCTTTCAGGGCATGGTAGTTCCAACTTTACTTGCGGAGCAGAAAACATCTAAAACATTAAAGAAACGCTTTTCTGCATTGCAAATAACACATTATTTCATTTTAAACTAACATCTTTCTTATTGTAAATCTTTGCTCTTTAAATTGCATGAATTGACATTCCCTGACATGGAAATGAGCTTTTCAGCATTTCTGAAGCCTCGTTTGTCTTCATTCACTCAGGAGCTCAGACACAGTTTCAGTGTTGCAAGAAACGCTAAACTAAGCTTTCTGGGCATGGCAGCTCCAACATTACTTGCAGATCACAAAACATCTAAAACATTAAAGAAACGCTTTTCTGCATTGCAAAGAACACATTATTTCAATTTAAACTAACAACTTTCATATTGTAAAGCTTTTCTCCTACCATTGCAAAAACTGACATTATCTGACAGTGAATAAAGCCTTTCAGCATTTCTGAAAGACTTTTTCTGTTCATTAGCTCAGGAGCACTGATACAGTCTCAGTGTTCATAGAAATGCAAAACTAAGCTTTCAGGGCATGGTAGTTCCAACTTTACTTGCGGAGCAGAAAACATCTAAAACATTAAAGAAACGCTTTTCTGCATTGCAAATAACACATTATTTCATTTTAAACTAACATCTTTCTTATTGTAAATCTTTGCTCTTTAAATTGCATGAATTGACATTCCCTGACATGGAAATGAGCTTTTCAGCATTTCTGAAGCCTCGTTTGTCTTCATTCACTCAGTAGCTCAGACACAGTTTCAGTGTTGCAAGAAACGCTAAACTAAGCTTTCTGGGCATGGCAGCTCCAACATTACTTGCAGAGCACAAAACATCTAAAACATTACAGAAACGCTTTTCTGCATTGCAAATAAAACAATATTTCATGTTAAACTAAAAACTTTCATATTGTCAAGTCTTGCTCTTAACATTGCATGAACTGATACTCTCTGACAGAGAAAAAAAGCTTTTCAGCTATTTTGAAGCCTATCTCTGTTCATTAGCTCAGTAGTATTGATACAGTCTCAGTGTTCATAGAAACGCTAAACTAAGCTTTCTAGGCATGATAGCTCCAACTTTACTTGCAGAGCACAAAACATCTAAACCATTAAAGAAACGCTTTTCTGCATTGCAAATAAAACATTATTTCATTTTAAACTAACAACTTTCATATTGTCAAGCTTTGCTTTTCAGCATTTTGAAGCCTATCTCTGTTCATTAGCTCAGGAGCACTAATACCGTCTCAGTGTTCATAGAAACGCTAAACTAAGCTTTCTGGGCATGGTAGTTCCAACTTTACTTGCGGAGCAGAAAACATCTAAAACATTAAAGAAACGTTTTTCTGCATTGCAAATACAACATTGTTTCATGTTAAACTGACAACTTTCATATTGACAAGCTTTGCTCTTAACATTGCATGAACTGACATTCTCTGACAGGGAAAAAAGATTTTCAGCATTTCTGAAGCCTCGTTGTTCTTCATTCACTCAGAAGCACTGATACAGTCTCAGTGTTAATAGAAATGCAAAACTAAGCTTTCAGGGCATGGAAGTTCCAACTTTACTTGCGGAGCAGAAAACATCTAAAACATTAAAGAAACGCTTTTCTGCATTGCAAATACAACATTGTTTCATTTTAAACTAACAACTTTCATATTGACAAGCTTTGCTCTTAACATTGCATAAACTGATATTCTATGACAGGGAAAAAAGATTTTCAGCATTTCTGAAACCTCGTTGTTCGTCATTCACTCAGAAGCACTGACAGAGTCTCAGTGTTATTAGAATCTTTAAACTAAGATTTCTTGGTACGGTAGCTCAAACTTTACTTGCAGAGCACAAAACATCTAAAACATTAAAGAAACGCTTTTCCGCATTGCAAATAACACATTATTTCATTTTAAACTAACATCTTTCATATTGTAAATCTTTGCTCTTTAAATTGCATGAATTGACATTCCCTGACATGGAAATGAGCTTTTCAGCATTTCTGAAGCCTCGTTTGTCTTCATTCACTCAGTAGCTCAGACACAGTTTCAGTGTTGCAAGAAACGCTAAACTAAGCTTTCTGGGCATGGCAGCTCCAACATTACTTGCAGAGCACAAAACATCTAAAACATTACAGAAACGCTTTTCTGCATTGCAAATAAAACAATATTTCATGTTAAACTAAAAACTTTCATATCGTAAAGCTTTTCTCCTACCATTGCATTGAACTGACATTATCTGATAGGGAATAAAGCTTTTCAGCATTTCTGAAGACTTTTTCTGTTCATTAGCTCAGGAGCACTGATACAGTCTCAGTGTTCATAGAAACGCAAAACTACGCTTTCTGGGCATGGTAGCTCCAACTTTACTTGCGGAGCAGAAAACATCTAAAACATTAAAGAAACGCTTTTCTGCATTGCAAATACAACATTGTTTCATGTTAAACTAACAACTTTCATATTGACAAGCTTTGCTCTTAACATTGCATGAACTGACATTCTCTGACAGGGAAAAAAGATTTTCAGCATTTCTGAAGACTTTTTCTGTTCATTCACTCAGAAGCACTGACACAGTTTCAGTGTTGCAAAAAACGCTAAACTAAGCTTTCTGGGCATGGCAGCTCCAACTTTACTTGCAGAGCACAAAACATCTAAAACATTAAAGAAACGCTTTTCTGCATTGCAAATAAAACAATATTTCATTTTAAACTTACATCTTTCATATTGTAAATCTTTGCTCTTTAAATTGCATGAATTGACTCTCTGACTTGGAAATAAGCTTTTCAGCATTTCTGAAGCCTCGTTTGTCTTCATTCACTCAGGAGCTCAGACACAGTTTCAGTGTTGCAAGAAACGCTAAACTAAGCTTTCTGGGCATGGCAGCTCCAACATTACTTGCAGAGCACAAAACATCTAAAATATTACAGAAACGCTTTTCTGCATTGCAAATAAAACAATATTTCATGTTAAACTAAAAACTTTCATATTGTCAAGTCTTGCTCTTAAAATTGCATGAACTGATACTCTCTAACAGAGAAGAAAAGCTTTTCAGCTATTTTGAAGCCTATCTCTGTTCATTAGCTCAGTAGCATTGATACAGTCTCAATGTTCATAGAAACGCTAAACTAAGCTTTCTAGGCATGATAGCTCCAACTTTACTTGCAGAGCACAAAACATCTAAAACATTAAAGAAACGCTTTTCTGCATTGCAAATAAAACATTATTTCATTTTAAACTAACAACTTTCATATTGTCAAGCTTTGCTTTTCAGCATTTTGAAGCCTATCTCTGTTCATTAGCTCAGGAGCATTAATACCGTCTCAGTGTTCATAGAAACGCTAAACTAAGCTTTCTGGGCATGGTAGTTCCAACTTTACTTGCGGAGCAGAAAACATCTAAAACATTAAAGAAACGCTTTTCTGCATTGCAAATACAACATTGTTTCATGTTAAACTGACAAGTTTCATATTGACAAGCTTTGCTCTTAACATTGCATGAACTGACATTCTCTGACAGGGAAAAAAGATTTTCAGCATTTCTGAAGCCTCGTTGTTCTTCATTCACTCAGAAGCACTGACACAGTTTCAGTGTTGCAAGAAACGCTAAACTAAGCTTTCTGGGCATGGCAGCTCCAACTTTACTTGCGGAGCAGAAAACATCTAAAACATTAAAGAAACGCTTTTCTGCATTGCAAATAAAACAATATTTCATTTTAAACTAACAACTTTCATATTGTAAAGCTTTGCTCTTAACATTGCATAAACTGACATTATCTGACAGGGAATAAAGCCTTTCAGCATTTCTGAAAGACTTTTTCTGTTCATTAGCTCAGAAGCACTGATACAGTCTCAGTGTTAATAGAAATGCAAAACTAAGCTTTCAGGGCATGGTAGTTCCAACTTTACTTGCGGAGCAGAAAACATCTAAAACATTAAAGAAACGCTTTTCTGCATTGCAAATACAACATTGTTTCATTTTAAACTAACAACTTTCATATTGACAAGCTTTGCTCTTAACATTGCATAAACTGATATTCTATGACAGGGAAAAAAGATTTTCAGCATTTCTGAAGCCGCGTTGTTCTTCATTCACTCAGAAGCACTGACAGAGTCTCAGTGTTATTAGAATCTTTAAACTAAGATTTCTTGGCACGGTAGCTCCAACATTACTTGCAGATCACAAAACATCTAAAACATTAAAGAAACGCTTTTCTGCATTGCAAAGAACACATTATTTCAATTTAAACTAACAACTTTCATATTGTAAAGCTTTTCTCCTACCATTGCAAAAACTGACAGTGAATAAAGCCTTTCAGCATTTCTGAAAGACTTTTTCTGTTCATTAGCTCAGGAGCACTGATACAGTCTCAGTGTTCATAGAAATGCAAAACTAAGCTTTCAGGGCATGGTAGTTCCAACTTTACTTGCGGAGCAGAAAACATCTAAAACATTAAAGAAACGCTTTTCTGCATTGCAAATAACACATTATTTCATTTTAAACTAACATCTTTCTTATTGTAAATCTTTGCTCTTTAAATTGCATGAATTGACATTCCCTGACATGGAAATGAGCTTTTCAGCATTTCTGAAGCCTCGTTTGTCTTCATTCACTCAGGAGCTCAGACACAGTTTCAGTGTTGCAAGAAACGCTAAACTAAGCTTTCTGGGCATGGCAGCTCCAACATTACTTGCAGATCACAAAACATCTAAAACATTAAAGAAACGCTTTTCTGCATTGCAAAGAACACATTATTTCAATTTAAACTAACAACTTTCATATTGTAAAGCTTTTCTCCTACCATTGCAAAAACTGACATTATCTGACAGTGAATAAAGCCTTTCAGCATTTCTGAAAGACTTTTTCTGTTCATTAGCTCAGGAGCACTGATACAGTCTCAGTGTTCATAGAAATGCAAAACTAAGCTTTCAGGGCATGGTAGTTCCAACTTTACTTGCAGAGCATAAAACATCTAAACCATTAAAGAAACGCTTTTCTGCATTGCAAATAAAACATTATTTCATTTTAAACTAACAACTTTCATATTGTCAAGCTTTGCTTTTCAGCATTTTGAAGCCTATCTCTGTTCATTAGCTCAGGAGCACTAATACCGTCTCAGTGTTCATAGAAACGCTAAACTAAGCTTTCTGGGCATGGTAGTTCCAACTTTACTTGCGGAGCAGAAAATATCTAAAACATTAAAAAAACGCTTTTCTGCATTGCAAATAACACATTATTTCATTTTAAACTAACACCTTTCTTATTGTAAATCTTTGCTCTTTAAATTGCATGAATTGACATTCCCTGACATGGAAATGAGCTTTTCAGCATTTCTGAAGCCTCGTTTGTCTTCATTCACTCAGTAGCTCAGACACAGTTTCAGTGTTGCAAGAAACGCTAAACTAAGCTTTCTGGGCATGGCAGCTCCAACATTACTTGCAGAGCACAAAACATCTAAAACATTACAGAAACGCTTTTCTGCATTGCAAATAAAACAATATTTCATGTTAAACTAAAAACTTTCATATTGTCAAGTCTTGCTCTTAACATTGCATGAACTGATACTCTCTGACAGAGAAAAAAAGCTTTTCAGCTATTTTGAAGCCTATCTCTGTTCATTAGCTCATTAGCATTGATACAGTCTCAGTGTTCATAGAAACGCTAAACTAAGCTTTCTAGGCATGATAGCTCCAACTTTACTTGCAGAGCACAAAACATCTAAACCATTAAAGAAACGCTTTTCTGCATTGCAAATAAAACATTATTTCATTTTAAACTAACAACTTTCATATTGTCAAGCTTTGCTTTTCAGCATTTTGAAGCCTATCTCTGTTCATTAGCTCAGGAGCACTAATACCGTCTCAGTGTTCATAGAAACGCTAAACTAAGCTTTCTGGGCATGGTAGTTCCAACTTTACTTGCGGAGCAGAAAACATCTAAAACATTAAAGAAACGCTTTTCTGCATTGCAAATACAACATTGTTTCATGTTAAACTGACAACTTTCATATTGACAAGCTTTGCTCTTAACATTGCATGAACTGACATTCTCTGACAGGGAAAAAAGATTTTCAGCATTTCTGAAGCCTCGTTGTTCTTCATTCACTCAGAAGCACTGATACAGTCTCAGTGTTAATAGAAATGCAAAACTAAGCTTTCAGGGCATGGTAGTTCCAACTTTACTTGCGGAGCAGAAAACATCTAAAACATTAAAGAAACGCTTTTCTGCATTGCAAATACAACATTGTTTCATTTTAAACTAACAACTTTCATATTGACAAGCTTTGCTCTTAACATTGCATAAACTGATATTCTATGACAGGGAAAAAAGATTTTCAGCATTTCTGAAACCTCGTTGTTCGTCATTCACTCAGAAGCACTGACAGAGTCTCAGTGTTATTAGAATCTTTAAACTAAGATTTCTTGGCACGGTAGCTCAAACTTTACTTGCAGAGCACAAAACATCTAAAACATTAAAGAAACGCTTTTCCGCATTGCAAATAACACATTATTTCATTTTAAACTAACATCTTTCATATTGTAAATCTTTGCTCTTTAAATTGCATGAATTGACTCTCTGACTTGGAAATAAGCTTTTCAGCATTTCTGAAGCCTCGTTTGTCTTCATTCACTCAGTAGCTCAGACACAGTTTCAGTGTTGCAAGAAACGCTAAACTAAGCTTTCTGGGCATGGCAGCTCCAACATTACTTGCAGAGCACAAAACATCTAAAACATTACAGAAACGCTTTTCTGCATTGCAAATAAAACAATATTTCATTTTAAACTAACAACTTTCATATTGTCAAGCTTTGCTCTTAACATTGCATGAACTGATATTCTCTGACAGGGAAAAAATATTTTCAGCATGTCTGAAGACTTTTTCTGTTCATTAGCTCAGGAGCACTGATACAGTCTCAGTGTTCATAGAAACGCTAAACTAAGCTTTCTAGGTATGGTAGCTCCAACTTTACTTGCAGAGCAGAAAACATCTAAAACATTAAAAAAAACACTTTTCTGCATTGCAAAGAACACATTATATAATTTTAAACTAACAACTTTCATATTGTCAAGCTTTGCTTTTCAGCATTTTGAAGCCTATCTCTGTTCATTAGCTCAGGAGCACTGATACCGTCTCAGTGTTCATAGAAACGCTAAACTAAGCTTTCTAGGCATTGTAGCTCCAACTTTACTTGCAGAGCAGAAAACATCTAAAACATTAAAGAAACAATTTTCTGCATTGCAAAGAACACATTATATTATTTTAAACTAACAACTTTCATATCGTAAAGCTTTTCTCCTACCATTGCATTGAACTGACATTATCTGATAGGGAATAAAGCTTTTCAGCATTTCTGAAGACTTTTTTTGTTCATTAGCTCAGGAGCACTGATACAGTCTCAGTGTTCATAGAAACGCAAAACTACGCTTTCTGGGCATGGTAGCTCCAACTTTACTTGCGGAGCAGAAAACATCTAAAACATTAAAGAAACGCTTTTCTGCATTGCAAAAACAAAATTGTTTCATTTTAAACTAACACCTTTCATATTGACAAGCTTTGCTCTTAACATTGCATGAACTGACATTCTCTGACAGGGAAAAAAGATTTTCAGCATTTCTGAAGACTTTTTCTGTTCATTCACTCAGAAGCACTGACACAGTTTCAGTGTTGCAAAAAACGCTAAACTAAGCTTTCTGGGCATGGCAGCTCCAACTTTACTTGCAGAGCACAAAACATCTAAAACATTAAAGAAACGCTTTTCTGCATTGCAAATAAAACAATATTTCATTTTAAACTTACGTCTTTCATATTGTAAATCTTTGCTCTTTAAATTGCATGAATTGACTCTCTGACTTGGAAATAAGCTTTTCAGCATTTCTGAAGCCTCGTTTGTCTTCATTCACTCAGGAGCTCAGACACAGTTTCAGTGTTGCAAGAAACGCTAAACTAAGCTTTCTAGGCATGGCAGCTCCAACATTACTTGCAGATCACAAAACATCTAAAACATTAAAGAAACGCTTTTCTGCATTGCAAAGAACACATTATTTCAATTTAAACTAACAACTTTCATATTGTAAAGCTTTTCTCCTACCATTGCAAAAACTGACATTATCTGACAGTGAATAAAGCCTTTCAGCATTTCTGAAAGACTTTTTCTGTTCATTAGCTCAGGAGCACTGATACAGTCTCAGTGTTCATAGAAATGCAAAACTAAGCTTTCAGGGCATGGTAGTTCCAACTTTACTTGCGGAGCAGAAAACATCTAAAACATTAAAGAAACGCTTTTCTGCATTGCAAATAACACATTATTTCATTTTAAACTAACATCTTTCTTATTGTAAATCTTTGCTCTTTAAATTGCATGAATTGACATTCCCTGACATGGAAATGAGCTTTTCAGCATTTCTGAAGCCTCGTTTGTCTTCATTCACTCAGTAGCTCAGACACAGTTTCAGTGTTGCAAGAAACGCTAAACTAAGCTTTCTGGGCATGGCAGCTCCAACATTACTTGCAGAGCACAAAACATCTAAAACATTACAGAAACGCTTTTCTGCATTGCAAATAAAACAATATTTCATGTTAAACTAAAAACTTTCATATTGTCAAGTCTTGCTCTTAACATTGCATCAACTGATACTCTCTGACAGAGAAAAAAAGCTTTTCAGCTATTTTGAAGCCTATCTCTGTTCATTAGCTCAGTAGCATTGATACAGTCTCAGTGTTCATAGAAACGCTAAACTAAGCTTTCTAGGCATGATAGCTCCAACTTTACTTGCAGAGGACAAAACATCTAAACCATTAAAGAAACGCTTTTCTGCATTGCAAATAAGACATTATTTCATTTTAAACTAACAACTTTCATATTGTCAAGCTTTGCTTTTCAGCATTTTGAAGCCTATCTCTGTTCATTAGCTCAGGAGCACTAATACCGTCTCAGTATTCATAGAAACGCTAAACTAAGCTTTCTGGGCATGGTAGTTCCAACTTTACTTGCGGAGCAGAAAACATCTAAAACATTAAAGAAACGCTTTTCTGCATTGAAAATACAACATTGTTTCATGTTAAACTGACAACTTTCATATTGACAAGCTTTGCTCTTAACATTGCATGAACTGACATTCTCTGACAGGGAAAAAAGATTTTCAGCATTTCTGAAGCCTCGTTGTTCTTCATTCACTCAGAAGCACTGATACAGTCTCAGTGTTAATAGAAATGCAAAACTAAGCTTTCAGGGCATGGTAGTTCCAACTTTACTTGCGGAGCAGAAAACATCTAAAACATTAAAGAAACGCTTTTCTGCATTGCAAATACAACATTGTTTCATTTTAAACTAACAACTTTCATATTGACAAGCTTTGCTTTTCAGCATTTTGAAGCCTATCTCTGTTCATTAGCTCAGGAGCACTGATACCGTCTCAGTGTTCATAGAAACGCTAAACTAAGCTTTCTAGGCATGGTAGCTCCAACTTTACTTGCAGAGCAGAAAACATCTAAAACATTAAAGAAACACTTTTCTGCATTGCAAAGAACACATTATATCATTTTAAACTAACAACTTTCATATCGTAAAGCTTTTCTCCTACCATTGCATTGAACTGACATTATCTGATAGGGAATAAAGCTTTTCAGCATTTCTGAAGACTTTTTCTGTTCATTAGCTCAGGAGCACTGATACAGTCTCAGTGTTCATAGAAACGCAAAACTACGCTTTCTGGGCATGGTAGCTCCAACTTTACTTGCGGAGCAGAAAACATCTAAAACATTAAAGAAACGCTTTTCTGCATTGCAAATACAACATTGTTTCATTTTAAACTAACAACTTTCATATTGACAAGCTTTGCTCTTAACATTGCATAAACTGATATTCTATGACAGGGAAAAAAGATTTTCAGCATTTCTGAAGCCGCGTTGTTCTTCATTCACTCAGAAGCACTGACAGAGTCTCAGTGTTATTAGAATCTTTAAACTAAGATTTCTTGGCACGGTAGCTCAAACTTTACTTGCAGAGCACAAAACATCTAAAACATTAAAGAAACGCTTTTCTGCATTGCAAAGAACACATTATTTCAATTTAAACTAACAACTTTCATATTGTAAAGCTTTTCTCCTACCATTGCAAAAACTGACATTATCTGACAGTGAATAAAGCCTTTCAGCATTTCTGAAAGACTTTTTCTGTTCATTAGCTCAGGAGCACTGATACAGTCTCAGTGTTCATAGAAATGCAAAACTAAGCTTTCAGGGCATGGTAGTTCCAACTTTACTTGCGGAGCAGAAAACATCTAAAACATTAAAAAAACGCTTTTCTGCATTGCAAATAACACATTATTTCATTTTAAACTAACATCTTTCTTATTGTAAATCTTTGCTCTTTAAATTGCATGAATTGACATTCCCTGACATGGAAATGAGCTTTTCAGCATTTCTGAAGCCTCGTTTGTCTTCATTCACTCAGTAGCTCAGACACAGTTTCAGTGTTGCAAGAAACGCTAAACTAAGCTTTCTGGGCATGGCAGCTCCAACATTACTTGCAGAGCACAAAACATCTAAAACATTACAGAAACGCTTTTCTGCATTGCAAATAAAACAATATTTCATGTTAAACTAAAAACTTTCATATTGTCAAGTCTTGCTCTTAACATTGCATGAACTGATACTCTCTGACAGAGAAAAAAAGCTTTTCAGCTATTTTGAAGCCTATCTCTGTTCATTAGCTCAGTAGCATTGATACAGTCTCAGTGTTCATAGAAACGCTAAACTAAGCTTTCTAGGCATGATAGCTCCAACTTTACTTGCAGAGGACAAAACATCTAAACCATTAAAGAAACGCTTTTCTGCATTGCAAATAAAACATTATTTCATTTTAAACTAACAACTTTCATATTGTCAAGCTTTGCTTTTCAGCATTTTGAAGCCTATCTCTCTTCATTAGCTCAGGAGCACTAATACCGTCTCAGTGTTCATAGAAACGCTAAACTAAGCTTTCTGGGCATGGTAGTTCCAACTTTACTTGCGGAGCAGAAAACATCTAAAACATTAAAGAAACGCTTTTCTGCATTGCAAATACAACATTGTTTCATGTTAAACTGACAACTTTCATATTGACAAGCTTTGCTCTTAACATTGCATGAACTGACATTCTCTGACAGGGAAAAAAGATTTTCAGCATTTCTGAAGCCTCGTTGTTCTTCATTCACTCAGAAGCACTGATACAGTCTCAGTGTTAATAGAAATGCAAAACTAAGCTTTCAGGGCATGGTAGTTCCAACTTTACTTGCGGAGAAGAAAACATCTAAAACATTAAAGAAACGCTTTTCTGCATTGCAAATACAACATTGTTTCATTTTAAACTAACAACTTTCATATTGACAAGCTTTGCTCTTAACATTGCATAAACTGATATTCTATGACAGGGAAAAAAGATTTTCAGCATTTCTGAAACTTCGTTGTTCTTCATTCACTCAGAAGCACTGACAGAGTCTCAGTGTTATTAGAATCTTTAAACTAAGATTTCTTGGCACGGTAGCTCAAACTTTACTTGCAGAGCACAAAACATCTAAAACATTAAAGAAACGCTTTTCTGCATTGCAAATAACACATTATTTCATTTTAAACTAACAACTTTCATATTGTCAAGCTTTGCTTTTCAGCATTTTGAAGCCTATCTCTGTTCATTAGCTCAGGAGCACTGATACCGTCTCAGTGTTCATAGAAACGCTAAACTAAGCTTTCTAGGCATGGTAGCTCCAACTTTACTTGCAGAGCAGAAAACATCTAAAACATTAAAGAAACACTTTTCTGCATTGCAAAGAACACATTATATCATTTTAAACTAACAACTTTCATATCGTAAAGCTTTTCTCCTACCATTGCATTGAACTGACATTATCTGATAGGGAATAAAGCTTTTCAGCATTTCTGAAGAGTTTTTCTGTTCATTAGCTCAGGAGCACTGATACAGTCTCAGTGTTCATAGAAACGCAAAACTACGCTTTCTGGGCATGGTAGCTCCAACTTTACTTGCGGAGCAGAAAACATCTAAAAGATTAAAGAAACGCTTTTCTGCATTGCAAATACAACATTGTTTCATGTTAAACTAACAACTTTCATATTGACAAGCTTTGCTCTTAACATTGCATGAACTGACATTCTCTGACAGGGAAAAAAGATTTTCAGCATTTCTGAAGACTTTTTCTGTTCATTCACTCAGAAGCACTGACACAGTTTCAGTGTTGCAAAAAACGCTAAACTAAGCTTTCTGGGCATGGCAGCTCCAACTTTACTTGCAGCGCACAAAACATCTAAAACATTAAAGAAACGCTTTTCTGCATTGCAAATAAAACAATATTTCATTTTAAACTTACATCTTTCATATTGTAAATCTTTGCTCTTTAAATTGCATGAATTGACTCTCTGACTTGGAAATAAGCTTTTCAGCATTTCTGAAGCCTCGTTTGTCTTCATTCACTCAGGAGCTCAGACACAGTTTCAGTGTTGCAAGAAACGCTAAACTAAGCTTTCTGGGCATGGCAGCTCCAACATTACTTGCAGAGCACAAAACATCTAAAACATTACAGAAACGCTTTTCTGCATTGCAAATAAAACAATATTTCATGTTAAACTAAAAACTTTCATATTGTCAAGTCTTGCTCTTAAAATTGCATGAACTGATACTCTCTGACAGAGAAAAAAAGCTTTTCACCTATTTAGAAGCCTATCTCTGTTCATTAGCTCAGTAGCATTGATACAGTCTCAGTGTTCATAGAAACGCTAAACTAAGCTTTCTAGGGATGATAGCTCCAACTTTACTTGCAGTGCACAAAACATCTAAAACATTAAAGAAACGCTTTTCTGCATTGCAAATAAAACATTTCATTTTAAACTAACAACTTTCATATTGTCAAGCTTTGCTTTTCAGCATTTTGAAGCCTATCTCTGTTCATTAGCTCAGGAGCACTGATACCGTCTCAGTGTTCATAGAAACGCTAAACTAAGCTTTCTAGGCATGGTAGCTCCAACTTTACTTGCAGAGCAGAAAACATCTAAAACATTAAAGAAACAATTTTCTGCATTGCAAAGAACACATTATATTATTTTAAACTAACAACTTTCATATCGTAAAGCTTTTCTCCTACCATTGCATTGAACTGACATTATCTGATAGGGAATAAAGCTTTTCAGCATTTCTGAAGACTTTTTTTGTTCATTAGCTCAGGAGCACTTATACAGTCTCAGTGTTCATAGAAACGCAAAACTACGCTTTCTGGGCATGGTAGCTCCAACTTTACTTGCGGAGCAGAAAACATCTAAAACATTAAAGAAACGCTTTTCTGCATTGCAAATACAACATTGTTTCATTTTAAACTAACTCCTTTCATATTGACAAGCTTTGCTCTTAACATTGCATGAACTGACATTCTCTGACAGGGAAAAAAGATTTTCAGCATTTCTGAAGACTTTTTCTGTTCATTCACTCAGAAGCACTGACACAGTTTCAGTGTTGCAAAAAACGCTAAACTAAGCTTTCTGGGCATGGCAGCTCCAACTTTACTTGCAGAGCACAAAACATCTAAAACATTAAAGAAACGCTTTTCTGCATTGCAAATAAAACAATATTTCATTTTAAACTTACATCTTTCATATTGTAAATCTTTGCTCTTTAAATTGCATGAATTGACTCTCTGACTTGGAAATAAGCTTTTCAGCATTTCTGAAGCCTCGTTTGTCTTCATTCACTCAGGAGCTCAGACACAGTTTCAGTGTTGCAAAAAACGCTAAACTAAGCTTTCTGGGCATGGCAGCTCCAACTTTACTTGCAGAGCACAAAACATCTAAAACATTAAAGAAACGCTTTTCCGCATTGCAAATAACACATTATTTCATTTTAAACTAACATCTTTCATATTGTAAATCTTTGCTCTTTAAATTGCATGAATTGACATTCCCTGACATGGAAATGAGCTTTTCAGCATTTCTGAAGCCTCGTTTGTCTTCATTCACTCAGTAGCTCAGACACAGTTTCAGTGTTGCAAGAAACGCTAAACTAAGCTTTCTGGGCATGGCAGCTCCAACATTACTTGCAGAGCACAAAACATCTAAAACATTACAGAAACGCTTTTCTGCATTGCAAATAAAACAATATTTCATTTTAAACTAACAACTTTCATATTGTCAAGCTTTGCTCTTAATATTGCATGAACTGATATTCTCTGACAGGGAAAAAATATTTTCAGCATTTCTGAAGACTTTTTCTGTTCATTAGCTCAGGAGCACTGATACAGTCTCAGTGTTCATAGAAACGCTAAACTAAGCTTTCTAGGCATGGTAGCTCCAACTTTACTTGCAAAGCAGAAAACATCTAAAACATTAAAGAAACACTTTTCTGCATTGCAAAGAACACATTATATCATTTTAAACTAACAACTTTCATATTGTCAAGCTTTGCTTTTCAGCATTTTGAAGCCTATCTCTGTTCATTAGCTCAGGAGCACTGATACCGTCTCAGTGTTCATAGAAACGCTAAACTAAGCTTTCTAGGCATGGTAGCTCCAACTTTACTTGCAGAGAAGAAAACATCTAAAACATTAAAGAAACACTTTTCTGCATTGCAAAGAACACATTATATCATTTTAAACTAACAACTTTCATATCGTAAAGCTTTTCTCCTACCATTGCATTGAACTGACATTATCTGATAGGGAATAAAGCTTTTCAGCATTTCTGAAGACTTTTTCTGTTCATTCACTCAGAAGCACTGACACAGTTTCAGTGTTGCAAAAAACGCTAAACTAAGCTTTCTGGGCATGGCAGCTCCAACTTTACTTGCAGAGCACAAAACATCTAAAACATTAAAGAAACGCTTTTCTGCATTGCAAATAAAACAATATTTCATTTTAAACTTACATCTTTCATATTGTAAATCTTTGCTCTTTAAATTGCATGAATTGACTCTCTGACTTGGAAATAAGCTTTTCAGCATTTCTGAAGCCTCGTTTGTCTTCATTCACTCAGGAGCTCAGACACAGTTTCAGTGTTGCAAGAAACGCTAAACTAAGCTTTCTGGGCATGGCAGCTCCAACTTTACTTGCAGAGCACAAAACATCTAAAACATTACAGAAACGCTTTTCTGCATTGCAAATAAAACAATATTTCATGTTAAACTAAAAACTTTCATATTGTCAAGTCTTGCTCTTAAAATTGCATGAACTGATACTCTCTGACAGAGAAAAAAAGCTTTTCACCTATTTTGAAGCCTATCTCTGTTCATTAGCTCAGTAGCATTGATACAGTCTCAGTGTTCATAGAAACGCTAAACTAAGCTTTCTAGGCATGATAGCTCCAACTTTACTTGCAGAGCACAAAACATCTAAAACATTAAAGAAACGCTTTTCTGCATTGCAAATAAAACATTATTTCATTTTAAACTAACAACTTTCATATTGTCAAGCTTTGCTTTTCAGCATTTTGAAGCCTATCTCTGTTCATTAGCTCAGGAGCACTAATACCGTCTCAGTGTTCATAGAAACGCTAAACTAAGCTTTCTGGGCATGGTAGTTCCAACTTTACTTGCGGAGCAGAAAACATCTAAAACATTAAAGAAACGCTTTTCTGCATTGCAAATACAACATTGTTTCATGTTAAACTGACAAGTTTCATATTGACAAGCTTTGCTCTTAACATTGCATGAACTGACATTCTCTGACAGGGAAAAAAGATTTTCAGCATTTCTGAAGCCTCGTTGTTCTTCATTCACTCAGAAGCACTGACACAGTTTCAGTGTTGCAAGAAACGCTAAACTAAGCTTTCTGGGCATGGCAGCTCCAACTTTACTTGCGGAGCAGAAAACATCTAAAACATTAAAGAAACGCTTTTCTGCTTTGCAAATAAAACAATATTTCATTTTAAACTAACAACTTTCATATTGTAAAGCTTTGCTCTTAACATTGCATAAACTGACATTATCTGACAGGGAATAAAGCCTTTCAGCATTTCTGAAAGACTTTTTCTGTTCATTAGCTCAGAAGCACTGATACAGTCTCAGTGTTAATAGAAATGCAAAACTAAGCTTTCAGGGCATGGTAGTTCCAACTTTACTTTCGGAGCAGAAAACATCTAAAACATTAAAGAAACGCTTTTCTGCATTGCAAATACAACATTGTTTCATTTTAAACTAACAACTTTCATATTGACAAGCTTTGCTCTTAACATTGCATAAACTGATATTCTATGACAGGGAAAAAAGATTTTCAGCATTTCTGAGGCCGCGTTGTTCTTCATTCACTCAGAAGCACTGACAGAGTCTCAGTGTTATTAGAATCTTTAAACTAAGATTTCTTGGCACGGTAGCTCAAACTTTACTTGCAGAGCACAAAACATCTAAAACATTACAGAAACGCTTTTCTGCATTGCAAATAACACATTATTTCATTTTAAACTAACATCTTTCATATTGTAAATCTTTGCTCTTTAAATTGCATGAATTGCCATTCCCTGACATGGAAATGAGCTTTTCAGCATTTCTGAAGCCTCGTTTGTCTTCATTCACTCAGTAGCTCAGACACAGTTTCAGTGTTGCAAGAAACGCTAAACTAAGCTTTCTGGGCATGGCAGCTCCAACATTACTTGCAGAGCACAAAACATCTAAAACATTAAAGAAACGCTTTTCTGCATTGCAAATACAACATTGTTTCATTTTAAACTAACAACTTTCATATTGACAAGCTTTGCTCTTAACATTGCATAAACTGATATTCTATGACAGGGAAAAAAGATTTTCAGCATTTCTGAAGCAGCGTTGTTCTTCATTCACTCAGAAGCACTGACAGAGTCTCAATGTTATTAGAATCTTTAAACTAAGATTTCTTGGCACGGTAGCTCAAACTTTACTTGCAGAGCACAAAACATCTAAAACATTACAGAAACGCTTTTCTGCATTGCAAATAAAACAATATTTCATTTTAAACTAACAACTTTCATATTGTCAAGCTTTGCTCTTAACATTGCATGAACTGATATTCTCTGACAGGGAAAAAATATTTTCAGCATTTCTGAAGACTTTTTCTGTTCATTAGCTCAGGAGCACTGATACCGTCTCAGTGTTCATAGAAACGCTAAACTAAGCTTTCTAGGCATGGTAGCTCCAACTTTACTTGCAGAGCAGAAAACATCTAAAACATTAAAGAAACACTTTTCTGCATTGCAAAGAACACATTATATCATTTTAAACTAACAACTTTCATATTGTCAAGCTTTGCTTTTCAGCATTTTGAAGCCTATCTCTGTTCATTAGCTCAGGAGCACTGATACCGTCTCAGTGTTCATAGAAACGCTAAACTAAGCTTTCTAGGCATGGTACCTCCAACTTTACTTGCAGAGCAGAAAACATCTAAAACATTAAAGAAACAATTTTCTGCATTGCAAAGAACACATTATATTATTTTAAACTAACAACTTTCATATCGTAAAGCTTTTCTCCTACCATTGCATTGAACTGACATTATCTGATAGGGAATAAAGCTTTTCAGCATTTCTGAAGACTTTTTTTGTTCATTAGCTCAGGAGCACTGATACAGTCTCAGTGTTCATAGAAATGCAAAACTAAGCTTTCAGGGCATGTTAGTTCCAACTTTACTTGCGGAGCAGAAAACATCTAAAACATTAAAGAAACGCTTTTCTGCATTGCAAATACAACAATATTTCATTTTAAACTAACACCTTTCATATTGACAAGCTTTGCTCTTAACATTGCATGAACTGACATTCTCTGACAGGGAAAAAAGATTTTCAGCATTTCTGAAGACTTTTTCTGTTCATTCACTCAGAAGCACTGACACAGTTTCAGTGTTGCAAAAAACGCTAAACTAAGCTTTCTGGGCATGGCAGCTCCAACTTTACTTGCAGAGCACAAAACATCTAAAACATTAAAGAAACGCTTTTCTGCATTGCAAATAAAACAATATTTCATTTTAAACTAACATCTTTCTTATTGTAAATCTTTGCTCTTTAAATTGCATGAATTGACATTCCCTGACATGGAAATGAGCTTTTCAGCATTTCTGAAGCCTCGTTTGTCTTCATTCACTCAGTAGCTCAGACACAGTTTCAGTGTTGCAAGAAACGCTAAACTAAGCTTTCTGGGCATGGCAGCTCCAACATTACTTGCAGAGCACAAAACATCTAAAACATTACAGAAACGCTTTTCTGCATTGCAAATAAAACAATATTTCATGTTAAACTAAAAACTTTCATATTGTCAAGTCTTGCTCTTAAAATTGCATGAACTGATACTCTCTGACAGAGAAAAAAAGCTTTTCACCTATTTTGAAGCCTATCTCTGTTCATTAGCTCAGTAGCATTGATACAGTCTCAGTGTTCATAGAAACGCTAAACTAAGCTTTCTAGGCATGATAGCTCCAACTTTACTTGGAGAGCACAAAACATCTAAAACATTAAAGAAACGCTTTTCTGCATTGCAAATAAAACATTATTTCATTTTAAACTAACAACTTTCATATTGTCAAGCTTTGCTTTTCAGCATTTTGAAGCCTATCTCTGTTCATTAGCTCAGGAGCATTGATACAGTCTCAGTGTTAACAGAAATGCAAAACTAAGCTTTCAGGGCATGGTAGTTCCAACTTTACTTGCGGAGCAGAAAACATCTAAAACATTAAAGAAACGCTTTTCTGCATTGCAAATACAACATTGTTTCATTTTAAACTAACAACTTTCATATTGACAAGCTTTGCTCTTAACATTGCATAAACTGATATTCTATGACAGGGAAAAAAGATTTTCAGCATTTCTGAAGCCGCGTTGTTCTTCATTCACTCAGAAGCAATGACAGAGTCTCAGTGTTATTAGAATCTTTAAACTAAGATTTCTTGGTACGGTAGCTCAAACTTTACTTGCAGAGCACAAAACATCTAAAACATTAAAGAAACGCTTTTCTGCATTGCAAATAACACATTATTTCATTTTAAACTAACATCTTTCATATTGTAAATCTTTGCTCTTTAAATTGCATGAATTGACATTCCCTGACATGGAAATGAGCTTTTCAGCATTTCTGAAGCCTCGTTTGTCTTCATTCACTCAGTAGCTCAGACACAGTTTCAGTGTTGCAAGAAACGCTAAACTAAGCTTTCTGGGCGTGGCAGCTCCAACATTACTTGCAGAGCACAAAACATCTAAAACATTACAGAAACGCTTTTCTGCATTGCAAATAAAACAATATTTCATTTTAAACTAACAACTTTCATATTGTCAAGCTTTGCTCTTAACATTGCATGAACTGATATTCTCTGACAGGGAAAAAATATTTTCAGCATTTCTGAAGACTTTTTCTGTTCATTAGCTCAGGAGCACTGATACAGTCTCAGTGTTCATAGAAACGCTAAACTAAGCTTTCTAGGCATGGTAGCTCCAACTTTACTTGCAAAGCAGAAAACATCTAAAACATTAAAGAAACACTTTTCTGCATTGCAAAGAACACATTATATCATTTTAAACTAACAACTTTCATATTGTCAAGCTTTGCTTTTCAGCATTTTGAAGCCTATCTCTGCTCATTAGCTCAGGAGCACTGATACCGTCTCAGTGTTCATAGAAACGCTAAACTAAGCTTTCTGGGCATGGTAGCTCCAACTTTACTTGCGGAGCAGAAAACATCTAAAACATTAAAGAAACGCTTTTCTGCATTGCAAATACAACATTGTTTCATGTTAAACTAACAACTTTCATATTGACAAGCTTTGCTCTTAACATTGCATGAACTGACATTCTCTGACAGGGAAAAAAGATTTTCAGCATTTCTGAAGACTTTTTCTGTTCATTCACTCAGAAGCACTGACACAGTTTCAGTGTTGCAAAAAACGCTAAACTAAGCTTTCTGGGCATGGCAGCTCCAACTTTACTTGCAGAGCACAAAACATCTAAAACATTAAAGAAACGCTTTTCTGCATTGCAAATAAAACAATATTTCATTTTAAACTTACATCTTTCATATTGTAAATCTTTGCTCTTTAAATTGCATGAATTGACTCTCTGACTTGGAAATAAGCTTTTCAGCATTTCTGAAGCCTCGTTTGTCTTCATTCACTCAGGAGCTCAGACACAGTTTCAGTGTTGCAAGAAACGCTAAACTAAGCTTTCTGGGCATGGCAGCTCCAACATTACTTGCAGAGCACAAAACATCTAAAACATTACAGAAACGCTTTTCTGCATTGCAAATAAAACAATATTTCATGTTAAACTAAAAACTTTCATATTGTCAAGTCTTGCTCTTAAAATGGCATGAACTGATACTCTCTGACAGAGAAAAAAAGCTTTTCACCTATTTTGAAGCCTATCTCTGTTCATTAGCTCAGTAGCATTGATACAGTCTCAGTGTTCATAGAAACGCTAAACTAAGCTTTCTAGGCATGATAGCTCCAACTTTACTTGCAGAGCACAAAACATCTAAAACATTAAAGAAACGCTTTTCTGCATTGCAAATAAAACATTATTTCATTTTAAACTAACAACTTTCATATTGTCAAGCTTTGCTTTTCAGCATTTTGAAGCCTATCTCTGTTCATTAGCTCAGGAGCACTAATACCGTCTCAGTGTTCATAGAAACGCTAAACTAAGCTTTCTGGGCATGGTAGTTCCAACTTTACTTGCGGAGCAGAAAACATCTAAAACATTAAAGAAACGCTTTTCTGCATTGCAAATACAACATTGTTTCATGTTAAACTGACAAGTTTCATATTGACAAGCTTTGCTCTTAACATTGCATGAACTGACATTCTCTGACAGGGAAAAAAGATTTTCAGCATTTCTGAAGCCTCGTTGTTCTTCATTCACTCAGAAGCACTGACACAGTTTCAGTGTTGCAAGAAACGCTAAACTAAGCTTTCTGGGCATGGCAGCTCCAACTTTACTTGCGGAGCAGAAAACATCTAAAACTTTAAAGAAACGCTTTTCTGCATTGCAAATAAAACAATATTTCATTTTAAACTAACAACTTTCATATTGTAAAGCTTTGCTCTTAACATTGCATAAACTGACATTATCTGACAGGGAATAAAGCCTTTCAGCATTTCTGAAAGACTTTTTCTGTTCATTAGCTCAGAAGCACTGATACAGTCTCAGTGTTAATAGAAAAGCAAAACTAAGCTTTCAGGGCATGGTAGTTCCAACTTTACTTGCGGAGCAGAAAACATCTAAAACATTAAAGAAACGCTTTTCTGCATTGCAAATACAACATTGTTTCATTTTAAACTAACAACTTTCATATTGACAAGCTTTGCTCTTAACATTGCATAAACTGATATTCTATGACAGGGAAAAAAGATTTTCAGCATTTCTGAAGCCGCGTTGTTCTTCATTCACTCAGAAGCACTGACAGAGTCTCAGTGTTATTAGAATCTTTAAACTAAGATTTCTTGGCACGGTAGCTCAAACTTTACTTGCAGAGCACAAAACATCTAAAACATTAAAGAAACGCTTTTCTGCATTGCAAATAACACATTATTTCATTTTAAACTTACATCTTTCATATTGTAAATCTTTGCTCTTTAAATTGCATGAATTGACTCTCTGACTTGGAAATAAGCTTTTCAGCATTTCTGAAGCCTCGTTTGTATTCATTCACTCAGGAGCTAAGACACAGTTTCAGTGTTGCAAGAAACGCTAAACTAAGCTTTCTGGGCATGGCAGCTCCAACATTACTTGCAGATCACAAAACATCTAAAACATTAAAGAAACGCTTTTCTGCATTGCAAAGAACACATTATTTCAATTTAAACTAACAACTTTCATATTGTAAAGCTTTTCTCCTACCATTGCAAAAACTGACATTATCTGACAGTGAATAAAGCCTTTCAGCATTTCTGAAAGACTTTTTCTGTTCATTAGCTCAGGAGCACTGATACAGTCTCAGTGTTCATAGAAATGCAAAACTAAGCTTTCAGGGCATGGTAGTTCCAACTTTACTTGCGGAGCAGAAAACATCTAAAACATTAAAGAAACGCTTTTCTGCATTGCAAATAACACATTATTTCATTTTAAACTAACATCTTTCTTATTGTAAATCTTTGCTCTTTAAATTGCATGAATTGACATTCCCTGACATGGAAATGAGCTTTTCAGCATTTCTGAAGCCTCGTTTGTCTTCATTCACTCAGTAGCTCAGACACAGTTTCAGTGTTGCAAGAAACGCTAAACTAAGCTTTCTGGGCATGGCAGCTCCAACATTACTTGCAGAGCACAAAACATCTAAAACATTACAGAAACGCTTTTCTGCATTGCAAATAAAACAATATTTCATGTTAAACTAAAAACTTTCATATTGTCAAGTCTTGCTCTTAACATTGCATGAACTGATACTCTCTGACAGAGAAAAAAAGCTTTTCAGCTATATTGAAGCCTATCTCTGTTCATTAGCTCAGTAGCATTGATACAGTCTCAGTGTTCATAGAAACGCTAAACTAAGCTTTCTAGGCATGATAGCTCCAACTTTACTTGCAGAGCACAAAACATCTAAACCATTAAAGAAACGCTTTTCTGCATTGCAAATAAAACATTATTTCATTTTAAACTAACAACTTTCATATTGTCAAGCTTTGCTTTTCAGCATTTTGAAGCCTATCTCTGTTCATTAGCTCAGGAGCACTAATACCGTCTCAGTGTTCATAGAAACGCTAAACTAAGCTTTCTGGGCATGGTAGTTCCAACTTTACTTGCGGAGCAGAAAACATCTAAAACATTAAAGAAACGCTTTTCTGCATTGCAAATACAACATTGTTTCATTTTATACTAACAACTTTCATATTGACAAGCTTTGCTCTTAACATTGCATAAACTGATATTCTATGACAGGGAAAAAAGATTTTCAGCATTTCTGAAGCCTCGTTGTTCTTCATTCACTCAGAAGCACTGACAGAGTCTCAGTGTTATTAGAATCTTTAAACTAAGATTTCTTGGCACGGTAGCTCAAACTTTACTTGCAGAGCACAAAACATCTAAAACATTAAAGAAACGCTTTTCCGCATTGCAAATAACACATTATTTCATTTTAAACTAACATCTTTCATATTGTAAATCTTTGCTCTTTAAATTGCATGAATTGACATTCCCTGACATGGAAATGAGCTTTTCAGCATTTCTGAAGCCTCGTTTGTCTTCATTCACTCAGTAGCTCAGACACAGTTTCAGTGTTGCAAGAAACGCTAAACTAAGCTTTCTGGGCATGGCAGCTCCAACATTACTTGCAGAGCACAAAACATCTAAAACATTACAGAAACGCTTTTCTGCATTGCAAATAAAACAATATTTCATTTTAAACTAACAACTTTCATATTGTCAAGCTTTGCTCTTAACATTGCACGAACTGATATTCTCTGACAGGGAAAAAATATTTTCAGCATTTCTGAAGACTTTTTCTGTTCATTAGCTCAGGAGCACTGATACCGTCTCAGTGTTCATAGAAACGCTAAACTAAGCTTTCTAGGCATGGTAGCTCCAACTTTACTTGCAGAGCAGAAAACATCTAAAACATTAAAGAAACAATTTTCTGCATTGCAAAGAACACATTATTTCAATTTAAACTAACAACTTTCATATTGTAAAGCTTTTCTCCTACCATTGCAAAAACTGACATTATCTGACAGTGAATAAAGCCTTTCAGCATTTCTGAAAGACTTTTTCTGTTCATTAGCTCAGGAGCACTGATACAGTCTCAGTGTTCATAGAAATGCAAAACTAAGCTTTCAGGGCATGGTAGTTCCAACTTTACTTGCGGAGCAGAAAACATCTAAAACATTAAAGAAACGCTTTTCTGCATTGCAAATAACACATTATTTCATTTTAAACTAACATCTTTCTTATTGTAAATCTTTGCTCTTTAAATTGCATGAATTGACATTCCCTGACATGGAAATGAGCTTTTCAGCATTTCTGAAGCCTCGTTTGTCTTCATTCACTCAGTAGCTCAGACACAGTTTCAGTGTTGCAAGAAACGCTAAACTAAGCTTTCTGGGCATGGCAGCTCCAACATTACTTGCAGAGCACAAAACATCTAAAACATTACAGAAACGCTTTTCTGCATTGCAAATAAAACAATATTTCATTTTAAACTAACAACTTTCATATTGTCAAGCTTTGCTCTTAACATTGCATGAACTGATATTCTCTGACAGGGAAAAAATATTTTCAGCATTTCTGAAGACTTTTTCTGTTCATTAGCTCAGGAGCACTGATACCGTCTCAGTGTTCATAGAAACGCTAAACTAAGCTTTCTAGGCATGGTAGCTCCAACTTTACTTGCAGAGCAGAAAACATCTGAAACATTAAAGAAACACTTTTCTGCATTGCAAAGAACACATTATATCATTTTAAACTAACAACTTTCATATTGTCAAGCTTTGCTTTCAGTATTTTGAAGCCTATCTCTGTTCATTAGCTCAGGAGCACTGATACCGTCTCAGTGTTCATAGAAACGCTAAACTAAGCTTTCTAGGCATGGTAGCTCCAACTTTACTTGCAGAGCAGAAAACATCTAAAACATTAAAGAAACAATTTTCTGCATTGCAAAGAACACATTATTTCAATTTAAACTAACAACTTTCATATTGTAAAGCTTTTCTCCTACCATTGCAAAAACTGACATTATCTGACAGTGAATAAAGCCTTTCAGCATTTCTGAAAGACTTTTTCTGTTCATTAGCTCAGGAGCACTGATACAGTCTCAGTGTTCATAGAAATGCAAAACTAAGCTTTCAGGGCATGGTAGTTCCAACTTTACTTGCGGAGCAGAAAACATCTAAAACATTAAAGAAACGCTTTTCTGCATTGCAAATACAACATTGTTTCATGTTAAACTGACAACTTTCATATTGACAAGCTTTGGGGGAAGTCGTGGCCTAATGGTTAGAGAGTTGGGCTAGTAACCTGAAGGTTGCCGGTTCGATTCTCACACCGGCAGGAATTGAAGGTGGGGATTGTGAATGAACAGCACTCTCTCTGCCTTCGATACCATGACTGAGGTGCCCTTGAGCAAGGCATCGAACCCCCAATTGCTCCCCGGGCGCTGGAGCAATGGCTGCCCACTGCTCCGGGTGTGTGTTCACGGTGTGTGTGTGCGTGTGTTCACTATTCTCTGCTGTGTGTGTGCACTTGGATGGGTTAAATGCAGAGCACCAATTTCGAGTATGGGTCACCATACTTGACAATACGTCACGACTTTCACTTTCACTTTCTTTGCTCTTAACATTGCATGAACTGACATTCTCTGACAGGGAAAAAAGATTTTCAGCATTTCTGAAGCCTCGTTGTTCTTCATTCACTCAGAAGCACTGACACAGTTTCAGTGTTGCAAGAAACGCTAAACTAAACTTTCTGGGCATGGCAGCTCCAACTTTACTTGCGGAGCAGAAAACATCTAAAACATTAAAGAAACGCTTTTCTGCATTGCAAATAAAACAATATTTCATTTTAAACTAACAACTTTCATATTGTAAAGCTTTGCTCTTAACATTGCATAAACTGACATTATCTGACAGGGAATAAAGCCTTTCAGCATTTCTGAAAGACTTTTTCTGTTCATTAGCTCAGAAGCACTGATACAGTCTCAGTGTTAATAGAAATGCAAAACTAAGCTTTCAGGGCATGGTAGTTCCAACTTTACTTGCGGAGCAGAAAACATCTAAAACATTAAAGAAACGCTTTTCTGCATTGCAAATACAACATTGTTTCATTTTAAACTAACAACTTTCATATTGACAAGCTTTGCTCTTAACATTGCATAAACTGATATTCTATGACAGGGAAAAAAGATTTTCAGCATTTCTGAAGCCGCGTTGTTCTTCATTCACTCAGAAGCACTGACAGAGTCTCAGTGTTATTAGAATCTTTAAACTAAGATTTCTTGGCACGGTAGCTCAAACTTTACTTGCAGAGCACAAAACATCTAAAACATTAAAGAAACGCTTTTCTGCATTGCAAATAACACATTATTTCATTTTAAACTAACATCTTTCATATTGTAAATCTTTGCTCTTTAAATTGCATGAATTGACATTCCCTGACATGGAAATGAGCTTTTCAGCATTTCTGAAGCCTCGTTTGTCTTCAATCACTCAGTAGCTCAGACACAGTTTCAGTGTTGCAAGAAACGCTAAACAAAGCTTTCTGGGCATGGCAGCTCCAACATTACTTGCAGAGCACAAAACATCTAAAACATTACAGAAACGCTTTTCTGCATTGCAAATAAAACAATATTTCATTTTAAACTAACAACTTTCATATTGTCAAGCTTTGCTCTTAACATTGCATGAACTGATATTCTCTGACAGAGAAAAAATATTTTCAGCATTTCTGAAGACTTTTTCTGTTCATTAGCTCAGGAGCACTGATACAGTCTCAGTGTTCATAGAAACGCTAAACTAAGCTTTCTAGGCATGGTAGCTCCAACTTTACTTGCAGAGCAGAAAACATCTAAAACATTAAAAAAAATACTTTTCTGCATTGCAAAGAACACATTATATCATTTTAAACTAACAACTTTCATATTGTCAAGCTGTGCTTTTCAGCATTTTGAAGCCTATCTCTGTTCATTAGCTCAGGAGCACTGATACCGTCTCAGTGTTCATAGAAACGCTAAACTAAGCTTTCTAGGCATGGTAGCTCCAACTTTACTTGCAGAGCAGAAAACATCTAAAACATTAAAGAAACACTTTTCTGCATTGCAAAGAACACATTATATCATTTTAAACTAACAACTTTCATATCGTAAAGCTTTTCTCCTACCATTGCATTGAACTGACATTATCAGATAGGGAATAAAGCTTTTCAGCATTTCTGAAGACTTTTTCTGTTCATTAGCTCAGGAGCACTGATACAGTCTCAGTGTTCATAGAAACGCAAAACTACGCTTTCTGGGCATGGTAGCTCCAACTTTACTTGCGGAGCAGAAAACATCTAAAACATTAAAGAAACGCTTTTCTGCATTGCAAATAACACATTATTTCATTTTAAACTTACATCTTTCATATTGTAAATCTTTGCTCTTTAAATTGCATGAATTGACTCTCTGACTTGGAAATAAGCTTTTCAGCATTTCTGAAGCCTCGTTTGTATTCATTCACTCAGGAGCTAAGACACAGTTTCAGTGTTGCAAGAAACGCTAAACTAAGCTTTCTGGGCATGGCAGCTCCAACATTACTTGCAGATCACAAAACATCTAAAACATTAAAGAAACGCTTTTCTGCATTGCAAAGAACACATTATTTCAATTTAAACTAACAACTTTCATATTGTAAAGCTTTTCTCCTACCATTGCAAAAACTGACATTATCTGACAGTGAATAAAGCCTTTCAGCATTTCTGAAAGACTTTTTCTGTTCATTAGCTCAGGAGCACTGATACAGTCTCAGTGTTCATAGAAATGCAAAACTAAGCTTTCAGGGCATGGTAGTTCCAACTTTACTTGCGGAGCAGAAAACATCTAAAACATTAAAGAAACGCTTTTCTGCATTGCAAATAACACATTATTTCATTTTAAACTAACATCTTTCTTATTGTAAATCTTTGCTCTTTAAATTGCATGAATTGACATTCCCTGACATGGAAATGAGCTTTTCAGCATTTCTGAAGCCTCGTTTGTCTTCATTCACTCAGTAGCTCAGACACAGTTTCAGTGTTGCAAGAAACGCTAAACTAAGCTTTCTGGGCATGGCAGCTCCAACATTACTTGCAGAGCACAAAACATCTAAAACATTACAGAAACGCTTTTCTGCATTGCAAATAAAACAATATTTCATGTTAAACTAAAAACTTTCATATTGTCAAGTCTTGCTCTTAACATTGCATGAACTGATACTCTCTGACAGAGAAAAAAAGCTTTTCAGCTATATTGAAGCCTATCTCTGTTCATTAGCTCAGTAGCATTGATACAGTCTCAGTGTTCATAGAAACGCTAAACTAAGCTTTCTAGGCATGATAGCTCCAACTTTACTTGCAGAGCACAAAACATCTAAACCATTAAAGAAAAGCTTTTCTGCATTGCAAATAAAACATTATTTCATTTTAAACTAACAACTTTCATATTGTCAAGCTTTGCTTTTCAGCATTTTGAAGCCTATCTCTGTTCATTAGCTCAGGTGCACTAATACCGTCTCAGTGTTCATAGAAACGCTAAACTAAGCTTTCTGGGCATGGTAGTTCCAACTTTACTTGCGGAGCAGAAAACATCTAAAACATTAAAGAAACGCTTTTCTGCATTGCAAATACAACATTGTTTCATTTTATACTAACAACTTTCATATTGACAAGCTTTGCTCTTAACATTGCATAAACTGATATTCTATGACAGGGAAAAAAGATTTTCAGCATTTCTGAAGCCTCGTTGTTCTTCATTCACTCAGAAGCACTGACAGAGTCTCAGTGTTATTAGAATCTTTAAACTAAGATTTCTTGGCACGGTAGCTCAAACTTTACTTGCAGAGCACAAAACATCTAAAACATTAAAGAAACGCTTTTCCGCATTGCAAATAACACATTATTTCATTTTAAACTAACATCTTTCATATTTTAAATCTTTGCTCTTTAAATTGCATGAATTGACATTCCCTGACATGGAAATGAGCTTTTCAGCATTTCTGAAGCCTCGTTTGTCTTCATTCACTCAGTAGCTCAGACACAGTTTCAGTGTTGCAAGAAACGCTAAACTAAGCTTTCTGGGCATGGCAGCTCCAACATTACTTGCAGAGCACAAAACATCTAAAACATTACAGAAACGCTTTTCTGCATTGCAAATAAAACAATATTTCATTTTAAACTAACAACTTTCATATTGTCAAGCTTTGCTCTTAACATTGCATGAACTGATATTCTCTGACAGGGAAAAAATATTTTCAGCATTTCTGAAGACTTTTTCTGTTCATTAGCTCAGGAGCACTGATACCGTCTCAGTGTTCATAGAAACGCTAAACTAAGCTTTCTAGGCATGGTAGCTCCAACTTTACTTGCAGAGCAGAAAACATCTAAAACATTAAAGAAACACTTTTCTGCATTGCAAAGAACACATTATATCATTTTAAACTAACAACTTTCATATTGTCAAGCTTTGCTTTCAGCATTTTGAAGCCTATCTCTGTTCATTAGCTCAGGAGCACTGATACCGTCTCAGTGTTCATAGAAACGCTAAACTAAGCTTTCTAGGCATGGTAGCTCCAACTTTACTTGCAGAGCAGAAAACATCTAAAACATTAAAGAAACAATTTTCTGCATTGCAAAGAACACATTATTTCAATTTAAACTAACAACTTTCATATTGTAAAGCTTTTCTCCTACCATTGCAAAAACTGACATTATCTGACAGTGAATAAAGCCTTTCAGCATTTCTGAAAGACTTTTTCTGTTCATTAGCTCAGGAGCACTGATACAGTCTCAGTGTTCATAGAAATGCAAAACTAAGCTTTCAGGGCATGGTAGTTCCAACTTTACTTGCGGAGCAGAAAACATCTAAAACATTAAAGAAACGCTTTTCTGCATTGCAAATAACACATTATTTCATTTTAAACTAACATCTTTCTTATTGTAAATCTTTGCTCTTTAAATTGCATCAATTGACATTCCCTGACATGGAAATGAGCTTTTCAGCATTTCTGAAGCCTCGTTTGTCTTCATTCACTCAGTAGCTCAGACACAGTTTCAGTGTTGCAAGAAACGCTAAACTAAGCTTTCTGGGCATGGCAGCTCCAACATTACTTGCAGAGCACAAAACATCTAAAACATTACAGAAACGCTTTCTGCATTGCAAATAAAACAATATTTCATGTTAAACTAAAAACTTTCATATTGTCAAGTCTTGCTCTTAACATTGCATGAACTGATACTCTCTGACAGAGAAAAAAAGGTTTTCAGCTATATTGAAGCCTATCTCTGTTCATTAGCTCAGTAGCATTGATACAGTCTCAGTGTTCATAGAAACGCTAAACTAAGCTTTCTAGGCATGATAGCTCCAACTTTACTTGCAGAGCACAAAACATCTAAACCATTAAAGAAACGCTTTTCTGCATTGCAAATAAAACATTATTTCATTTTAAACTAACAACTTTCATATTGTCAAGCTTTGCTTTTCAGCATTTTGAAGCCTATCTCTGTTCATTAGCTCAGGAGCACTAATACCGTCTCAGTGTTCATAGAAACGCTAAACTAAGCTTTCTGGGCATGGTAGTTCCAACTTTACTTGCGGAGCAGAAAACATCTAAAACATTAAAGAAACGCTTTTCTGCATTGCAAATACAACATTGTTTCATGTTAAACTGACAACTTTCATATTGACAAGCTTTGCTCTTAACATTGCATGAACTGACATTCTCTTACAGGGAAAAAAGATTTTCAGCATTTCTGAAGCCTCGTTGTTCTTCATTCACTCAGAAGCACTGATACAGTCTCAGTGTTAATAGAAATGCAAAACTAAGCTTTCAGGGCATGGTAGTTCCAACTTTACTTGCGGAGCAGAAAACATCTAAAACATTAAAGAAACGCTTTTCTGCATTGCAAATACAACATTGTTTCATTTTAAACTAACAACTTTCATATTGACAAGCTTTGCTCTTAACATTGCATAAACTGATATTCTATGACAGGGAAAAAAGATTTTCAGCATTTCTGAAGCCTCGTTGTTCTTCATTCACTCAGAAGCACTGACAGAGTCTCAGTGTTATTAGAATCTTTAAACTAAGATTTCTTGGCACGGTAGATCAAACTTTACTTGCAGAGCACAAAACATCTAAAACATTAAAGAAACGCTTTTCCGCATTGCAAATAACACATTATTTCATTTTAAACTAACATCTTTCATATTGTAAATCTTTGCTCTTTAAATTGCATGAATTGACATTCCCTGACATGGAAATGAGCTTTTCAGCATTTCTGAAGCCTCGTTTGTCTTCATTCACTCAGTAGCTCAGACACAGTTTCAGTGTTGCAAGAAACGCTAAACTAAGCTTTCTGGGCATGGCAGCTCCAACATTACTTGCAGAGCACAAAACATCTAAAACATTACAGAAACGCTTTTCTGCATTGCAAATAAAACAATATTTCATTTTAAACTAACAACTTTCATATTGTCAAGCTTTGCTCTTAACATTGCATGAACTGATATTCTCTGACAGGGAAAAAATATTTTCAGCATTTCTGAAGACTTTTTCTGTTCATTAGCTCAGGAGCACTGATACCGTCTCAGTGTTCATAGAAACGCTAAACTAAGCTTTCTAGGCATGGTAGCTCCAACTTTACTTGCAGAGCAGAAAACATCTGAAACATTAAAGAAACACTTTTCTGCATTGCAAAGAACACATTATATCATTTTAAACTAACAACTTTCATATTGTCAAGCTTTGGTTTCAGTATTTTGAAGCCTATCTCTGTTCATTAGCTCAGGAGCACTGATACCGTCTCAGTGTTCATAGAAACGCTAAACTAAGCTTTCTAGGCATGGTAGCTCCAACTTTACTTGCAGAGCAGAAAACATCTAAAACATTAAAGAAACAATTTTCTGCATTGCAAAGAACACATTATTTCAATTTAAACTAACAACTTTCATATTGTAAAGCTTTTCTCCTACCATTGCAAAAACTGACATTATCTGACAGTGAATAAAGCCTTTCAGCATTTCTGAAAGACTTTTTCTGTTCATTAGCTCAGGAGCACTGATACAGTCTCAGTGTTCATAGAAATGCAAAACTAAGCTTTCAGGGCATGGTAGTTCCAACTTTACTTGCGGAGCAGAAAACATCTAAAACATTAAAGAAACGCTTTTCTGCATTGCAAATAACACATTATTTCATTTTAAACTAACATCTTTCTTATTGTAAATCTTTGCTCTTTAAATTGCATGAATTGACATTCCCTGACATGGAAATGAGCTTTTCAGCATTTCTGAAGCCTCGTTTGTCTTCATTCACTTAGTAGCTCAGACACAGTTTCAGTGTTGCAAGAAACGCTAAACTAAGCTTTCTGGGCATGGCAGCTCCAACATTACTTGCAGAGCACAAAACATCTAAAACATTACAGAAACGCTTTTCTGCATTGCAAATAAAACAATATTTTATTTTAAACTAACAACTGTCATATTGTCAAGCTTTGCT
Organism: Spinibarbus caldwelli; assembly: GCA_039654775.1. Classification (NCBI taxonomy): domain Eukaryota; kingdom Metazoa; phylum Chordata; class Actinopteri; order Cypriniformes; family Cyprinidae; genus Spinibarbus; species Spinibarbus caldwelli. The sequence goes on from CM077231.1 coordinate 23,308,674, forward strand.
CTTAACATTGCATGAACTGATATTCTCTGACAGGGAAAAAATATTTTCAGCATTTCTGAAGACTTTTTCTGTTCATTAGCTCAGGAGCACTGATACCGTCTCAGTGTTCATAGAAACGCTAAACTAAGCTTTCTAGGCATGGTAGCTCCAACTTTACTTGCAGAGCAGAAAACATCTAAAACATTAAAGAAACACTTTTCTGCATTGCAAAGAACACATTATATCATTTTAAACTAACAACTTTCATATTGTCAAGCTTTGCTTTTCAGCATTTTGAAGCCTATCTCTGTTCATTAGCTCAGGAGCACTGATACCGTCTCAGTGTTCATAGAAACGCTAAACTAAGCTTTCTAGGCATGGTAGCTCCAACTTTTCTTGCAGAGCAGAAAACATCTAAAACATTAAAGAAACACTTTTCTGCATTGCAAAGAACACATTATATCATTTTAAACTAACAACTTTCATATCGTAAAGCTTTTCTCCTACCATTGCATTGAACTGACATTATCTGACAGGGAATAAAGCTTTTCAGCATTTCTGAAGACTTTTTCTGTTCATTAGCTCAGGAGCACTGATACAGTCTCAGTGTTCATAGAAACGCAAAACTACGCTTTCTGGGCATAGTAGCTCCAACTTTACTTGCGGAGCAGAAAACATCTAAAACATTAAAGAAACGCTTTTCTGCATTGCAAATACAACATTGTTTCATTTTAAACTAACACCTTTCATATTGACAAGCTTTGCTCTTAACATTGCATGAACTGACATTCTCTGACAGGGAAAAAAGATTTTCAGCATTTCTGAAGACTTTTTCTGTTCATTCATTCAGAAGCACTGACACAGTTTCAGTGTTGCAAAAAACGCTAAACTAAGCTTTCTGGGCATGGCAGCTCCAACTTTACTTGCAGAGCACAAAACATCTAAAACATTAAAGAAACGCTTTTCTGCATTGCAAAGAACACATTATATCATTTTAAACTAACAACTTTCATATCGTAAAGCTTTTCTCCTACCATTGCATTGAACTGACATTATCTGACAGGGAATAAAGCTTTTCAGCATTTCTGAAGACTTTTTCTGTTCATTAGCTCAGGAGCACTAATACAGTCTCCGTGTTCATAGAAAACCTAAACTACGCTTTCTGGGCATGGTAGCTCCAAGTTTACTTGCGGAGCAGAAAACATCTAAAACATTAAAGAAACGCTTTTCTGCATTGCAAATACAACATTGTTTCATGTTAAACTGACAACTTTCATATTGACAAGCTTTGCTCTTAACATTGCATGAACTGACATTATCTGACAGGGAATAAAGCTTTTCAGCATTTCTGAAGCCTCGTTGTCTTCATTCACTCAGGAGCACTGACACAGTCCCGGTGTTGTTAGAAGCTCTACACTAAGCTTTCTGGGCATGGTAACTCCAACTGTACTTGCAGAGCAGAAAACATCTAAAACATTAAAGAAATGCTTTTCTGCATTGCAAATAACACATTACTTCATTTTGAAACTGACATCTTTCATTTTGTCAAGCGTTGCTCTTAACATTGCGTGAATTGACATTCTTTCACAGGGAAAAAAGATTTTCAGCAATTCTGAAGACTTTTTCTGTTCATTAGCTCGGGAGCACTGATACAGTCTCAGTGTTCATAGAAACGCTAAACTACGCTTTCTGGGCATGGTAGCTCCAACTTTACTTGCGGAGCAGAAAACATCTAAAACATTAAAGAAACGCTTTTCTGCATTGCAAATACAACATTGTTTCATTTTAAACTAACACCTTTCATATTGACAAGCTTTGCTCTTAACATTGCATGAACTGACATTCTCTGACAGGGAAAAAAGATTTTCAGCATTTCTGAAGCCTCGTTGTTCTTCATTCACTCAGAAGCACTGACAGAGTCTCAGTGTTATTAGAATCTGTAAACTAAGATTTCTTTGCACGGTAGCTCAAACTTTACTTGCAGAGCACAAAACATCTAAAACATTAAAGAAATGCTTTTCTGCATTGCAAAGAACACATTATTTCATTTTAAACTAACATCTTTCATATTGTAAATCTTTGCTCTTTAAATTGCATGAATTGACATTCCCTGACATGGAAATGAGCTTTTCAGCATTTCTGAAGCCTCGTTTGTCTTCATTCACTCAGTAGCTCAGACACAGTTTCAGTGTTGCAAGAAACGCTAAACTAAGCTTTCTGGGCATGGCAGCTCCAACATTACTTGCAGAGCACAAAACATCTAAAACATTACAGAAACGCTTTTCTGCATTGCAAATAAAACAATATTTCATTTTAAACTAACAACTTTCATATTGTCAAGCTTTGCTCTTAACATTGCATGAACTGATATTCTCTGACAGGGAAAAAATATTTTCAGCATTTCTGAAGACTTTTTCTGTTCATTAGCTCAGGAGCACTGATACCGTCTCAGTGTTCATAGAAACGCTAAACTAAGCTTTCTAGGCATGGTAGCTCCAACTTTACTTGCAGAGCAGAAAACATCTAAAACATTAAAGAAACACTTTTCTGCATTGCAAAGAACACATTATATCATTTTAAACTAACAACTTTCATATCGTAAAGCTTTTCTCCTACCATTGCATTGAACTGACATTATCTGACAGGGAATAAAGCTTTTCAGCATTTCTGAAGACTTTTTCTGTTCATTAGCTCAGGAGCACTGATACCGTCTCAGTGTTCATAGAAACCCTAAACTACGCTTTCTGGGCATGGTAGCTCCAACTTTACTTGCGGAGCAGAAAACATCTAAAACATTAAAGAAACGCTTTTCTGCATTGCAAATACAACATTGTTTCATGTTAAACTGACAACTTTCATATTGACAAGCTTTGCTCTTAACATTGCATGAACTGACATTATCTGACAGGGAATAAAGCTTTTCAGCATTTCTGAAGCCTCGTTGTCTTCATTCACTCAGGAGCACTGACACAGTCCCGGTGTTGTTAGAAGCTCTACACTAAGCTTTCTGGGCATGGTAACTCCAACTGTACTTGCAGAGCAGAAAACATCTAAAACATTAAAGAAATGCTTTTCTACATTGCAAATAACACATTATTTCATTTTGAAACTGACATCTTTCATTTTGTCAAGCGTTGCTCTTAACATTGCGTGAATTGACATTCTTTCACAGGGAAAAAAGATTTTCAGCAATTCTGAAGACTTTTTCTGTTCATTAGCTCGGGAGCACTGATACAGTCTCAGTGTTCATAGAAACGCTAAACTACGCTTTCTGGGCATGGTAGCTCCAACTTTACTTGCGGAGCAGAAAACATCTAAAACATTAAAGAAACGCTTTTCTGCATTGCAAATACAACATTGTTTCATTTTAAACTAACACCTTTCATATTGACAAGCTTTGCTCTTAACATTGCATGAACTGACATTCTCTGACAGGGAAAAAAGATTTTCAGCATTTCTGAAGCCTCGTTGTTCTTCATTCACTCAGAAGCACTGACAGAGTCTCAGTGTTATTAGAATCAGTAAACTAAGATTTCTTGGCACGGTAGCTCAAACTTTACTTGCAGAGCACAAAACATCTAAAACATTAAAGAAACGCTTTTCTGCATTGCAAAGAACACATTATTTCATTTTAAACTAACATCTTTCATATTGTAAATCTTTGCTCTTTAAATTGCATGAATTGACATTCCCTGACATGGAAATGAGCTTTTCAGCATTTCTGAAGCCTCGTTTGTCTTCATTCACTCAGTAGCTCAGACACAGTTTCAGTGTTGCAAGAAACGCTAACTAAGCTTTCTGGGCATGGCAGCTCCAACATTACTTGCAGAGCACAAAACATCTAAAACATTACAGAAACGCTTTTCTGCATTGCAAATAAAACAATATTTCATTTTAAACTAACAACGTTTCAAATTGTAAAGCTTTTCTCGTACCATTGCATGAACTGACATTATCTGACAGGGAATAAAGCTTTTCAGCATTTCTGAAGCCTCGTTGTCTTCATTCATTCAGGAGCACTGACACAGTCCCGGTGTTGTTAGAAACTCTAAACTAAGCTTTCTGGGCATGGTAACTGCAACTTTACTTGCAGAGCAGAAAACATCTAAAACATTAAAGAAATGCTTTTCTGCATTGCAAATAACACATTTCATTTTGAAACTGACATCTTTCATTTTGTCAAGCGTTGCTCTTAACATTGCGTGAATTAACATACTTTCACAGGGAAAAAAGATTTTCAGGATTTCTGAAGACTTTTTCTGTTCATTAGCTCAGGAGCACTGATACAGTCTCAGTGTTCATAGAAACGCTAAACTACGCTTTCTGGGCGTGGTAGCTCCAACTTTACTTGCGGAGCAGAAAACATCTAAAACATTAAAGAAACGCTTTTCTGCATTGCAAATACAACATTGTTTCATTTTAAATTAACACCTTTCATATTGACAAGCTTTTGCTCTTAACATTGCATGAATTGACATTCCCTGACAGGGAAAAAAGATTTTCAGCATTTCTGAAGCCTCGTTGTTCTTCATTCACTCAGAAGCACTGACACAGTTACAGTGTTGCAAGAAACGGTAAACTAAGCTTTCTGAGCATGGCAGCTCCAACATTACTTGCAGAGCACAAAACATCTAAAACATTAAAGAAACGCTTTTCTGCATTCCAAAGAACACATTATTTCATTTTAAACTAACATCTTTCATATTGTAAATCTTGCTCTTTAAATTGCATGAATTGACATTCCCTGACATGGAAATGAGCTTTTCAGCATTTCTGAAGCCTCGTTTGTCTTCATTCACTCAGTAGCTCAGACACAGTTTCAGTGTTGCAAGAAACGCTAAACTAAGCTTTCTAGGCATGGCAGCTCCAACATTACTTGCAGAGCACAAAACATCTAAAACATTACAGAAACGCTTTTCTGCATTGCAAATAAAACAATATTTCATGTTAAACTAAAAACTTTCATATTGTCAAGTCTTGCTCATAACATTGCATGAACTGATACTCTCTGACAGAGAAAAAAAGCTTTTCAGCTATTTTGAAGCCTATCTCTGTTCATTAGCTCAGTAGCATTGATACAGTCTCAGTGTTCATAGAAACGCTAAAGTAAGCTTTCTAGGCATGATAGCTCCAACTTTACTTGCAGAGCACAAAACATCTAAAACATTAAAGAAACGCTTTTCTGCATTGCAAATAAAACATTATTTTATTTTAAACTAACAACTTTCATATTGTCAAGCTTTGCTTTTCAGCATTTTGAAGCCTATCTCTGTTCATTAGCTCAGGAGCACTAATACCGTCTCAGTGTTCATAGAAACGCTAAACTAAGCTTTCTAGGCATGGTAGCTCCAACTTTACTTGCAGAGCAGAAAACATCTAAAACATTAAGAAACCCTTTTCTGCATTACAAAGAACACAATATTTCATTTTAAAATAACAACTTTCATATTGTAAGCTTTCTCCTACCATTGCATAAACTGACATTATCTGACAGGGAATAAAGCCTTTTAGCATTTCTGAAAGACTTTTTCTGTTCATTAGCTCAGAAGCACTGATACAGTCTCAGTGTTCATAGAAATGCAAAACTAAGCTTTCTGGGCATGGTAGTTCCAACTTTACTTGCGGAGCAGAAAACATTAAAGAAACGCTTTTCTGCATTGCAAATACAACATTGTTTCATGTTAAACTGACAACTTTCATATTGACAAGCTTTGCTCTTAATATTGCATGAACTGACATTCTCTGACAGGGAAAAAAGATTTTCAGCATTTCTGAAGCCTCGTTGTTCTTCATTCACTCAGAAGCACTGACACAGTTTCAGTGTTGCAAGAAACGCTAAACTAAGCTTTCTGGGCATGGCAGCTCCAACTTTACTTGCAGAGCACAAAACATCTAAAACATTAAAGAAACGCTTTTCTGCATTGCAAATAAAACAATATTTCATTTTAAACTAACAACTTTCATATTGTCAGGCTTTGCTTTTCAGCATTTTGAAGCCTATCTCTGTTCATTAGCTCAGGAGCACTGATATCGTCTCAGTGTTCATAGAAACGCTAAACTAAGCTTTCTAGGCATGGTAGCTCCAACTTTACTTGCAGAGCAGAAAACATCTAAAACATTAAAGAAACACTTTTCTGCATTGCAAAGAACACATTATATCATTTTAAACTAACAACTTTCATATCGTAAAGCTTTTCTCCTACCATTGCATTGAACTGACATTATCTGACAGGGAATAAAGCTTTTCAGCATTTCTGAAGACTTTTTCTGTTCATTAGCTCAGGAGCACTGATACAGTCTCAGTGTTCATAGAAACCCTAAACTACGCTTTCTGGGCATGGTAGCTCCAACTTTACTTGCGGAGCAGAAAACATCTAAAACATTAAAGAAACGCTTTTCTGCATTGCAAATACAACATTGTTTCATGTTAAACTGACAACTTTCATATTGACAAGCTTTGCTCTTAACATTGCATGAACTGACATTATCTGACAGGGAATAAAGCTTTTCAGCATTTCTGAAGCCTCGTTGTCTTCATTCACTCAGGAGCACTGACACAGTCCCGGTGTTGTTAGAAGCTCTACACTAAGCTTTCTGGGCATGGTAACTCCAACTGTACTTGCAGAGCAGAAAACATCTAAAACATTAAAGAAATGCTTTTCTGCATTGCAAATAACACATTATTTCATTTTGAAACTGACATCTTTCATTTTGTCAAGCGTTGCTCTTAACATTGCGTGAATTGACATTCTTTCACAGGGAAAAAAGATTTTCAGCAATTCTGAAGACTTTTTCTGTTCATTAGCTCGGGAGCACTGATACAGTCTCAGTGTTCATAGAAACGCTAAACTACGCTTTCTGGGCATGGTAGCTCCAACTTTACTTACGGAGCAGAAAACATCTAAAACATTAAAGAAACGCTTTTCTGCATTGCAAATACAACATTGTTTCATTTTAAACTAACACCTTTCATATTGACAAGCTTTGCTCTTAACATTGCATGAACTGACATTCTCTGACAGGGAAAAAAGATTTTCAGCATTTCTGAAGCCTCGTTGTTCTTCATTCACTCAGAAGCACTGACAGAGTCTCAGTGTTATTAGAATCTGTAAACTAAGATTTCTTGGCACGGTAGCTCAAACTTTACTTGCAGAGCACAAAACATCTAAAACATTAAAGAAACGCTTTTCTGCATTGCAAAGAACACATTATTTCATTTTAAACTAACATCTTTCATATTGTAAATCTTTGCTCTTTAAATTGCATGAATTGACATTCCCTGACATGGAAATGAGCTTTTCAGCATTTCTGAAGCCTCGTTTGTCTTCATTCACTCAGTAGCTCAGACACAGTTTCAGTGTTGCAAGAAACGCTAAACTAAGCTTTCTGGGCATGGCAGCTCCAACATTACTTGCAGAGCACAAAACATCTAAAACATTACAGAAACGCTTTTCTGCATTGCAAATAAAACAATATTTCATTTTAAACTAACAACTTTCATATTGTCAAGCTTTGCTCTTAACATTGCATGAACTGATATTCTCTGACAGGGAAAAAATATTTTCAGCATTTCTGAAGACTTTTTCTGTTCATTAGCTCAGGAGCACTGATACCGTCTCAGTGTTCATAGAAACGCTAAACTAAGCTTTCTAGGCATGGTAGCTCCAACTTTACTTGCAGAGCAGAAAACATCTAAAACATTAAAGAAACACTTTTCTGCATTGCAAAGAACGCATTATATCATTTTAAACTAACAACTTTCATATTGTAAAGCTTTTCTCGTACCATTGCATGAACTGACATTATCTGACAGGGAATAAAGCTTTTCAGCATTTCTGAAGCCTCGTTGTCTTCATTCATTCAGGAGCACTGACACAGTCCCGGTGTTGTTAGAAACTCTAAACTAAGCTTTCTGGGCATGGTAACTGCAACTTTACTTGCAGAGCAGAAAACATCTAAAACATTAAAGAAATGCTTTTCTGCATTGCAAATAACACATTTCATTTTGAAACTGACATCTTTCATTTTGTCAAGCGTTGCTCTTAACATTGCGTGAATTAACATACTTTCACAGGGAAAAAAGATTTTCAGGATTTCTGAAGACTTTTTCTGTTCATTAGCTCAGGAGGACTGATACAGTCTCAGTGTTCATAGAAACGCTAAACTACGCTTTCTGGGCGTGGTAGCTCCAACTTTACTTGCGGAGCAGAAAACATCTAAAACATTAAAGAAACGCTTTTCTGCATTGCAAATACAACATTGTTTCATTTTAAACTAACACCTTTCATATTGACAAGCTTTGCTCTTAACATTGCATGAATTGACATTCCCTGACAGGGAAAAAAGATTTTCAGCATTTCTGAAGCCTCGTTGTTCTTCATTCACTCAGAAGCACTGACACAGTTACAGTGTTGCAAGAAACGCTAAACTAAGCTTTCTGAGCATGGCAGCTCCAACATTACTTGCAGAGCACAAAACATCTAAAACATTAAAGAAACGCTTTTCTGCATTGCAAAGAACACATTATTTCATTTTAAACTAACAACTTTCATATTGTAAAGCTTTGCTCTTAACATTGCATAAACTGACATTATCTGACAGGGAAAAAACATTTTCAGCATTTCTGAAGACTTTTTCTGTTCATTAGCTCAGGAGCACTGATACCGTCTCAGTGTTCATAGAAACGCTAAACTAAGCTTTCTAGGCATGGTAGCTCCAACTTTACTTGCAGAGCAGAAAACATCTAAAACATTAAAGAAACACTTTTCTGCATTGCAAAGAACACATTATATCATTTTAAACTAACAACTTTCATATTGTAAAGCTTTTCTCGTACCATTGCATGAACTGACATTATCTGACAGGGAATAAAGCTTTTCAGCATTTCTGAAGCCTCGTTGTCTTCATTCATTCAGGAGCACTGACACAGTCCCGGTGTTGTTAGAAACTCTAAACTAAGCTTTCTGGGCATGGTAACTGCAACTTTACTTGCAGAGCAGAAAACATCTAAAACATTAAAGAAATGCTTTTCTGCATTGCAAATAACACATTTCATTTTGAAACTGACATCTTTCATTTTGTCAAGCGTTGCTCTTAACATTGCGTGAATTAACATACTTTCACAGGGAAAAAAGATTTTCAGGATTTCTGAAGACTTTTTCTGTTCATTAGCTCAGGAGCACTGATACAGTCTCAGTGTTCATAGAAACGCTAAACTACGCTTTCTGGGCGTGGTAGCTCCAACTTTACTTGCGGAGCAGAAAACATCTAAAACATTAAAGAAACGCTTTTCTGCATTGCAAATACAACATTGTTTCATTTTAAACTAACACCTTTCATATTGACAAGCTTTGCTCTTAACATTGCATGAATTGACATTCCCTGACAGGGAAAAAAGATTTTCAGCATTTCTGAAGCCTCGTTGTTCTTCATTCACTCAGAAGCACTGACACAGTTACAGTGTTGCAAGAAACGGTAAACTAAGCTTTCTGAGCATGGCAGCTCCAACATTACTTGCAGAGCACAAAACATCTAAAACATTAAAGAAAAGCTTTTCTGCATTGCAAAGAACACATTATTTCATTTTAAACTAACATCTTTCATATTGTAAATCTTTGCTCTTTAAATTGCATGAATTGCCATTCCCTGACATGGAAATGAGCTTTTCAGCATTTCTGAAGCCTTGTTTGTCTTCATTCACTCAGTAGCTCAGACACAGTTTCAGTGTTGCAAGAAACGCTAAACTAAGCTTTCTGGGCATGGCAGCTCCAACATTACTTGCAGAGCACAAAACATCTAAAACATTACAGAAACGCTTTTCTGCATTGCAAATAAAACAATATTTCATGTTAAACTAAAAACTTTCATATTGTCAAGTCTTGCTCATAACATTGCATGAACTGATACTCTCTGACAGAGAAAAAAAGCTTTTCAGCTATTTTGAAGCCTATCTCTGTTCATTAGCTCAGTAGCATTGATACAGTCTCAGTGTTCATAGAAACGCTAAACTAAGCTTTCTAGGCATGGTAGCTCCAACTTTACTTGCAGAGCAGAAAACATCTAAAACATTAAAGAAATGCTTTTCTGCATTGCAAATAACACATTTCATTTTGAAACTGACATCTTTCATTTTGTCAAGCGTTGCTCTTAACATTGCGTGAATTAACATACTTTCACAGGGAAAAAAGATTTTCAGGATTTCTGAAGACTTTTTCTGTTCATTAGCTCAGGAGCACTGATACAGTCTCAGTGTTCATAGAAACGCTAAACTACGCTTTCTGGGCGTGGTAGCTCCAACTTTACTTGCGGAGCAGAAAACATCTAAAACATTAAAGAAACGCTTTTCTGCATTGCAAATACAACATTGTTTCATTTTAAACTAACACCTTTCATATTGACAAGCTTTGCTCTTAACATTGCATGAATTGACATTCCCTGACAGGGAAAAAAGATTTTCAGCATTTCTGAAGCCTCGTTGTTCTTCATTCACTCAGAAGCACTGACACAGTTACAGTGTTGCAAGAAACGGTAAACTAAGCTTTCTGAGCATGGCAGCTCCAACATTACTTGCAGAGCACAAAACATCTAAAACATTAAAGAAACGCTTTTCTGCATTCCAAAGAACACATTATTTCATTTTAAACTAACATCTTTCATATTGTAAATCTTTGCTCTTTAAATTGCATGAATTGACATTCCCTGACATGGAAATGAGCTTTTCAGCATTTCTGAAGCCTCGTTTGTCTTCATTCACTCAGTAGCTCAGACACAGTTTCAGTGTTGCAAGAAACGCTAAACTAAGCTTTCTAGGCATGGCAGCTCCAACATTACTTGCAGAGCACAAAACATCTAAAACATTACAGAAACGCTTTTCTGCATTGCAAATAAAACAATATTTCATGTTAAACTAAAAACGTTCATATTGTCAAGTCTTGCTCATAACATTGCATGAACTGATACTCTCTGACAGAGAAAAAAAGCTTTTCAGCTATTTTGAAGCCTATCTGTGTTCATTAGCTCAGTAGCATTGATACAGTCTCAGTGTTCATAGAAACGCTAAAGTAAGCTTTCTAGGCATGATAGCTCCAACTTTACTTGCAGAGCACAAAACATCTAAAACATTAAAGAAACGCTTTTCTGCATTGCAAATACAACATTGTTTCATTTTAAACTAACACCTTTCATATTGACAAGCTTTGCTCTTAACATTGCATGAACTGACATTGACAGGGAAAAAAGATTTTCAGCATTTCTGAAGCCTCGTTGTTCTTCATTCACTCAGAAGCACTGACAGAGTCTCAGTGTTATTAGAATCTGTAAACTAAGATTTCTTGGCACGGTAGCTCAAACTTTACTTGCAGAGCACAAAACATCTAAAACATTAAAGAAACGCTTTTCTGCATTGCAAAGAACACATTATTTCATTTTAAACTAACATCTTTCATATTGTAAATCTTTGCTCTTTAAATTGCATGAATTGACATTCCCTGACATGGAAATGAGCTTTTCAGCATTTCTGAAGCCTCGTTTGTCTTCATTCACTCAGTAGCTCAGACACAGTTTCAGTGTTGCAAGAAACGCTAAACTAAGCTTTCTGGGCATGGCAGCTCCAACATTACTTGCAGAGCACAAAACATCTAAAACATTACAGAAACGCTTTTCTGCATTGGAAATAAAACAATATTTCATTTTAAACTAACAACTTTCATATTGTCAAGCTTTGCTCTTAACATTGCATGAACTGATATTCTCTGACAGGGAAAAAATATTTTCAGCATTTCTGAAGACTTTTTCTGTTCATTAGCTCAGGAGCACTGATACCGTCTCAGTGTTCATAGAAACGCTAAACTAAGCTTTCTAGGCATGGTAGCTCCAACTTTACTTGCAGAGCAGAAAACATCTAAAACATTAAAGAAACACTTTTCTGCATTGCAAAGAACACATTATATCATTTTAAACTAACAACTTTCATATTGTCAAGCTTTGCTTTTCAGCATTTTGAAGCCTATCTCTGTTCATTAGCTCAGGAGCACTGATACCGTCTCAGTGTTCATAGAAACGCTAAACTAAGCTTTCTAGGCATGGTAGCTCCAACTTTTCTTGCAGAGCAGAAAACATCTAAAACATTAAAGAAACACTTTTCTGCATTGCAAAGAACACATTATATCATTTTAAATTAACAACTTTCATATCGTAAAGCTTTTCTCCTGCCATTGCATTGAACTGACATTATCTGACAGGGAATAAAGCTTTTCAGCATTTCTGAAGACTTTTTCTGTTCATTAGCTCAGGAGCACTGATACAGTCTCAGTGTTCATAGAAACCCTAAACTACGCTTTCTGGGCATGGTAGCTCCAACTTTACTTGCGGAGCAGAAAACATCTAAAACATTAAAGAAACACTTTTCTGCATTGCAAATACAACATTGTTTCATGTTAAACTGACAACTTTCATATTGACAAGCTTTGCTCTTAACATTGCATGAACTGACAGTATCTGACAGGGAATAAAGCTTTTCAGCATTTCTGAAGCCTCGTTGTCTTCATTCATTCAGGAGCACTGACACAGTCCCGGTGTTGTTAGAAACTCTAAACTAAGCTTTCTGGGCATGGTAACTGCAACTTTACTTGCAGAGCAGAAAACATCTAAAACATTAAAGAAATGCTTTTCTGCATTGCAAATAACACATTATTTCATTTTGAAACTGACATCTTTCATTTTGTCAAGCGTTGCTCTTAACATTGCGTGAATTGACATTCTTTCACAGGGAAAAAAGATTTTCAGCAATTCTGAAGACTTTTTCTGTTCATTAGCTCGGGAGCACTGATACAGTCTCAGTGTTCATAGAAACGCTAAACTACGCTTTCTGGGCATGGTAGCTCCAACTTTACTTGCGGAGCAGAAAACATCTAAAACATTAAAGAAACGCTTTTCTGCATTGCAAATACAACATTGTTTCATTTTAAACTAACACCTTTCATATTGACAAGCTTTGCTCTTAACATTGCATGAACTGACATTCTCTGACAGGGAAAAAAGATTTTCAGCATTTCTGAAGCCTCGTTGTTCTTCATTCACTCAGAAGCACTGACAGAGTCTCAGTGTTATTAGAATCTGTAAAGTAAGATTTCTTGGCACGGTAGCTCAAACTTTACTTGCAGAGCACAAAACATCTAAAACATTAAAGAAACGCTTTTCTGCATTGCAAAGAACACATTATTTCATTTTAAACTGACATCTTTCATATTGTAAATCTTTGCTCTTTAAATTGCATGAATTGACATTCCCTGACATGGAAATGAGCTTTTCAGCATTTCTGAAGCCTCGTTTGTCTTCATTCACTCAGTAGCTCAGACACAGTTTCAGTGTTGCAAGAAACGCTAAACTAAGTTTTCTGGGCATGGCAGCTCCAACATTACTTGCAGAGCACAAAACATCTAAAACATTACAGAAACGCTTTTCTGCATTGCAAATAAAACAATATTTCATTTTAAACTAACAACTTTCATATTGTCAAGCTTTGCTCTTAACATTGCATGAACTGATATTCTCTGACAGGGAAAAAATATTTTCAGCATTTCTGAAGACTTTTTCTGTTCATTAGCTCAGGAGCACTGATACCGTCTCAGTGTTCATAGAAACGCTAAACTAAGCTTTCTAGGCATGGTAGCTCCAACTTTACTTGCAGAGCAGAAAACATCTAAAACATTAAAGAAACACTTTTCTGCATTGCAAAGAACACATTATATCATTTTAAACTAACAACTTTCATATTGTAAAGCTTTTCTCGTACCATTGCATGAACTGACATTATCTGACAGGGAATAAAGCTTTTCAGCATTTCTGAAGCCTCGTTGTCTTCATTCATTCAGGAGCACTGACACAGTCCCGGTGTTGTTAGAAACTCTAAACTAAGCTTTCTGGGCATGGTAACTGCAACTTTACTTGCAGAGCAGAAAACATCTAAAACATTAAAGAAATGCTTTTCTGCATTGCAAATAACACATTTCATTTTGAAACTGACATCTTTCATTTTGTCAAGCGTTGCTCTTAACATTGCGTGAATTAACATACTTTCACAGGGAAAAAAGATTTTCAGGATTTCTGAAGACTTTTTCTGTTCATTAGCTCAGGAGCACTGATACAGTCTCAGTGTTCATAGAAACGCTAAACTACGCTTTCTGGGCGTGGTAGCTCCAACTTTACTTGCGGAGCAGAAAACATCTAAAACATTAAAGAAACGCTTTTCTGCATTGCAAATACAACATTGTTTCATTTTAAACTAACACCTTTCATATTGACAAGCTTTGCTCTTAACATTGCATGAATTGACATTCCCTGACAGGGAAAAAAGATTTTCAGCATTTCTGAAGCCTCGTTGTTCTTCATTCACTCAGAAGCACTGACACAGTTACAGTGTTGCAAGAAACGGTAAACTAAGCTTTCTGAGCATGGCAGCTCCAACATTACTTGCAGAGCACAAAACATCTAAAACATTAAAGAAACGCTTTTCTGCATTGCAAAGAACACATTATTTCATTTTAAACTAACATCTTTCATATTGTAAATCTTTGCTCTTTAAATTGCATGAATTGACATTCCCTGACATGGAAATGAGCTTTTCAGCATTTCTGAAGCCTCGTTTGTCTTCATTCACTCAGTAGCTCAGACACAGTTTCAGTGTTGCAAGAAACGCTAAACTAAGCTTTCTGGGCATGGCAGCTCCAACATTACTTGCAGAGCACAAAACATCTAAAACATTACAGAAACGCTTTTCTGCATTGCAAATAAAACAATATTTCATGTTAAACTAAAAACTTTCATATTGTCAAGTCTTGCTCATAACATTGCATGAACTGATACTCTCTGACAGAGAAAAAAAGCTTTTCAGCTATTTTGAAGCCTATCTCTGTTCATTAGCTCAGTAGCATTGATACAGTCTCAGTGTTCATAGAAACGCTAAAGTAAGCTTTCTAGGCATGATAGCTCCAACTTTACTTGCAGAGCACAAAACATCTAAAACATTAAAGAAACGCTTTTCTGCATTGCAAATAAAACATTATTTCATTTTAAACTAACAACTTTCATATTGTCAAGCTTTGCTTTTCAGCATTTTGAAGCCTATCTCTGTTCATTAGCTCAGGAGCACTAATACCGTCTCAGTGTTCATAGAAACGCTAAACTAAGCTTTCTAGGCATGGTAGCTCCAACTTTACCTGCAGAGCAGAAAACATCTAAAACATTAAAGAAACCCTTTTCTGCATTACAAAGAACACAATATTTCATTTTAAAATAACAACTTTCATATTGTAAAGCTTTTCTCCTACCATTGCATAAACTGACATTATCTGACAGGGAATAAAGCCTTTTAGCATTTCTGAAAGACTTTTTCTGTTCATTAGCTCAGGAGCACTGATACAGTCTCAGTGTTCATAGAAATGCAAAACTAAGCTTTCTGGGCATGGTAGTTCCAACTTTACTTGCGGAGCAGAAAACATTAAAGAAACGCTTTTCTGCATTGCAAATACAACATTGTTTCATGTTAAACTGACAACTTTCATATTGACAAGCTTTGCTCTTAATATTGCATGAACTGACATTCTCTGACAGGGAAAAAAGATTTTCAGCATTTCTGAAGCCTCGTTGTTCTTCATTCACTCAGAAGCACTGACACAGTTTCAGTGTTGCAAGAAACGCTAAACTAAGCTTTCTGGGCATGGCAGCTCCAACTTTACTTGCAGAGCACAAAACATCTAAAACATTAAAGAAACGCTTTTCTGCATTGCAAATAAAACAATATTTCATTTTAAACTAACAACTTTCATATTGTCAGGCTTTGCTTTTCAGCATTTTGAAGCCTATCTCTGTTCATTAGCTCAGGAGC
Source organism: Spinibarbus caldwelli (assembly GCA_039654775.1). Classification (NCBI taxonomy): domain Eukaryota; kingdom Metazoa; phylum Chordata; class Actinopteri; order Cypriniformes; family Cyprinidae; genus Spinibarbus; species Spinibarbus caldwelli. Next base: position 23,324,536 of record CM077231.1, read on the forward strand.
ACTGATACCGTCTCAGTGTTCATAGAAACGCTAAACTAAGCTTTCTAGGCATGGTAGCTCCAACTTTACTTGCAGAGCAGAAAACATCAAAGAAACACTTTTCTGCATTGCAAAGAACACATTATATCATTTTAAACTAACAACTTTCATATCGTAAAGCTTTTCTCCTACCATTGCATTGAACTGACATTATCTGACAGGGAATAAAGCTTTTCAGCATTTCTGAAGACTTTTTCTGTTCATTAGCTCAGGAGCACTGATACAGTCTCAGTGTTCATAGAAACCCTAAACTACGCTTTCTGGGCATGGTAGCTCCAACTTTACTTGCGGAGCAGAAAACATCTAAAACATTAAAGAAACGCTTTTCTGCATTGCAAATACAACATTGTTTCATGTTAAACTGACAACTTTCATATTGACAAGCTTTGCTCTTAACATTGCATGAACTGACATTATCTGACAGGGAATAAAGCTTTTCAGCATTTCTGAAGCCTCGTTGTCTTCATTCACTCAGGAGCACTGACACAGTCCCGGTGTTGTTAGAAGCTCTACACTAAGCTTTCTGGGCATGGTAACTCCAACTGTACTTGCAGAGCAGAAAACATCTAAAACATTAAAGAAATGCTTTTCTGCATTGCAAATAACACATTATTTCATTTTGAAACTGACATCTTTCATTTTGTCAAGCGTTGCTCTTAACATTGCGTGAATTGACATTCTTTCACAGGGAAAAAAGATTTTCAGCAATTCTGAAGACTTTTTCTGTTCATTAGCTCGGGAGCACTGATACAGTCTCAGTGTTCATAGAAACGCTAAACTACGCTTTCTGGGCATGGTAGCTCCAACTTTACTTGCGGAGCAGAAAACATCTAAAACATTAAAGAAACACTTTTCTGCATTGCAAAGAACACATTATATCATTTTAAACTAACAACTTTCATATTGTAAAGCTTTTATCGTACCATTGCATGAACTGACATTATCTGACAGGGAATAAAGCTTTTCAGCATTTCTGAAGCCTCGTTGTCTTCATTCATTCAGGAGCACTGACACAGTCCCGGTGTTGTTAGAAACTCTAAACTAAGCTTTCTGGGCATGGTAACTGCAACTTTACTTGCAGAGCAGAAAACATCTAAAACATTAAAGAAATGCTTTTCTGCATTGCAAATAACACATTTCATTTTGAAACTGACATCTTTCATTTTGTCAAGCGTTGCTCTTAACATTGCGTGAATTAACATACTTTCACAGGGAAAAAAGATTTTCAGGATTTCTGAAGACTTTTTCTGTTCATTAGCTCAGGAGCACTGATACAGTCTCAGTGTTCATAGAAACGCTAAACTACGCTTTCTGGGCATGGTAGCTCCAACTTTACTTGCGGAGCAGAAAACATCTAAAACATTAAAGAAACACTTTTCTGCATTGCAAAGAACACATTATATCATTTTAAACTAACAACTTTCATATTGTAAAGCTTTTCTCGTACCATTGCATGAACTGACATTATCTGACAGGGAATAAAGCTTTTCAGCATTTCTGAAGCCTCGTTGTCTTCATTCATTCAGGAGCACTGACACAGTCCCGGTGTTGTTAGAAACTCTAAACTAAGCTTTCTGGGCATGGTAACTGCAACTTTACTTGCAGAGCAGAAAACATCTAAAACATTAAAGAAATGCTTTTCTGCATTGCAAATAACACATTTCATTTTGAAACTGACATCTTTCATTTTGTCAAGCGTTGCTCTTAACATTGCGTGAATTAACATACTTTCACAGGGAAAAAAGATTTTCAGGATTTCTGAAGACTTTTTCTGTTCATTAGCTCAGGAGCACTGATACAGTCTCAGTGTTCATAGAAACGCTAAACTACGCTTTCTGGGCGTGGTAGCTCCAACTTTACTTGTGGAGCAGAAAACATCTAAAACATTAAAGAAACGCTTTTCTGCATTGCAAATACAACATTGTTTCATTTTAAACTAACACCTTTCATATTGACAAGCTTTGCTCTTAACATTGCATAAACTGATATTCTATGACAGGGAAAAAAGATTTTCAGCATTTCTGAAGCCGCGTTGTTCTTCATTCACTCAGAAGCACTGACAGAGTCTCAGTGTTATTAGAATCTTTAAACTAAGATTTCTTGGCACGGTAGCTCAAACTTTACTTGCAGAGCACAAAACATCTAAAACATTAAAGAAACGCTTTTCTGCATTGCAAATAACACATTATTTCATTTTAAACTAACATCTTTCATATTGTAAATCTTTGCTCTTTAAATTGCATGAATTGACATTCCCTGACATGGAAATGAGCTTTTCAGCATTTCTGAAGCCTCGTTTGTCTTCATTCACTCAGTAGCTCAGACACAGTTTCAGTGTTGCAAGAAACGCTAAACTAAGCTTTCTGGGCATGGCAGCTCCAACATTACTTGCAGAGCACAAAACATCTAAAACATTACAGAAACGCTTTTCTGCATTGCAAATAAAACAATATTTCATTTTAAACTAACAACTTTCATATTGTCAAGCTTTGCTCTTAACATTGTATGAACTGATATTCTCTGACAGGGAAAAAATATTTTCAGCATTTCTGAAGACTTTTTCTGTTCATTAGCTCAGGAGCACTGATACCGTCTCAGTGTTCATAGAAACGCTAAACTAAGCTTTCTAGGCATGGTAGCTCCAACTTTACTTGCAGAGCAGAAAACATCTAAAACATTAAAGAAACACTTTTCTGCATTGCAAAGAACACATTATATCATTTTAAACTAACAACTTTCATATCGTAAAGCTTTTCTCCTACCATTGCATTGAACTGAACTTATCTGATAGGGAATAAAGCTTTTCAGCATTTCTGAAGACTTTTTCTGTTCATTAGCTCAGGAGCACTGATACAGTCTCAGTGTTCATAGAAACGCAAAACTACGCTTTCTGGGCATGGTAGCTCCAACTTTACTTGCGGAGCAGAAAACATCTAAAACATTAAAGAAACGCTTTTCTGCATTGCAAATACAACATTGATTCATTTTAAACTAACACCTTTCATATTGACAAGCTTTGCTCTTAACATTGCATGAACTGACATTCTCTGACAGGGAAAAAAGATTTTCAGCATTTCTGAAGCCTCGTTTGTCTTCATTCACTCAGTAGCTCAGACACAGTTTCAGTGTTGCAAGAAACGCTAAACTAAGCTTTCTGGGCATGGCAGCTCCAACATTACTTGCAGAGCACAAAACATCTAAAACATTACAGAAACGCTTTTCTGCATTGCAAATAAAACAATATTTCATGTTAAACTAAAAACTTTCATATTGTCAAGTCTTGCTCATAACATTGCATGAACTGATACTCTCTGACAGAGAAAAAAAGCTTTTCAGCTATTTTGAAGCCTATCTCTGTTCATTAGCTCAGTAGCATTGATACAGTCTCAGTGTTCATAGAAACGCTAAAGTAAGCTTTCTAGGCATGATAGCTCCAACTTTACTTGCAGATCACAAAACATCTAAAACATTAAAGAAACGCTTTTCTGCATTGCAAATAAAACATTATTTCATTTTAAACTAACAACTTTCATATTGTCAAGCTTTGCTTTTCAGCATTTTGAAGCCTATCTCTGTTCATTAGCTCAGGAGCACTAATACCGTCTCAGTGTTCATAGAAACGCTAAACTAAGCTTTCTAGGCATGGTAGCTCCAACTTTACCTGCAGAGCAGAAAACATCTAAAACATTAAAGAAACCCTTTTCTGCATTACAAAGAACACAATATTTCATTTTAAAATAACAACTTTCATATTGTAAAGCTTTTCTCCTACCATTGCATAAACTGACATTATCTGACAGGGAATAAAGCCTTTTAGCATTTCTGAAAGACTTTTTCTGTTCATTAGCTCAGGAGCACTGATACAGTCTCAGTGTTCATAGAAATGCAAAACTAAGCTTTCTGGGCATGGTAGTTCCAACTTTACTTGCGGAGCAGAAAACATTAAAGAAACGCTTTTCTGCATTGCAAATACAACATTGTTTCATGTTAAACTGACAACTTTCATATTGACAAGCTTTGCTCTTAATATTGCATGAACTGACATTCTCTGACAGGGAAAAAAGATTTTCAGCATTTCTGAAGCCTCGTTGTTCTTCATTCACTCAGAAGCACTGACACAGTTTCAGTGTTGCAAGAAACGCTAAACTAAGCTTTCTGGGCATGGCAGCTCCAACTTTACTTGCAGAGCACAAAACATCTAAAACATTAAAGAAACGCTTTTCTGCATTGCAAATAAAACAATATTTCATTTTAAACTAACAACTTTCATATTGTCAGGCTTTGCTTTTCAGCATTTTGAAGCCTATCTCTGTTCATTAGCTCAGGAGCACTGATACCGTCTCAGTGTTCATAGAAACGCTAAACTAAGCTTTCTAGGCATGGTAGCTCCAACTTTACTTGCAGAGCAGAAAACATCTAAAACATTAAAGAAACACTTTTCTGCATTGCAAAGAACACATTATATCATTTTAAACTAACAACTTTCATATCGTAAAGCTTTTCTCCTACCATTGCATTGAACTGACATTATCTGACAGGGAATAAAGCTTTTCAGCATTTCTGAAGACTTTTTCTGTTCATTAGCTCAGGAGCACTGATACAGTCTCAGTGTTCATAGAAACCCTAAACTACGCTTTCTGGGCATGGTAGCTCCAACTTTAATTGCGGAGCAGAAAACATCTAAAACATTAAAGAAACGCTTTTCTGCATTGCAAATACAACATTGTTTCATGTTAAACTGACAACTTTCATATTGACAAGCTTTGCTCTTAACATTGCATGAACTGACATTATCTGACAGGGAATAAAGCTTTTCAGCATTTCTGAAGCCTCGTTGTCTTCATTCACTCAGGAGCACTGACACAGTCCCGGTGTTGTTAGAAGCTCTACACTAAGCTTTCTGGGCATGGTAACTCCAACTGTACTTGCAGAGCAGAAAACATCTAAAACATTAAAGAAATGCTTTTCTGCATTGCAAATAACACATTATTTCATTTTGAAACTGACATCTTTCATTTTGTCAAGCGTTGCTCTTAACATTGCGTGAATTGACATTCTTTCACAGGGAAAAAAATTTTTTTCAGCAATTCTGAAGACTTTTTCTGTTCATTAGCTCGGGAGCACTGATACAGTCTCAGTGTTCATAGAAACGCTAAACTACGCTTTCTGGGCATGGTAGCTCCAACTTTACTTGCGGAGCAGAAAACATCTAAAACATTAAAGAAACACTTTTCTGCATTGCAAAGAACACATTATATCATTTTAAACTAACAACTTTCATATTGTAAAGCTTTTCTCGTACCATTGCATGAACTGACATTATCTGACAGGGAATAAAGCTTTTCAGCATTTCTGAAGCCTCGTTGTCTTCATTCATTCAGGAGCACTGACACAGTCCCGGTGTTGTTAGAAACTCTAAACTAAGCTTTCTGGGCATGGTAACTGCAACTTTACTTGCAGAGCAGAAAACATCTAAAACATTAAAGAAATGCTTTTCTGCATTGCAAATAACACATTTCATTTTGAAACTGACATCTTTCATTTTGTCAAGCGTTGCTCTTAACATTGCGTGAATTAACATACTTTCACAGGGAAAAAAGATTTTCAGGATTTCTGAAGACTTTTTCTGTTCATTAGCTCAGGAGCACTGATACAGTCTCAGTGTTCATAGAAACGCTAAACTACGCTTTCTGGGCGTGGTAGCTCCAACTTTACTTGTGGAGCAGAAAACATCTAAAACATTAAAGAAACGCTTTTCTGCATTGCAAATACAACATTGTTTCATTTTAAACTAACACCTTTCATATTGACAAGCTTTGCTCTTAACATTGCATAAACTGATATTCTATGACAGGGAAAAAAGATTTTCAGCATTTCTGAAGCCGCGTTGTTCTTCATTCACTCAGAAGCACTGACAGAGTCTCAGTGTTATTAGAATCTTTAAACTAAGATTTCTTGGCACGGTAGCTCAAACTTTACTTGCAGAGCACAAAACATCTAAAACATTAAAGAAACGCTTTTCTGCATTGCAAATAACACATTATTTCATTTTAAACTAACATCTTTCATATTGTAAATCTTTGCTCTTTAAATTGCATGAATTGACATTCCCTGACATGGAAATGAGCTTTTCAGCATTTCTGAAGCCTCGTTTGTCTTCATTCACTCAGTAGCTCAGACACAGTTTCAGTGTTGCAAGAAACGCTAAACTAAGCTTTCTGGGCATGGCAGCTCCAACATTACTTGCAGAGCACAAAACATCTAAAACATTACAGAAACGCTTTTCTGCATTGCAAATAAAACAATATTTCATTTTAAACTAACAACTTTCATATTGTCAAGCTTTGCTCTTAACATTGTATGAACTGATATTCTCTGACAGGGAAAAAATATTTTCAGCATTTCTGAAGACTTTTTCTGTTCATTAGCTCAGGAGCACTGATACCGTCTCAGTGTTCATAGAAACGCTAAACTAAGCTTTCTAGGCATGGTAGCTCCAACTTTACTTGCAGAGCAGAAAACATCTAAAACATTAAAGAAACACTTTTCTGCATTGCAAAGAACACATTATATCATTTTAAACTAACAACTTTCATATCGTAAAGCTTTTCTCCTACCATTGCATTGAACTGACATTATCTTACAGGGAATAAAGCTTTTCAGCTTTTCTGAAGACTTTTTCTGTTCATTAGCTCAGGAGCACTGATACAGTCTCAGTGTTCATAGAAACGCAAAACTACGCTTTCTGGGCATGGTAGCTCCAACTTTACTTGCGGAGCAGAAAACATCTAAAACATTAAAGAAACACTTTTCTGCATTGCAAAGAACACAATATATCATTTTAAACTAACAACTTTCATATTGTCAAGCTTTGCTTTTCAGCATTTTGAAGTCTAACTCTGTTCATTAGCTCAGGAGCACTGATACCGTCTCAGTGTTCATAGAAACGCTAAACTAAGCTTTCTAGGCATGGTAGCTCCAACTTTACTTGCAGAGCAGAAAACATCTAAAACATTAAAGAAACACTTTTCTGCATTGCAAAGAACACATTATATCATTTTAAACTAACAACTTTCATATCGTAAAGCTTTTCTCCTACCATTGCATTGAACTGAACTTATCTGATAGGGAATAAAGCTTTTCAGCATTTCTGAAGACTTTTTCTGTTCATTAGCTCAGGAGCACTGATACAGTCTCAGTGTTCATAGAAACGCAAAACTACGCTTTCTGGGCATGGTAGCTCCAACTTTACTTGCGGAGCAGAAAACATCTAAAACATTAAAGAAACGCTTTTCTGCATTGCAAATACAACATTGATTCATTTTAAACTAACACCTTTCATATTGACAAGCTTTGCTCTTAACATTGCATGAACTGACATTCTCTGACAGGGAAATAAGATTTTCAGCATTTCTGAAGACTTTTTCTGTTCATTCACTCAGAAGCACTGACACAGTTTCAGTGTTGCAAAAAACGCTAAACTAAGCTTTCTGGGCATGGCAGCTCCAACTTTACTTGCAGAGCACAAAACATCTAAAACATTAAAGAAACGCTTTTCTGCATTGCAAATAAAACAATATTTCATTTTAAACTTACATCTTTCATATTGTAAATCTTTGCTCTTTAAATTGCATGAATTGACTCTCTGACTTGGAAATAAGCTTTTCAGCATTTCTGAAGCCTCGTTTGTCTTCATTCACTCAGGAGCTCAGACACAGTTTCAGTGTTGCAAGAAACGCTAAACTAAGCTTTCTGGGCATGGCAGCTCCAACATTACTTGCAGATCACAAAACATCTAAAACATTAAAGAAACGCTTTTCTGCATTGCAAAGAACACATTATTTCATTTTAAACTAACATCTTTCATATTGTAAATCTTTGCTCTTTAAATTGCATGAATTGACATTCCCTGACATGGAAATGAGCTTTTCAGCATTTCTGAAGCCTCGTTTGTCTTCATTCACTCAGTAGCTCAGACACAGTTTCAGTGTTGCAAGAAACGCTAAACTAAGCTTTCTGGGCATGGCAGCTCCGACTTTACTTGCAGACCAGAAAACATCTAAAACATTAAAGAAACGCTTTTCTGCATTGCAAAGAACACATTTCATTTTAAACTAACAACTTTCATATTGACAAGCTTTGCTCTTAACATTGCATGAACTGATACTCTCTGACAGAGAAAAAAAGCTTTTCAGCATTTTTGAAGCCTATCTCTGTTCATTAGCTCAGTAGCATTGATACAGTCTCAGTCTTGATAGAAACGCTAAACTAAGCTTTCTAGGCATTGTAGCTCCAACTTTACTTGCAGAGCAGAAAACATCTAAAACATTAAAGAAATGCTTTTCAGCTTTTGCAAATAAAACAATATTTCATTTTAAACTAACGACTTTCATATCGTCAAGCTTTGCTCTTAACATTGCATGAACTGATATTCTCTGACAGGGAAAAAAGATTTTCAGCATTTCTGAAGACTTTTTCCTTTCATTAGCTCAGGAGCACTGATACAGTCTCAGTGTTCATAGAAACGCTAAAGTAAGCTTTCTGGGCATGGTAGCTCCAACTTTACTTGCAGAGCAGAAAACATTAAAGAAACGCTTTTCTGCCTTTGCACATACAACATTGTTTAATTTTAAACTAACAACTTTCATATTGACAAGCTTTGCTCTTAACATTGCATGAACTGTTATTCTCTGACAGGGAAAAAAGATTTTCAGCATTTCTGAAGACTTTTTCTGTTCATTAGCTCAGGCGCACTGATACAGTCTCAGTGTTCATAGAAACGCTAAACTAAGCTTTCTGGGCATGGTAGCTCCAACTTTACTTGCAGAGCAGAAAACATTAAAGAAACGCTTTTCTGCCTTTGCACATACAACATTGTTTCATTTTAAACTAACAACTTTCATATTGACAAGCTTTGCTCTTAACATTGCATGAACTGACATTCTCTGACAGGGAAAAAAGATTTTCAGCATTTCTGAATCCTCGTTGTTCTTCATTCACTCAGAAGCACTGACAGTCTCAGTGTTACTAGAATCTTTAAACTAAGATGTCTTGGCGCGGTAGCTCAAACTTTACTTGCAGATCAGAAAACATGTAAAACATTAAAGAAACGCTTTTCTGCATTGCAAATAATACGGTAATTCATTTGAAACTGACATCTTTCATTTTGTCAAGCTTTGCTCTTAACATTGCATGAACTGATACTCTCTGACAGAGAAAAAAAGCTTTTCCGCATTTTTGAAGCCTATCTCTGTTCATTAGCTCAGTAGCATTGATACAGTTTCAGTGTTGCAAGAGATGCTAAAATAAGCTTTCTGGGCATGGCAGCTCCAACTTTACTTGCAGAGCACAAAACATCTAAAATATTAAAATAACGCGTTTCTGCATTGCAATTAATACGTTATTTCATTTGAAACTGACATCTTTTATTTTGTCATCTTTGCTCTTAACATTGCGTGAACTGACATTCTTTGACAGGGAAAAAGATTTTCAGCGTTTCTGAAGACTCTTCATTAGACGTTCATTTCATGTTCATTAGACCAGGAGCACTGATACGGTCTCAGTGTTGTTAGAAACTTTAAACTGAGCTTTCTGGGCATGGTAGCTCCAACTTTACTTGCGGAGCAGAAAACATCTTAAAACATTAAAGAAACGCTTTTCTGCATTGCAAATACAACATTGTTTCATTTTAAACTAACAACTTTCATATTGACAAGCTTTGCTCTTAACATTGCATGAATTGACATTCTCTGACATGGAAATGAGCTTTTCAGCATTTCTGAAGCCTCGTTGTTCTTCATTCGCTCAGGAGCTCAAACACAGTCTCACTGTTGCAAGAAACGCTAAACTAAGCTTTCTGGCCGTAGTAGCTCCGACTTTACTTGCAGATCAGAAAACATCTAAAACATTAAAGAAACGCTTTTCTGCATTGCAAATCAAACAATATTTCATTTTAAACTAACAACTTTCATATTGTCAAGCTTATCTTTTCAGCATTTTTGAAGCCTATCTGTTCATTAGCTCAGTAGCATTGATACAGTCTCAGGGTTCATAGAAACGCTAAACTAAGCTTTCTAGTCATGGTAGCTCCAACTTTACTTGCAGAGCAGAAAACATCTAAAACATTAAAGAAACACTTTTCTGCATTGCAAAGAACACATTATTTTATTTTAAACTAACAAATTTCATATTGACAAGCGTTGCTCTTAACATTGCATGAACTGATACTCTCCGACAGAGAAAAAAAGCTTTTCAGCATTTTTGAAGCCTATCTCTGTTCATTAGCTCAGTAGCATTGATACAGTCTCAGTCTTCATAGAAACGCTAAACTAAGCTTTCTAGGCATGGTAGCTCCAACTTTACTTGCAGAGCAGAAAACATCTAAAACATTAAAGAAATGCTTTTCTGCATTGCAAATAATACGGTAATTCATTTGAAACTGACATCTTTCATATTGTCAAGCTTTGCTCTTAACATTGCATGAACTGATATTCTCTGACAGGGAAAAAAGATTTTCAGCATTTCTGAAGACTTTTTCTGTTCATTAGCTCAGGAGCACTGATACAGTCTCAGTGTTACTAGAATCTTTAAACTAAGATGTCTTGGCGCGGTAGCTCAAACTTTACTTGCAGATCAGAAAACATCTAAAACATTAAAGAAATGCTTTTCTGCATTGCAAATAATACGGTAATTCATTTGAAACTGACATCCTTCATTTTGTCAAGCTTTGCTCTTAACATTGCATGAACTGATACTCTCTGACAGAGAAAAAAAGCTTTTCAGCATTTTTGAAGCCTATCTCTGTTCATTAGCTCAGTAGCATTGATACAGTATCAGTGTTCATAAAAACGCTAAACTAAGCTTTCTGGGCATGGTAGCTCCAACTTTACTTGCAGAGCAGAAAACATCTAAAACATTAAAGAAACGCTTTTCTGCCTTTGCACATACAACATTGTTTCATTTTAAACTGACAACTTTCATATTGACAAGCTTTGCTCTTAACATTGCATGAACTGACATTCTCTGACATGGAAATGAGCTTTTCAGCATTTCTGAAGCCTCGTTGTTCTTCATTCGCTCAGGAGCTCAAACACAGTCTCACTGTTGCAAGAAACACTAAACTAAGCTTTCTGGGCGTAGTAGCTCCGACTTTACTTGCAGATCAGAAAACATCTAAAACATTAAAGAAATGCTTTTCTGAATTGCAAATAATACGGTAATTCATTTGAAACTTACATCTTTCATTTTGTCAAGCTTTGCTTGCCTGAACTGATACTCTCTGACAGAGAAAAAAAGCTTTTCCGCATTTTTGAAGCCTATCTCTGTTCATTAGCTCAGTAGCATTGATACAGTCTCAGTGTTCATAGAAACGCTAAACTAAGCTTTCTAGCGACGGTAGATCAAACTTTACTTGCAGAGCACAAAACATCTAAAATATTAAAATAACGCGTTTCTGCATTGCAATTAATACGTTATTTCATTTGAAACTGACATCTTTCATTTTGTCATCTTTGCTCTTAACATTGCGTGAACTGACATTCTTTGACAGGGAAAAAGATTTTCAGCGTTTCTGAAGACTCTTTATGTTCATTAGACCAGGAGCACTGATACAGTCTCAGTGTTGTTAGAAACTTTAAACTAAGCTTTCTGGGCATGGTAGCTCCAACTTTACTTGCGGAGCAGAAAACATCTTAAAACATTAAAGAAACGCTTTTCTGCATTGCAAATACAACATTGTTTCATTTTAAACTAACAACTTTCATATTGACAAGCTTTGCTCTTAACATTGCATGAACTGGCATTCTCTGACATGGAAATGAGCTTCTCAGCATTTCTGAAGCCTCGTTGTTCTTCATTCGCTCAGGAGCTCAAACACATTCTCACTGTTGCAAGAAACGCTAAACTAAGCTTTCTGGGCGTAGTAGCTCCGACTTTACTTGCAGATCAGAAAACATCTAAAACATTAAAGAAATGCTTTTCTGCATTGCAAATAATACGGTAATTCATTTGAAACTGACATCTTTCATTTTGTCAAGCTTTGCTCTTAAAATTGCATGAACTGATACTCTCTGACAGAGAAAAAAAGCTTTTCCGCATTTTTGAAGCCTATCTCTGTTCATTAGCTCAGTAGCATTGATACAGTTTCAGTGTTGCAAGAAACGCTAAACTAAGCTTTCTGGGCATGGCAGCTCCAACTTTACTTGCAGAGCACAAAACATCTAAAACATTAAAGAAACGCTTTTCTGCATTGCAAATAAATCAATATTTCATTTTAAACTAACAACTTTCATATTGTCAAGCTTTGCTCTTAACATTTCATGAACTGATACTCTCTGACAGAGAAAAAAAGCTTTTCAGCATTTTTGAAGCCTATCTCTGTTCATTAGCTCAGTAGCATTGATACAGTCTCAGTGTTCATAGAAATGCCAAACTAAGCTTTCTAGGCATGTTAGCTCCAACTTTACTTGCAGAGCAGAAAGCATCTAAAACACTTTTCTGCATTGCAAAGAACACATTATTTCATTTTAAACTAACAACTTTCATATTGTAAAGCTTTTCTCCTACCATTGCATGAACTGATACTCTCTGACAGAGAAAAAAAGCTTTTCAGCATTTTTGAAGCCTATCTCTGTTCATTAGCTCAGTAGCATTGATACAGTCTCAGTGTTCATAGAAACGCTAAACTAAGCTTTCTGGGCATGGTAGCTCCAACTTTACTTGCAGAGCAGAAAACATCTAAAACATTAAAGAAACGCTTTTCTGCCTTTGCACATACAACATTGTTTCATTTTAAACTAACAACTTTCATATTGACAAGCTTTGCTCTTAACATTGCATGAACTGACATTCTCTGACATGGATATGAGCTTTTCAGCATTTCTGAAGCCTCGTTGTTCTTCATTCGCTCAGGAGCTCAAACACAGTCTCACTGTTGCAAGAAACGCTAAACTACGCTTTCTGGGCGTAGTAGCTCCGACTTTACTTGCAGACCAGAAAACATCTAAAACATTAAAGAAACGCTTTTCTGCATTGCAAAGAACACATTTCATTTTAAACTAACAACTTTCATATTGACAAGCTTTGCTCTTAACATTGCATGAACTGATGTTCTCTGACAGGGAAAAAAGATTTTCAGCATTTCTGAAGACTTTTTCTGTTCATTAGTTTAGGAGCACTGATACAGTCTCAGTGTTTATAGAAACGCTAAACTAAGCTTTCTGGGCATGGTAGCTCCAACTTTACTTGCAGAGCAGAAAACATCTAAAACATTAAAGAAACGCTTTTCTGCCTTTGCAAATAAAACATTGTTTCATTTTAAACTAACAACTTTCATATTGACAAGCTTTGCTCTTAACATTGCATGAATTGACATTCTCTGACATGGAAATGAGCTTTTCAGCATTTCTGAAGCCTCGTTTGTCTTCATTCGCTCAGGAGCTCAAACACAGTCTCACTGTTGCAAGAAACGCTAAACTAAGCTTTCTGGGCGTAGTAGCTCCGACTTTACTTGCAGATCAGAAAACATCTAAAACATTAAAGAAACGCTTTTCTGCATTGCAAATAAAACAATATTTCATTTTAAACTAACAACTTTCATATTGTCAAGCTTTGCTTTTCAGCATTTTTGAAGCCTATCTCTGTTCATTAGCTCAGTAGCATTGATACAGTCTCAGTCTTCATAGAAACGCTAAACTAAGCTTTCTAGGCATGGTAGCTCCAACTTTACTTGCAGAGCAGAAAACATCTAAAACATTAAAGAAATGCGTTTCTGCTTTTGCAAATAAAACAATATTTCATTTTAAACTAACAACTTTCATATTGTCAAGCTTTGCTCTTAACATTGCATGAACTGACATTCTCTGACAGGGAAAAAAGATTTTCAGCATTTCTGAAGCCTCGTTGTTCTTCATTCACTCAGAAGCACTGACACAGTCTCAGTGTTACTAGAATCTTTCAACTAAGATGTCTTGGCGCGGTAGCTCAAACTTTACTTGCAGATCAGAAAACATCTAAAACATTAAAGAAATGCTTTTCTGCATTGCAAATAATACGGTAATTCATTTGAAACTGACATCTTTCATTTTGTCAAGCTTTGCTTGCATGAACTGATACTCTCTGACAGAGAAAAAAAGCTTTTCCGCATTTTTGAAGCCTATCTCTGTTCATTAGCTCAGTAGCATTGATACAGTTTCAGTGTTGCAAGAAACGCTAAACTAAGCTTTCTGGGCATGGCAGCTCCAACTTTACTTGCAGAGCACAAAACATCTAAAACATTAAAGAAACGCTTTTCTGCATTGCAAATAAAACAATATTTCATTTTAAACTAACAACTTTCATATTGTCAAGCTTTGCTCTTAAGATTGCATGAACTGATACTCTCTGATAGAGAAAAAAAGCTTTTCAGCATTTTTGAAGCCTATCTCTGTTCATTAGCTCAGTAGCATTGATACAGTCTCAGTGTTCATAGAAACGCCAAACTAAGCTTTCTAGGCATGGTAGCTCCAACTTTACTTGCAGAGCAGAAAACATCTAAAACACTTTTCTGCATTGCAAAGAACACATTATTTCATTTTAAACTAACAACTTTCATATTGACAAGCTTTGCTCTTAACATTGCATGAACTGATATTCTCTGACAGAGAAAAAAAGCTTTTCAGCATTTTTGAAGCCTATCTCTGTTCATTAGCTCAGTAGCATTGATACAGTCTCAGTCTTCATAGAAACGCTAAACTAAGCTTTCTAGGCATGGTAGCTCCAACTTTACTTGCAGAGCAGAAAACATCTAAAACATTAAAGAAATGCTTTTCTGCTTTTGCAAATAAAACAATATTTCATTTTAAACTAACGACTTTCATATCGTCAAGCTTTGCTCTTAACATTGCATGAACTGATATTCTCTGACAGGGAAAAAAGATTTTCAGCATTTCTGAAGACTTTTTCTGTTCATTAGCTCAGGAGCACTGATACAGTCTCAGTGTTCATAGAAACGCTAAACTAAGCTTTCTGGGCATGGTAGCTCCAACTTTATTTGCAGAGCAGAAAACATTAAAGAAACGCTTTTCTGCCTTTGCACATACAACATTGTTTCATTTTAAACTAACAACTTTCATATTGACAAGCTTTGCTCTTAACATTGCATGAACTGACATTCTCTGACAGGGAAAAAAGATTTTCAGCATTTCTGAAGCCTCGTTGTTCTTCATTCACTCAGAAGCACTGACACAGTCTCAGTGTTACTAGAATCTTTAAACGAAGATGTCTTGGCGCGGTAGCTCAAACTTTACTTGCAGATCAGAAAACATCTAAAACATTAAAGAAATGCTTTTCTGCATTGCAAATAATACGGTAATTCATTTGAAACTGACATCTTTCATTTTGTCAAGCTTTGCTCTTAACATTGCATGAACTGATACTCTCTGACAGAGAAAAAAATGCTTTTCCGCATTTTTGAAGCCTATCTCTGTTCATTAGCTCAGTAGCATTGATACAGTTTCAGTGTTGCAAGAAACGCTAAACTAAGCTTTCTGGGCATGGCAGCTCCAACTTTACTTGCAGAGCACAAAACATCTAAAACATTAAAGAAACGCTTTTCTGCATTGCAAATAAAACAATATTTCATTTTAAACTAACATCTTTCATTTTGTCAAGCTTTGCTTGCATGAACTGATACTCTCTGACAGAGAAAAAAAGCTTTTCCGCATTTTTGAAGCCTATCTCTGTTCATTAGCTCAGTAGCATTGATACAGTCTCAGTCTTCATAGAAACGCTAAACTAAGCTTTCTAGGGACGGTAGATCAAACTTTACTTGCAGAGCACAAAACATCTAAAATATTACAGAAACGCTTTTCTGCACTGCAAATAATACGTAATTTCATTTGAAACTGGCATCTTTCGTTTTTTCATCGTTGTTCTTAACATTGCATGAACTGACATTCTCTGAGAAGAACAAAAGCTTTTCAGCATTTCTGAAGCCTTTTTCTGTTCATTCACTCAGGATCACTGACACATTCTCAGTGTTGCTAGAAACTAAACTAAGCTTTCTGGGCATGGAAGCTCCAACTTTATTTGCAGAGCACAACATATCCAAAACATTAAAGAAACGCTTTTCTGCATTGCAAAGAACACATTATTTCATTTTAAAGTAACATCTTTCATTTTGTAAAGCTTTGCTCTTTAAATTGCATGAATTGACATTCTCTGACATGGAAATGAGCTTTTCAGCATTTCTGAAGCCTCGTTTGTCTTCATTCACTCAGGAGCTCAGACACAGTTTCAGCGTTGCAAGAAACGCTAAACTAAGCTTTCTGGGCATGGCAGCTCCAACTTTACTTGCAGAGCACACAACATCTAAAACATTAAAGAAACGCTTTTCTGCATTGCAAATACAACATTGTTTCATTTTAAACTAACAACTTTCATTTTGTCAAGCTTTGCTCTTAACATTGCATGAACTGATATTCTCTGACAGGGAAAACAGAATTTTAGTATTTCTGAAGCGTAGTTCCCTTCATTCACTCAGGATCACTGACACAGTCTCAGTTTTGCTAGAAACTCTAAACTAAGCTTTCTGGGCATGGTAGCTCCAACTTTACTTGCAGAGCAGAAAACATCTAAAATATTAAAATAACGCGTTTCTGCATTGCAATTAATACGTTATTTCATTTGAAACTGACATCTTTCATTTTGTCATCTTTGCTCTTAACATTGCGTGAACTGACATTCTTTGATAGGGAAAAAGATTTTCAGCGTTTCTGATGACTCTTTATGTTCATTAGACCAGGAGCACTGATATAGTCTCAGTGTTGTTAGAAACTTTAAACTAAGCTTTCTGGGCATGGTAGCTCCAACTTTACTTGCGGAGCAGAAAACATCTTAAAACATTAAAGAAACGCTTTTCTGCATTGCAAATACAACATTGTTTCATTTTAAACTAACAACTTTCATATTGACAAGCTTTGCTCTTAACATTGTATGAATTGACATTCTCTGACATGGAAATGAGCTTTTCAGCATTTCTGAAGCCTCGTTTGTCTTCATTCGCTAAGGAGCTCAAACACAGTCTCACTGTTGCAAGAAACGCTAAACTAAGCTTTCTGGGCGTAGTAGCTCCGACTTTACTTGCAGATCAGAAAACATCTAAAACATTAAAGAATCGCTTTTCTGCATTGCAAATAAAACAATATTTCATTTTAAACTAACAACTTTCATATTGTCAAGCTTTGCTTTTCAGCATTTTTGAAGCCTATCTCTGTTCATTAGCTCAGTAGCATTGATACAGTCTCAGGGTTCATAGAAACGCTAAACTAAGCTTTCTAGGCATGGTAGGTCCAACTTTACTTGCAGAGCAGAAAACATCTAAAACATTAAAGAAACACTTTTCTGCATTGCAAAGAACACATTATTTCATTTTAAACTAACAACTTTCATATTGACAAGCTTTGCTCTTAACATTGCATGAACTGATACTCTCTGACAGAGAAAAAAAGCTTTTCAGCATTTTTGAAGCCTATCTCTGTTCATTAGCTCAGTAGCATTGATACAGTCTCAGTCTTCATAGAAACGCTAAACTAAGCTTTCTGGGCATGGTAGCTCCAACTTTACTTGCAAAGCAGAAAACATCTAAAACATTAAAGAAATGCTTTTCTGCTTTTGCAAATAAAACAATATTTCATTTTAAACTAACGACTTTCATATTGTCAAGCTTTGCTCTTAACATTGCATGAACTGATATTCTCTGACAGGGATAAAAGATTTTCAGCATTTCTGAAGACTTTTTCTGTTCATTAGCTCAGGAGCACTGATACAGTCTCAGTGTTCATAGAAACGCTAAACTAAGCTTTCTGGGCATGGTAGCTCCAACTTTACTTGCAGAGCAGAAAACATCTAAAACATTAAAGAAACGCTTTTCTGCCTTTGCACATACAACATTGTTTCATTTTAAACTAACAACTTTCATATTGACAAGCTTTGCTCTTAACATTGCATGAACTGACATTCTCTGACAGGGAAAAAAGATTTTCAGCATTTCTGAAGCCTCGTTGTTCTTCATTCACTCAGAAGCACTGACACAGTCTCAGTGTTACTAGAATCTTTAAACTAAGATGTCTTGGCGCGGTAGCTCAAACTTTACTTGCAGATCAGAAAACATCTAAAACATTAAAGAAATGCTTTTCTGCATTGCAAATAATACGGTAATTCATTTGAAACTGACATCTTTCATTTTGTCAAGCTTTGCTCTTGACATTGCATGAACTGATACTCTCTGACAGAGAAAAAATGCTTTTCCGCATTTTTGAAGCCTATCTCTGTTCATTAGCTCAGTAGCATTGATACAATTTCAGTGTTGCAAGAAACGCTAAACTAAGCTTTCTGGGCATGGCAGCTCCAACTTTACTTGCAGATCAGAAAACATCTAAAACATTAAAGAAACGCTTTTCTGCATTGCAAAGAAAACAATATTTCATTTTAAACTAACAACTTTCATATTGTCAAGCTTTGCTCTTAACATTGCATGAACTGATACTCTCTGACAGAGAAAAAAAGCTTTTCAGCATTTTTGAAGCCTATCTCTGTTCATTAGCTCAGTAGCATTGATACAGTCTCAGTGTTCATAGAAACGCTAAACTAAGCTTTCTGGGCGTAGTAGCTCCGACTTTACTTGCAGATCAGAAAACATCTAAAACATTAAAGAAATGCTTTTCTGCATTGCAAATAATACGGTAATTCATTTGAAACTGGCATCTTTTGTTTTGTCATCGTTGTTCTTAACATTGCATGAACTGACATTCTCTGAGAAGAACAAAAGCTTTTCAGCATTTCTGAAGCCTTTTTCTGTTCATTCACTCAGGATTACTGACACATTCTCAGTGTTGCTAGAAACTAAACTAAGCTTTCTGGAAATGGAAGCTCCAACTTTATTTGTAGAGCACAAAACATCTAAAACATTAAAGAAACACTTTTCTGCATTGCAAAGAACACATTATTTCATTTTAAACTAACATCTTTCATTTTGTAAAGCTTTGCTCTTTAAATTGCATGAATTGACATTCTCTGACATGGAAATGAGCTTTTCAGCATTTCTGAAGCCTCGTTTGTCTTCATTCACTCAGGAGCTCAGACACAGTCTCACTGTTGCAAGAAACGCTAAACTAAGCTTTCTGGGCATGGCAGCTCCAACTTTACTTGCAGAGCACATAACATCTAAAACATTAAAGAAACGCTTTTCTGCATTGCAAATACAACATTGTTTCATTTTAAACTAACAACTTTCATTTTGTCAAGCTTTGCTCTTAACATTGCATGAACTGATATTCTCTGACAGGGAAAACAGAATTTCAGTATTTCTGAAGCATAGTTCCCTTCATTCACTCAGGATCACTGACACAGTCTCAGTTTTGCTAGAAACTCTAAACTAAGCTTTCTGGGCATGGTAGCTCCAACTTTACTTGCAGAGCAGAAAACATCTAAAATATTAAAATAACGCGTTTCTGCATTGCAAATAAAACAATATTTCATTTTAAACTAACAACTTTCATATTGTCAAGCTTTGCTCTTAACATTGCATGAACTGATGTTCTCTGACAGGGAAAAAAGATTTTCAGCATTTCTGAAGACTTTTTCTGTTCATTAGCTCAGGAGCACTGATACAGTCTCAGTGTTCATAGAAACGCTAAACTAAGCTTTCTGGGCATGGTAGCTCCACCTTTACTTGCGGAGCAGAAAACATCTAAAACATTAAAGAAACACTTTTCTGCATTGCAAATACAACATTGTTTCATTTTAAACACAACTTTCATATTGACAAGCTTTGCTCTTAACATGGCATGAACTGACATTCTCTGACAGGGAAAAAAGATTTTCAGCATTTCTGAAGCCTCGTTGTTCTTCATTCACTCAGAAGCACTGACACAGTCTCAGTATTACTAAAATCTTTAAACTAAGATTTCTGGGCATGGTAGCTCAAACTTTACTTGCAGAGCACAAAACATCTAAAACATCAAAGAAACGCTTTTCTGCATTGCAAATAACACATTATTTCATTTTAAACTAACATCTTTCATATTATAAATCTTTGCTCTTTAAATTGCATGAACTGACATTCTCTGACAGGGAAAAAAGATTTTCAGCATTTCTGAAGCCTCGTTGTTCTTCATTCGCTCAGGAGCTCAAACACAGTCTCACTGTTGCAAGAAACGCTAAAGTAAGCTTTCTGGGCGTAGTAGCTCCGACTTTACTTGCAGATCAGAAAACATCTAAAACATTAAAGAAACGCTTTTCTGCATTGCAAATAAAACAATATTTCATTTTAAACTAACAACTTTCATATTGTCAAGCTTTGCTCTTAACATTGCATGAACTGATACTCTCTGACAGAGAAAAAAAGCTTTTCGGCATTTTTGAAGCCTATCTCTGTTGATTAGCTCAGTAGCATTGATACAGTCTCAGTCTTCATAGAAACGCTAAACTAAGCTTTCTAGGCATGGTAGCTCCAACTTTACTTGCAGAGCAGAAAACATCTAAAACATTAAAGAAACGCTTTTCTGCCTTTGCACATACAACATTGTTTCATTTTAAACTAACAACTTTCATATTGACAAGCTTTGCTCTTAACATTGCATGAACTGACATTCTCTGACAGGGAAAAAAGATTTTCAGCATTTCTGAAGCCTCGTTGTTCTTCATTCACTCAGAAGCACTGACACAGTCTCAGTGTTACTAGAATCTTTAAACTAAGATTTCTTGGCGCGGTAGCTCAAACTTTATTTGCAGAGCACAAAACATCTAAAACATTAAAGAAACGCTTTTCTGCATTGCAAATAACACATTATTTCATTTTAAACTAACATCTTTCATATTGTAAATTTTTGCTCTTTAAATTGCATGAATTGACATTCTCTGACATGGAAATGAGCTTTTCAGCATTTCTGAAGCCTCGTTTGTCTTCATTCACTCAGGAGCTCAGACACAGTTTCAGTGTTGCAAGAAACGCTAAACTAAGCTTTCTGGGCATGGCAGCTCCAACTCTTTACTTGCAGAGCAAAAAACATCTAAAACATTAAAGAAACGCTTTTCTGCATTGCAAATAAAACAATATTTCATTTTAAACTAACAACTTTTATATTGTGAAGCTTTCCTTTTCAGCATTTTTGAAGCCTATCTCTGTTCATTAGCTCAGTAGCATTGATACAGTCTCAGTGTTCATAGAAACGCTAAACTAAGCTTTCTAGGCATGGTAGCTCCAACTTTACTTGCAGAGTAGAAAACATCTAAAACATTAAAGAAACACTTTTCTGCATTGCAAAGAACACATTATTTCATTTTAAACTAACAACTTTCATATTGTCAAGCCTTGCTCTTAACATTGCATGAACTGATACTCTCTGACAGAGAAAAAAAGCTTTTCAGCATTTTTGAAGCCTATCTCTGTTCATTAGCTCAGTAGCATTGATACAGTCTCAGTCTTCATAGAAACGCTAAACTAAGCTTTCTAGGCATGGTAGCTCCAACTTTACTTGCAGAGCACAAAACATCAAAAACATTAAAGAAACGCTTTTCTGCATTGCAAATAAAACAATATTTCATTTTAAACTAACAACTTTCATGTTGTAAATTGCATGAATTTACATTCTCTGACATGGAAATGAGCTTTTCAGCATTTCTGAAGCCTCGTTTGTGTTTATTCACTCAGGAGCTCAGACACAGTTTCAATGTTGCAAGAAACGCTAGACTAAGCTTTCTGGGCATGGCAGCTCCAACTTTACTTGCAGAGCACATGACATCTAAAACATTAAAGAAACGCTTTTCTGCATTGCAAATAAAACAATATTTCATTTGAAACTGACATCTTTCATTTTGTCAAGCTTTGCTCTTAACATTGCGTGAATTTACATTCTTTCACAGGGAAAAAAGATTTTCAGCATTTCTGAAGACTTTTTCTGTTCATTAGCTCAGGAGCACTGATACAGACTCAGTGTTCATAGAAACGCTAAACTAAGCTTTCTGGGCATGGTAGCTCCAACTTTACTTGCGGAGCAGAAAACATCTAAAACATTAAAGAAACGCTTTTCTGCATTGCAAATACATCATTGTTTCATTTTAAACTAACAACTTTCATATTGACAAGCTTTGCTCTTAACATGGCATGAACTGACAGTCTCTGACAGGGAAAAAATATTTTCAGCATTTCTGAAGCCTCGTTGTTCTTCATTCACTCAGAAGCACTGACACAGTCTCAGTATTACTAGAATCTTTAAACTAAGATTACTGGGCACGGTAGCTCAAACTTTACTTGCAGAGCACAAAACATCTAAAACATTAAAGAAACACTTTTCTGCATTGCAAATAACACATTATTTCATTTTAAACTAACATCTTTCATATTGTAAATCTTTGCTCTTTAAATTGCATGAATTGACATTCTCTGACATGGAAATGAGCTTTTCAGCATTTCTGAAGCCTATCTCTGTTCATTAGCTCAGTAGCATTGATACAGTCTCAGTATTCATAGAAACGCTAAGCTAAGCTTTCTGGGCGTAGCAGCTCCGACTTTATTTGCAGATCAGAAAACATCTAAAACATTAAAGAAACGCTTTTCTGCATTGCAAATAACACATTATTTCATTTTAAACTAACATCTTTCATATTGTAAATTTTTGCTCTTTAAATTGCATGAATTGACATTCTCTGACATGGAAATGAGCTTTTCAGCATTTCTGAAGCCTCGTTTGTCTTCATTCACTCAGGAGCTCAGACACAGTTTCAGTGTTGCAAGAAACGCTAAACTAAGCTTTCTGGGCATGGCAGCTCCAACTCTTTACTTGTAGAGCAAAAAACATCTAAAACATTAAAGAAACGCTTTTCTGCATTGCAAATAAAACAATATTTCATTTTAAACTAACAACTTTTATATTGTGAAGCTTTCCTTTTCAGCATTTTTGAAGCCTATCTCTGTTCATTAGCTCAGTAGCATTGATACAGTCTCAGTGTTCATAGAAACGCTAAACTAAGCTTTCTAGGCATGGTAGCTCCAACTTTACTTGCAGAGTAGAAAACATCTAAAACATTAAAGAAACACTTTTCTGCATTGCAAAGAACACATTATTTCATTTTAAACTAACAACTTTCATATTGTCAAGCCTTGCTCTTAACATTGCATGAACTGATACTCTCTGACAGAGAAAAAAAGCTTTTCAGCATTTTTGAAGCCTATCTCTGTTCATTAGCTCAGTAGCATTGATACAGTCTCAGTCTTCATAGAAACGCTAAACTAAGCTTTCTAGGCATGGTAGCTCCAACTTTACTTGCAGAGCACAAAACATCTAAAACATTAAAGAAACGCTTTTCTGCATTGCAAATAAAACAATATTTCATTTTAAACTAACAACTTTCATGTTGTAAATTGCATGAATTTACATTCTCTGACATGGAAATGAGCTTTTCAGCATTTCTGAAGCCTCGTTTGTGTTTATTCACTCAGGAGCTCAGACACAGTTTCAATGTTGCAAGAAACGCTAGACTAAGCTTTCTGGGCATGGCAGCTCCAACTTTACTTGCAGAGCACATGACATCTAAAACATTAAAGAAACGCTTTTCTGCATTGCAAATAAAACAATATTTCATTTGAAACTGACATCTTTCATTTTGTCAAGCTTTGCTCTTAACATTGCGTGAATTTACATTCTTTCACAGGGAAAAAAGATTTTCAGCATTTCTGAAGACTTTTTCTGTTCATTAGCTCAGGAGCACTGATACAGACTCAGTGTTCATAGAAACGCCAAACTAAGCTTTCTGGGCATGGTAGCTCCAACTTTACTTGCGGAGCAGAAAACATCTAAAACATTAAAGAAACGCTTTTCTGCATTGCAAATACAACATTGTTTCATTTTAAACTAACAACTTCCATATTGTCAAGCTTTGCTCTTAAAATTGCATGAACTGATATTCTCTGACAGGGAAAACAGAATTGTAGTATTTCTGAAGCGTAGTTCCCTTCCTTCACTCAGGATCACTGACACAGTCTCAGTTTTGCTAGAAACTCTAAACTAAGCTTTCTGGGCATGGTAGTTCCAACTTTACTTGGAGAGCAGAAAACATCTAAAATATTAAAATGACGCGTTTCTGCATTGCAAATAAAACAATATTTCATTTTAAACTAACAAGTTTCATATTGTCAAGCTTTGCTTTTAAGCATTTTTGAAGCCTATCTCTGTTCATTAGCTCAGTAGCATTGATACAGTCTCAGTGGTCATAGAAACGCTAAACTAAGCTTTCTAGGCATGGTAGCTCCAACTTTACTTGTAGAGCAGAAAACATCTAAAACATTAAAGAAACACTTTTCTGCATTGCAAAGAACACATTACTTCATTTTAAACTAACAACTTTCATACTGTAAAGCTTTTCTCCTACCATTGCATGAATTGACATTATCTGACAGGGAATAAAGCTTTTCAGCATTTCTGAAGCCTCGTTGTTCTTCATTCACTCAGAAGCACTGACACAGTCTCATTGTTACTAGAATCGTTAAACTAAGATTTCTGGGCACGGTAGCTGAAACTATACTTACAGAGCACAAAACATCTAAAACATTAAAGAAATGCTTTTCTGCATTGCAAATACAACATTATTTCATTTTGAAACTGACATCTTTGGTTTTGTCAAGCTTTGCTCTTAAAATTGCGTGAATTGACATTCTTTCACAGGGAAAAAAGATTTTCAGCATTTCTGAAAGACTTTTTCTGTTCATTAGCTCAGGAGCACTGATACAGTCTCAGTTTTCATAGAAATGCAAAACTAATCTTTCTGGGCATGGTAGCTCCAACTTTACTTGCGGAGCAGAAAACATCTAAAACATTAAAGAAACGCTTTTCTGCATTGCAAATACATCATTGTTTCATTTTAAACTAACAACTTTCATATTGACAAGCTTTGCTCTTAACATGGCATGAACTGACAGTCTCTGACAGGGAAAAAATATTTTCAGCATTTCTGAAGCCTCGTTGTTCTTCATTCACTCAGAAGCACTGACACAGTCTCAGTATTACTAGAATCTTTAAACTAAGATTACTGGGCACGGTAGCTCAAACTTTACTTGCAGAGCACAAAACATCTAAAACATTAAAGAAACACTTTTCTGCATTGCAAATAACACATTATTTCATTTTAAACTAACATCTTTCATATTGTAAATCTTTGCTCTTTAAATTGCATGAATTGACATTCTCTGACATGGAAATGAGCTTTTCAGCATTTCTGAAGCCTATCTCTGTTCATTAGCTCAGTAGCATTGATACAGTCTCAGTATTCATAGAAACGCTAAGCTAAGCTTTCTGGGCGTAGCAGCTCCGACTTTATTTGCAGATCAGAAAACATCTAAAACATTAAAGAAACGCTTTTCTGCATTGCAAATAAAACAATATTTCATTTGAAACTGACATCTTTCATATTGTCAAGCTTTGCTCTGAACATTGCGTGAATTGACATTCTTTCACAGGGAAAAAAGATTTTCAGCATTTCTGAAAGACTTTTTCTGTTCATTAGCTCAGGAGCACTGATACAGTCTCAGTGTTCATAGAAATGCAAAACTAAGCTTTCTGGGCATGGTAGCTCCAACTTTACTTGCGGAGCAGAAAACATCTAAAACATTAAAGAAACGCTTTTCTGCATTGCAAATACAACATTGTTTCATTTTAAACTAACAACTTTCATATTGACAAGCTTTGCTCTTAACATGGCATGACCTGACATTCTCTGACATGGAAAAAAGATTTTCAGCATTTCTGAAGCCTCGTTGCTCTTCATTCACTCAGAAGCACTGACACAGTCGCAGTATTACTAGAATGTTTAAACTAAGATTTCTGGGCACGGTAGCTCAAACTTTACTTGCAGAGCACAAAACATCTAAAACATTAAAGAAACGCTTTTCTGCATTGCAAATAACACATTATTTCATTTTAAACTAACATCTTTCATATTGTAAATCTTTGCTCTTTAAATTGCATGAATTGACATTCTCTGACATGGAAATGAGCTTTTCAGCATTTCTGAAGCCTCGTTTGTCTTCATTCGCTCAGGAGCTCAAACACAGTCTCACTGTTGCAAGAAACGCTAAACTAAGCTTTCTTGGCGTAGTAGCTCCGACTTTACATGCAGATCAGAAAACATCTAAAACATTAAAGAAACGCTTTTCTGCATTTCAAATACAACGTTGTTTCATTTTAAACTAACAACTTTCATTTTGTCAAGCTTTGCTCTTAACATTGCGTCAATTGACATTCTTTCACAGGGAAAAAAGATTTTCAGTATTTCTGAAGACTTTTTCTGTTCATTAGCTCAGGAGCACTGATACAGTCTCAGTGTTCATAGAAACGCTAAACTAAGCTTTCTGGGCATGGTAGCTCCAACTTTACATGCGGAGCAGAAAACATCTAAAACATTAAAGAAACACTTTTCTGCATTGCAAATAATACAGTAATTCATTTGAAACTGACATCTTTCATTTTGTCAAACTGTGCTCTTAACATTGGATGAACTGATATTCTCTGACAGGAAAAACAGAATTTCAGTATTTCTGAAGCGTAGTTCCCTTCATTCACTCAGGATCACTGACACAGTCTCAGTATTGCTAGAAACTCTAAACTAAGCTTTCTGGGCATGGTAGCTCCAACTTTACTTGCAGAGCAGAAAACATCTAAAATATTAAAATAACGCGTTTCTGCATTGCAGTTAATACGTTATTTCATTTGAAACTGACATCTTTCATTTTGTCATCTTTGCTCTTAACATTGCGTGAACTGACATTCTTTGACAGGGAAAAAGATTTTCAGCGTTTCTGAAGACTCTTTATGTTCATTAGACCAGGAGCACTGATACAGTCTCAGTGTTGTTAGAAACTTTAAACTAAGCTTTCTGGGCATGGTAGCTTCAACTTTACTTGCGGAGCAGAAAACATCTAAAACATTAAAGAAACGCTTTTCTGCATTGCAAATACAACATTGTTTCATTTTAAACTAACAACTTTCATATTGACAAGCTTTGCTCTTAACATGGCATGAACTGACATTCTCTGACAGGGAAAAAAGATTTTCAGCATTTCTGAAGCCTCGTTGTTCTTCATTCACTCAGAAGCACTGACACAGTCTCAGTATTACTAGAGTCTTTAAACTAAGATTTCTGGGCACGGTAGCTCAAACTTTACCTGCAGAGCACAAAACATCTAAAACATTAAAGAAACGCTTTTCTGCATTGCAAATAAAACAATATTTCATTTTAAACTAACAACTTTACTTGCAGAGCACAAAACATCTAAAACATTAAAGAAACGCTTTTCTGCATTGCAAATAGAATCAGAATCAGAATGAGCTTTATTGGCCAGGTATGCTTACACATACGAGGAATTTGTTTTTGTGACAGAAGCTCTACAGTGCAACAGAAAGACGGCAACAGGACAGGACACAGATAATAAAAGAATAATATACAAATAGGCAATGTACAAATAGTAAAAACACAATATATAATATAGACAATTATGGTGTACAGGTCTAATATGTGCAAATCTGAAATGAAAAAATAAGTATGTGTGTTGAATAAATAATTTATAATAGTGTCGTGTGTTCCACTTTTAATGTCAAGTGTTCATGAGATGGATTGCCTGAGGGAAGAAACTGTTCCTGTGTCTGGTCGTTCTGGTGCTCAGAGCTCTGTAGCGTCAACCAGACGGTAACAGTTCAAAGAGGGAGTGTGCTGGATGTGAGGGGTCCAGAGTGATTTTGCCAGCCCTTTTGCTCACTCTGGATGAATACAGTTCTTGGAGAGTGGGGAGGGTTGTACCAATGATTCGCTCAGCAGTCCGGACTACCCTCTGTAGTCTTCTGAGGTCAGATTTGGTAGCTGAGCTGAACCAGACAGTTATTGAAGTGCAGAGGACGGATTCAATGATGGCGGAGTAGAACCGATTCAGCAAGTCCTGTGGCAGGTTGAACTTACTCAGCTGGCGAAGGAAGTACAACCTCTGCTGGGCCTTTTTCACAATGGAGTCTATGTGATTGTCCCACTTCAGGTCCTGGGAGATGGTGGTGCCCAGGAATCTGAATGACTCCACTGCAGTCACAGTGCTGTTCATGATGGTGAGTGGGGGGAGTGCAGGGGGGTTTCTCCTGAAGTCCACGATCATCTCCACAGTTTTGAGCGTGTTGAGCTCCAGGTTGTTAAGACTGCACCAGACAGCCAGCTCCTTAACCTCCTATCTGTAGGCAGACTCGTCACCGTCCTGGATGAGGCCGATCAGTGTGGTGTCATCTGCAAACTTCAGGAGCTTGACAGAGGGGTCTTTAGAGGTGCAGTCGTTAGTGTACAGGGAGAAGAGCAGTGGGGAGAGAACACAGCCCTGAGGAGCTCCAGTGCTGATCGTACGAGTGCTGGATGTGTATTTTCCCAGCCTCACTAGCTGCTGCCTGTCTGTCAGGAAGCTGGTGATCCACTGACAGACGGAGGTGGGGACGGAGAGCTGAGTTAGTTTGTTCTGAAGGGTGTCCGGGATGATGGTGTTAAAAGCGGAGCTGAAGTCTACGAACAGGATCCTCACATAAGTCAAATAACACATTATTTCATTTTAAACTAACATCTTTCATATTGTAAATCTTTGCTCTTTAAATTGCATGAATTGACATTCTCTGACATGGAAATGAGCTTTTCAGCATTTCTGAAGCCTCGTTTGTCTTCATTCACTCAGGAGCTCAGACACAGTTTCAGTGTTGCAAGAAACGCTAAACTAAGCTTTCTGGGCATGGTAGCTCCAACTTTACTTGCAGAGCACAAAACATCTAAAACATTAAAGAAACGCTTTTCTGCATTGCAAATAAAACAATATTTCATTTTAAACTAACAACTTTCATATTGTCAAGCTTTGCTCTTAACATTGCATGAACTGATACTCTCTGACATAGAAAAAAAGCTTTTCAGCATTTTTGAAGCCTATCTCTGTTCATTAGCTCAGTAGCATTGATACAGTCTCAGTGTTCATAGAAACGCTAAACTAAGCTTTCTAGGCATGGTAGCTCCAACTTTACTTGCAGAGCAGAAAACATCTAAAATATTAAAGAAATGCTTTTCTGCTTTGCAAATGGCACATTATGTCATTTTAAACTAAAAACTTTCATATTCACAAGCTTTGCTCTTAACATTGTATGAATTGACATTCTCTGACAGGGAAAAAAGCTTTTCAGCATTTCTGAAGCCTCGTTGTTCTTCATTCACTCAGAAGCACTGACACAATCTCAGTGTTAATAGAATCGTTAAACTAAGATTTCTGGGCACGGTAGCTCAAACTTTACTTGCAGAGCACAAAACATCTAAAACATTAAAGAAACGCTTTTCTGCACTGCAAATAATACGTTATTTCATTTGAAACTGACATCTTTTGTTTTGTCATCGTTGTTCTTAACATTGCATGAACTGACATTCTCTGAGAAGATCAAAAGCTTTTCAGCATTTCTGAAGCCTTTTTCTGTTCATTCACTCAGGATCACTGACACATTCTCAGTGTTGCTAGAAACCAAACTAAGCTTTCTGGGAATGGAAGCTCCAACTTTATTTGCAGAGCACAAAACATCTAAAACATTAAAGAAACGCTTTTCTGCATTGCAAAGAACACATTATTTCATTTTAAACTAACATCTTTCATTTTGTAAAGCTTTGCTCTTTAAATTGCATGAATTGACATTCTCTGACATGGAAATGAGCTTTTCAGCATTTCTGCAACCTCGTTTGTCTTTATTCACTCAGGAGCTCAGACAGTTTCAGTGTTGCAAGAAACGCTAAACTAAGCTTTCTGGGCATGGCAGCTCCAACTTTACTTGCAGAGCACAAAACATCTAAAACATTAAAGAAACGCTTTTCTGCATTGCAAATAAAACAATATTTCATTTTAAACTAACAACTTTCATATTGTCAAGCTTTGCTCTTAACATTGCATGAACTGATATTCTCTGACAGGGAAAACAGATTTTCAGTATTTCTGAAGCGTAGTTCCCTTCATTCACTCAGGATCACTGACACAGTCTCAGTGTTGCTAGAAACTCTAAACTAAGCTTTCTGGGCATGGTAGCTCCAACTTTACTTGCAGAGCAGAAAACATCTAAAATATTAAAATAACGCTTTTCTGCATTGCATTGCGTTATTTCATTTGAAACTGACATCTTTCATTTTGTCATCTTTGCTCTTAACATTGCGTGAATTGACATTCTTTCACAGGGATAAAAGATTTTCAGCATTTCTGAAGACTTTTTCTGTTCATTAGCTCAGGAGCACTGATACAGTCTCAGTGTTCATAGAAACGTTAAACTAAGCTTTCTGGGCATGGTAGCTCCAACTTTACTTGCGGAGCAGAAAACATCTAAAACATTAAAGAAACGCTTTTCTGCATTGCAAATACAACATTGTTTCATTTTAAACTAACAACTTTCATATTGACAAGCTTTGCTCTTAACATTGCATGAACTGACATTCTCTGACAGGGAAAAAAGATTTTCAGCATTTCTGAAGCCTCGTTGTTCTTCATTCACTCAGAAGCACTGACACATTCTCTGACATGGAAATGAGCTTTTCAGCATTTCTGAAGCCTCGTTTCTCTTCATTCGCTCAGGAGCTCAAACACAGTCTCACTGTTGCAAGAAACGCTAAACTAAGCTTTCTGGGCGTAGTAGCTCCGACTTTACTTGCAGAGCAGAAAACATCTAAAACATTAAAGAAATGCTTTTCTGCATTGCAAATAAAACAATATTTCATTTTAAACTAACAACTTTCATATTGTCAAGCTTTGCTCTTAACATTGCATGAACTGATACTCTCTGACAGACAAAAAAAACTTTTCAGCATTTTTGAAGCCTATCTCTGTTCATTAGCTCAGTAGCATTGATACAGTCTCAGTGTTCATAGAAACGCTAAACTAAGCTTTCTAGGCATGGTAGCTCCAACTTTACTTGCAGAGCAGAAAACATCTAAAATATTAAAGAAACGCTTTTCTGCTTTGCAAATAGCACATTATTTCATTTTAAACTAAAAACTTTCATATTGACAAGCTTTGCTCTTAACATTGCATGAATTGACATTCTCTGACAGGGAAAAAAGCTTTTCAGCATTTCTGAAGCCTCGTTGTTCTTCATTCACTCAGAAGCACTGACACAATCTCAGTGTTACTAGAATCGTTAAACTAAGATTTCTGGGCACGGTAGCTCAAACTTTACTTGCAGAGCACAAAACATCTAAAATATTACAGAAACGCTTTTCTGCACTGCAAATAATACGTTATTTCATTTGAAACTGACATCTTTTGTTTCGTCATCGTTGTTCTTAACATTGCATGAACTGACATTCTCTGAGAAGAGCAAAAGCTTTTCAGCATTTCTGAAGCCTTTTTCTGTTCATTCACTCAGGATCACTGACACATTCTCAGTGTTGCTAGAAACCAAACTAAGCTTTCTGGGAATGGAAGCTCCAACTTTATTTGCAGAGCACAAAACATCTAAAACATTAAAGAAACGCTTTTCTGCATTGCAAAGAACACATTATTTCATTTTAAACTAACATCTTTCATTTTGTAAAGCTTTGCTCTTTAAATTGCATGAATTGACATTCTCTGACATGGAAATGAGCTTTTCAGCATTTCTGCAGCCTCGTTTGTCTTTATTCACTCAGGAGCTCAGACAGTTTCAGTGTTGCAAGAAACGCTAAACTAAGCTTTCTGGGCATGGCAGCTCCAACTTTACTTGCAGAGCACAAAACATCTAAAACATTAAAGAAACGCTTTTCTGCATTGCAAATAAAACAATATTTCATTTTAAACTAACAACTTTCATATTGTCAAGCTTTGCTCTTAACATTGCGTGAACTGATATTCTCTGACAGGGAAAACAGATTTTCAGTATTTCTGAAGCGTAGTTCCCTTCATTCACTCAGGATCACTGACACAGTCTCAGTGTTGCTAGAAACTCTAAACTAAGCTTTCTGGGCATGGTAGCTCCAACTTTACTTGCAGAGCAGAAAACATCTAAAATATTAAAATAACGCTTTTCTGCATTGCATTGCGTTATTTCATTTGAAACTGACATCTTTCATTTTGTCATCTTTGCTCTTAACATTGCGTGAATTGACATTCTTTCACAGGGAAAAAAGATTTTCAGCATTTCTGAAGACTTTTTCTGTTCATTAGCTCAGGAGCACTGATACAGTCTCAGTGTTCATAGAAACGTTAAACTAAGCTTTCTGGGCATGGTAGCTCCAACTTTACTTGCGGAGCAGAAAACATCTAAAACATTAAAGAAACGCTTTTCTGCATTGCAAATACAACATTGTTTCATTTTAAACTAACATCTTTCATATTGTAAATCTTTGCTCTTTAAATTGCATGAACTGACATTCTCTGACAGGGAAAAAAGATTTTCAGCATTTCTGAAGCCTCGTTGTTCTTCATTCACTCAGAAGCACTGACACAGTCTCAGTGTTACTAGAATCGTTAAACTAAGATTTCTGTGCACGGCAGCTCAAACTTTACTTGCAGAGCACAAAACATCTAAAACATTAAAGAAACGCTTTTCTGCATTGCAAATAACACATTATTTCATTTTAAACTAACATCTTTCATATTGTAAATCTTTGCTCTTTAAATTGCATGAATTGACATTCTCTGACATGGAAATGAGCTTTTCAGCATTTCTGAAGCCTCGTTTGTCTTCATTCGCTCAGGAGCTCAAACATTCTCACTGTTGCAAGAAACGCTAAACTAAGCTTTCTGGGCGTAGTAGCTCCGACTTTACTTGCAGAGCAGAAAACATCTAAAACATTAAAGAAATGCTTTTCTGCATTGCAAATAATACGGTAATTCATTTGAAACTGACATCTTTCATTTTGTCAAGCTTTGCTCTTAACATTGCATGAACTGATACTCTCTGACAGAGTAAAAAAGCTTTTCAGCATTTTTGAAGCCTATCTCTGTTCATTAGCTCAGTAGCATTGATACAGTGTCAGTGTTCATAGAAACGCTAAACTAAGCTTTCTAGGCATGGTAGCTCCAACTTTACTTGCAGAGCAGAAAACATCTAAAATATTAAAGAAATGCTTTTCTGCTTTGCAAATAGCACATTATTTCATTTTAAACTAAAAACTTTCATATTGAGAAGCTTTGCTCTTAACATTCAATTCAATTCAATTCAAGTTTATTTGTATAGCGCTTTTCACAATACAAATCGTTGCAAAGCAGCTTTACAGGAAATTAAGTTTCTACAATATATTTGTATATTGTAGAAACTTAATATATTTAACTTATGGCGAAATTTGGTAGTTCTGTATGTTGTCTGAGGGTAGGCATCATCTGAGGTCCTCTGAGGGGTTGGCATCATCTCTTCTCAGGTGTTCTGGATCCAGACTGAAGCTTGTGGAAATCCTAGTTACCACGGGATGTTAATCCCGTGGCAGAAACAGAGAAACAAATAGAGACATAATTAGCGTAGCTGCTGTTCCAACCAAGCAAAAATTATTTGTTCAATCCAAGCTAAAGAACAATAATGTGTGTTTGATCAGATATAACTGCAGTACAAGATTATGAGATGCATTATGTGAATGCTTGGCTAAAGAGATGTGTCTTTAATCTAGATTTAAACAGAGAGAGTGTGTCTGAACCCCGAACGTAATCAGGAAGGCTATTCCAGAGTTTGGGAGCCAAATGTGAAAAGGATCTACCTCTTTTAGTTGACTTTGCTATCCTAGGTACTACCAAAAGTCCAGAGTTTTGCGACCTTAGGGATTGTAGAGTGGTAGAAGACTAGTTAAGTACGCAGGAGCTAAACC
Organism: Spinibarbus caldwelli; assembly: GCA_039654775.1. Taxonomy (NCBI): domain Eukaryota; kingdom Metazoa; phylum Chordata; class Actinopteri; order Cypriniformes; family Cyprinidae; genus Spinibarbus; species Spinibarbus caldwelli. Next base: position 23,358,412 of record CM077231.1, read on the forward strand.
ATTTAGGGCCTTATAGGTAAGTAATAATATTTTGTAACTGATGCGGAACTTAATAGGTAGCCAGTGCAGAGACTGTAAAATTGGGGTAATATGATCATATTTTCTTGACCTAGTAAGGACTCTAGCCGCTGCATTTTGGACTACCTGTAGCTTGTTTATTGAAGATGCAGGACAACCAGCTAGCAGTGCATTACAATAGTCCAGTCTAGAGGTCATGAATGCATGAACTAGCTTTTCTGCATCAGAAACAGGTAACATGTTTCGTAGCTTGGCAATGTTTCTAAGATGGAAGAATGCTGTTTTTGTAACATGGGAAATATGATTTTCTAAAGACAAGTTGCTGTCTAATATAACACCCAGATTTTTGACTGTAGAGGAAGTAACAGTACATCCGTCTAGTTACAAATTATAATCCAAGAGATTCTGTGTACTGTTTTTTGGTCCAATAAGTAATATTTCTGTCTTATCTGAATTTAATAGGAGAAAATTACTGGTCATCCAATCTTTTACATTTTTAACACACTCTGTTAGCTTAGATAATTTAGAAGTTTCATCTGGTCTTGTTGAGATATATAGTTGAGTATCGTCAGCATAACAATGGAAACTAATCCCGTATTTTCTAATAATATTACCAAGGGGCAACATGTATATTGAAAATAGCAGAGGACCTAGGACAGATCCTTTTGGTACTCCATATTTTACTGGTGATAATTGAGATGACACCATGTTTAAATAAACAAAGTGGAAGCGATCAGACAGGTAGGATCTAAACCATCTTAAAGCCTGCCCTTGAATACCCGTATAATTTTGTAATCGATCTATGAGTATGTCATGATCTATAGTGTCGAACGCAGCACTAAGATCAAGTAAAACTAGCAATGAGATGCAGCCTTGGTCTGACGCAAGAAGCAAGTCATTTGTAATTTTAACAAGTGCGGTTTCTGTGCTATGGTGGGGCCTGAAACCTGACTGAAATTCTTCATAGAGATCATTTTTTTGCAAAAAATAGCACAACTGAGCAGATACAACTTTTTCTAAAATTTTAGACATAAACGGAAGATTAGAAATGGGTCTGTAATTTGCTAGTTCATTAGGATCTAGTTGTGGTTTTTTAATAAGAGGCTTAATAACCGCCAGCTTGAATGATTTTGGAATGTGACCTAAAGATATCGATGAGTTAATAATATTGAGAAGCGGTTCTTCTGCTACAGGTAACAACTCTTTCAGTAATTTAGTGGGTACAGGATCTAATAGGCATGTTGTTGGTTTAGATGCAGTGATAAGTTTATTTAGCTCTTCCTGTCCTATAGTTGTAAAGCACTGCAGTTTTTCTTTGGGTGTGATGAATGGAGCTGAAGTACTAGACGCTGCAGAATCTACATTTGTTATTGTATTTCTGATGTTATCTATCTTATCAGTGAAGAAATTCATAAAGTCATTACTATTAAATTGTGAGGGAATATTTAGATCGGGTGGCGTCTGTTTATTTGTTAATCTAGCCACTGTGCTAAATAAAAACCTTGGATTGTTTTGGTTATTTTCTATGAGTTTGCGGATATGCTCTGCCCTGGCAGCTTTTAAAGCCTGTCTATAGTTGGACATACTGTTTTTCCATGCAATTCTAAAAACTTCCAAGTTAGTTTTTCTCCATTTGCAATCAAGTTTACGAGTTTCTTTCTTGAGAGAATGGGTATTACTGTTGTACCATGGCGCAGTACGTTTTTCTCTAACCTTTTTCAATTTGATGGGCGCAACAGCTTCTAATGTATTAGAGAAGATAGTGCCCATGTTGCTAGTCATTTCATCTAGTTCATGTGTATTTATGGGTACACAGAGCAGTTGAGATAAATCAGGCAGGTTATTTTTGAATCTATCTTTAGTGGTTGGAACGATAGTTCTTCCTGGACGATAACGCGGAGCCATATAGTTAATATCAGTAATACTCAGCATGCACGATACTAGGAAATGGTCAGTAACATCATCACTTTGAGGTACAATATCTATGTCAGTAAGATCAATTCCATGCGATATAATTAAATCTAGCGTATGATTAAAACGATGAGTGGGCCCAGTGACGTTTTGCTTGACTCCAAAAGAATTTATTAGGTCAGTAAACGCAAGTCCTAACGCATCATTTGTATTATCAACGTGAATGTTAAAATCTCCGACAATTAGCGCTTTATCAACAGTAACCAACAGGTCTGAGAGGAAATCTGCAAATTCTTTTAAGAAATCTGTATACGGCCCTGGCGGTCTATACACAGTAGCCAGAGCAAGAGATAGGAGAGATTTCTTTTGCATATCTGACAGTGTAACATTAAGTAGAAGCAATTCAAATGAGTTAAACCTGTATCCTGTTTTCTGGGTAACATTGAGAATATCACTATTGCAATAACACTGTTGCAACACCGCCGCCACGGCCAGTCTGACGGGGCTCATGCTTATAACAGTAGTTTGGTGGAGTAGACTCATTTAGACCAATATAATCATTTGGTTTGAGCCAGGTTTCAGTCAAGCAGAGCACATCAAAACTATTATCTGTGATCATTTCATTTACAATAACTGCATTGGGTGCGAGTGATCTAATGTTTAGGAGCCCAAACTTTAAAGATTGCTTTTGTTTATTTGTTTTGCATTTTTCTGTTTTAATCACAATCAGGTTATTTCTAGGTCCTGCATTAAATTTACATTTTGGCTTCACTGTTCGGGGAACAGACACAGTCTTTATAGATTGGACAGCACAAGTATTTCTATCATTTAAATGGGTGGAACAAAAGTCATCATAGCAGTTATTTGAGAATGGGCTTACTAGTCAGATGGAGCGTAGAGTCCTGGAGATGTTGTCCGACAGGAGTTCTGCTCCGACTCTGCTGGGGTGCAGGCCATCAGCGCGGAAAAGCCTAGGACGCTCCCAGAAAAGATTCCAATTATTAACAAAGAGCAGTTTCTGTTCTTTACACCATGACAATAACCACTCATTTAAAACAAAAAGTCTACTGAACCTTTCGTGTCCTCGTCGATACGTGGGAAGCGGTCCAGACACGATGATCGTCGCCGCGGGTGATGCTGTAATGGTGTGAATGTGTTGCATTTCATCAAAATTAATTTCATTTATAAGTAGTAACAAATGAAAAGAACAAATAAAAGAAGTTCAGATCGGAGTACCCCACATGTCATTAAGGGGGGTTGAAGAGTGTATATATAATTCATACAAGATGGGAATTGTGAGTGTTCTACGTGGCATTCAATCATCTGTGTTTCAGGGGAAAAAAAAACTGCAATTGCACAATTGCTCCATACTGCATTTGTTCGAACAGAAAGATGTTATGTCATCGAGTTTTGCTAATTGGTATACCCCCTCTCTGATCAGTGGTATGTTCTCAGGGTGCCGTACACTTCAGTCCGTGTGAGGCACTCTGAGGAGAGGTATGTGTTTTAGTTAATGGACGACTTAGTCATTTTTAGAGTTTATTAAGTAGAAATTAAGATGAGGTTCGAATAAAACATGGTGGCATTTGTATTGTTGAACGTGTTATGTGTTAAACAAGGGATTACTAATGTTGAAAACGCTGTATAAAGGGTATTTCTTTAAATGAGTGTTTGACGGATTTTTTGGATTAGGTTATCTCAAGTATCAATTTACATTGTGTTCATCATCTAAGGTATGAAATCTAAGGTGCTTTTCGAAGTAAACCAGTTGAGAAATGGACTGTGGGAGAAGTTCAAGAAATGGTTGATAGTTATCACAGAGACAAACTTTCAACAAAATCTAGCAGAGTTCAGCATACAGCAAAAGTTGAAGAAGGAGAAATGTCTGGTGCCTGGTGCATGCCTCAACAGTCTGTTTTTCCAATTCCCCAAGCCTCTAACAGTGAACATGCTACAATGGATAGAGTGGTGTTCCTTTTAGAGAAACTGCTTTCTACTCAAGAGAAGAGCCGAGGGAGAGGGAACAGTCGACTATCAACATCTGCCATCCCTAATGATTCCCCATGCAAGGTGTGTAATGAGCAAAGTCACACTACCCAATCGCACTGTTTTAGAGATGGCCTATGTTTCAGTTGTCACAAACCTGGCCATAGGGGATTTGAGTGTCCAGAAAGGAAACCAGGCACAGCAAGACAACCTACTTCTTCTGGGCCAAGTCACAATTTAAACTAAAACGCCCATACCAGGAGGGGGTCAGTGTGGGCGAAGCAATAATTCCCCCAAAAGCCACAGTCTTTGATAATCTGCCCCTAGCAGAGAGGCCCACTAGCAGTTGTAATGTTGTGTATCAGAGAGTTGTGAAAGTGAAAGTGAAAGTCGTGACGTATTGTCAAGTATGGTGACCCATACTCGAAATTGGTGCTCTGCATTTAACCCATCCAAGTGCACACACACAGCAGTGAATAGTGAACAATCCCGCACACACACCGTGAACACACACCCGGAGCAGTGGGCAGCCATTGCTCCAGCGCCCGGGGAGCAATTGGGGGTTCGGTGCCTTGCTCAAGGGCACCTCAGTCATGGTATCGAAGGCAGAGAGAGTGCTGTTTATTCACAATCCCCACCTTCAATTCCTGCCGGTGCGAGAATCGAACCGGCAACCTTCAGGTTACAAGCCCAACTCCCTAACCATTAGGCCACGACTTCCCTTCCCTTGTCAGCAATGACAGTCTCTTCTATGCGCCAATACTAGTGCAGGGTTCTGTTGAGCTTAAGGCTTTAATTGATAGTGGGTCTATGGCTTGCACCTTAAGTGAAGTAGCCGAACACAAGTTAATTGATGAGGGGGTCCTACAAAGAGAATCAAGTAAACCCTCTAAGATAATACTTGTCGGGTGTGGGGGTAAGCAGACACCACCCAAATGTGAATATGAATTAAATGTTGACCTCTTCAAATGCAAAATGGCTGTGCCTGTGCTTGTAGTACCTGGCCAAGTAGACGACATGATCGTAGGGTCAAATGCCATAAAGCATGTGATGCAACACCTGAAAAAAACACAGTGGTATTGGGACAACCTTTCTCAACCTGCGACAGATGATTCAGAAGGACTCTTAATGAACCTGTTAGCCAATGTAGATCGGTGGCAAGGCAAGGAAATACCCAAAAGAGTGGGTACAGTGATTCTAAAACAGTGTATTACCTTGGCCCCACGACATGAGCATCTGGTATGGGGGAAATTGAAAGAGCAAGTACCCCTATCCATTGGCAGCACTATTGTTGTTGAACCCACAATGTCCAAGTCTGCACCAAGAAATGTACTAGTTGCACGTACAGTGTGTCCCTTAAGGGGGGATAAATGGATTCCAATGAAGATAGTCAATTTACTAGATCGCCCTCTCACGCTTAGGCGGAATGCCAAAGTGGCGCAGGTTTACCCTTGCCTAGCATTAGAAGATCTAGAATTAACTTGTGGTAACGAAAAAGGTTCAGAAGTGATTCAAGCAACATGTATTGTCAATACAACAGAGGAGTCGATGGCTGGGTCTGGACACTCAGGAAAGCTTCATGATTTGGGCCTAGATCAAATAGATATTCAGTCATGTGATGTGTCCGAAGAATGGAAGGAAAAACTGGCCAACCTTGTTGTTAAATACGAATCAATTTTCTCCCGAGACAGACTTGACTGTGGTGAAGTGACGGACGTTGTACACCGGATTAGACTGAAGGACGAGAAACCTTTCAGGTTACCATACAGGAGAGTTCCACCATCACAATATCAGAAGCTTAAGCAGACGCTTGATGAAATGGAGGAGAAAGGAATTATTAGCAGGTCCAACAGTGAGTGGGCTTCTCCACTTGTCTTGGTCTGGAAACCTTCAGGGGAACTGAGAATTTGTACGGATTTCAGATGGTTGAACCAGAGAACCGAAAAAGATGCTTATCCCTTACCTCATCAGTCTGATGCCCTCGCTGCCTTAGGTGGCAATTGCTACTTTAGTACAATGGACCTTACATCTGGGTTCTATAATATACCCATACATGAAGATGACCGCAAATATACAGCGTGCACTACACCTGTAGGGCTTTATGAGTACAATCGAATGGCCCAAGGATTGTGTAACAGTCCAGCTACATTTGCTAGGATGATGACCTCAATATTTGGTGATCAAAATTACATGTCACTCCTGTGTTATTTGGATGACCTCTTGGTTTTTGGCAAGAGTGAACAAGAAGCCCTGGATCGCCTTGAACTGGTATTTTCACGCTTGAGAGAACATAATCTGAAGCTAGCCCCAAAGAAGTGCTACTTCCTAAGGAAATCTGTCAAATTCTTGGGCCATATAGTCACAGCAGAAGGCATTGCTGCTGATCCTGCGAAAGTTTCTGCAATTAATGAGATCACGGCAAAGGATCTAATGGAAGGAGATGGAAAAACGCCTTCGTACACCAAAGTCAAATCTTTTCTAGGTATGGCCAACTATTATTCACACTTTATTGAGAATTTCTCACATCTGGCAAAACCATTATTCCAGTTAACAGCGGGACAAAGGGTTAAACGTAGAGGTGCAAGGGTCAGTGCTAGGCCATACAGATGCCTCAAGCCAGAAGATTGGACATCAGATTGTGAAATGTCATTGGAAAAGCTTAAGAAGGCTATTAGCACCACCATAATTCTGGCTCACCCTGACTTTAACAAGCCATTTCTATTATTTACTGATGCATCAATGGAGGGCTTGGGTGCAGTTCTGAGTCAGGTAGTTGATGGTGAGGTCAAACCAAGACCGGTTGCATTTGCAAGCAAATCCTTGTCCCGCTCTCAAGCCAGGTACCCAGCACATCGGTTGGAATTCTTTGCCCTTAAATGGGCGGTGTGTGATAAGTTTGCTCATTGGTTAAAAGGAGCTCACTTTACTGTGCTAACCGATAATAACCCATTAACGTACATCATGACCAAGCCCAAGCTTGATGCTTGCGAGCAACGGTGGGTCTCGAAGTTAGCACCTTTCGACTTCGATCTTAAATACATTCCAGGATCACAGAACATCCCTGCAGATCTCCTGAGTCGTGAGCCATTTACAAAAGGGTTTAGAATAAACGAACCAGACAACAAAGCAAATCACATGAGCCTTGAATCCGTTCAAAATGCATTCAAGTTATCCGTTAATTCTCAAGAGCAACAGAATGTCGAGAATGAGTGTAGAGACAGACAAGAAGTGGACACTGATGAGGTGAAAGCTGTTATACAGTCCAGCCTAGACTGGGATTCCAGCTTACCAGTGCGCACAGCCCAGTTGTCCCAATGCTCAAGCCATATTTTGTACAGTCAGTCCACTCTTCCGGCATTTACTGCTGCAGAAATAAGAAGAAAACAAAGAGAAGATGATGTGGTGGTGCGGGTGATCTACTTCCTTGAGAGAAAGAGACGACCGTCACGGAGAGAAAAGGTTCATGAGACAGCTCAGGTGCTCCGTATGTTGAAACATTGGGAAAAGTTGGAGATCAGAGATGGAGTCCTTTATAGGATATCTAAAGATAAAGTTGGGAAGAGAAGGTATCAGCTTGTAGTGCCTAACTCTCTGAAGTCGACCGTCTTAAGGGGAACTCACGATGATGTGGGCCATCAGGGCCAGAGTAGAACCCTCCATCTAGTTCGCCAGAGATTTTTCTGGGATGGAATGGATAACGAGGTGAGGAAGTATGTGACGCACTGCAAACGTTGTGTTCTTAGCAAGACACCAGAGCCAGATGCTAGGGCACCTTTGGAATCTATCAAAACTTGTGAACCACTAGAGCTGGTGTGCATTGATTTTTGGTCTGCTGAGGGGAGGAATGGAGACAATGTGGATGTGCTCGTTCTCACAGACCATTTTACAAAATTGGCACATGCGTTTCATTGTCCTAATCAGACGGCAAAGGTGGTTGCCAAAAAACTCTGGAACCAGTTCTTCTGTGTGTATGGGTTTCCTCGTAGGATCCACTCCGACCAAGGAGCGAATTTTGAGAGTAAACTTATATCTGAGCTGCTGGAAATATCAGGAGTAAAGAAATCTCACACCACCCCCTACCACCCTATGGGGAATGGCCAAACAGAAAGGTTCAACCGAACTCTTGGCAATATGATTCGCTCTCTCCTGGCTCGAGCAAAAGTGCACTGGCCCCAGATGATACAAACATTAACTTTTGCATACAACTGCACAATACACGAGACTACTGGCTTCGCCCCGTTCTACCTCATGTTTGGCAGGGTTCCAAGATTGCCAGTAGACATCATGTTTGAGAGTGTACTGAGAGATAATGAAGTGGTGGATTATAATGATTATGTCAATTCATTCCAGAGAGACCTAAAGGAAGCCATTAGGATTGCTCAAGACAGCACAACACAGGCTCAGAAGAAGCAGGCTGAACAGTACAACAAACGAATCAAAGGCGTTGCCTTGGAGATTGGAGACAAAGTTCTGTTGGCCAATCGTAGGGAACGCACAAGAGGGAAATTGGCTGATCTGTGGGATTCAACCGTTTATGTTGTCACATGGAAAAACCCTAATGTGCATGTTTACAAAGTTGAGGACCCTGTCACAAAGAAGAACAAAGTAGTTCATAGGAACTTCATACTGCCTGTAAATTTCCTTCCAATCGGCCAGAGTGATACTGAATCTACAGTACTTTCGACCTTGTCGAATGATGAGTCAGATATGGAGGAGCCAGACCCTAAGGAGGCACAGAGGCATGTTGATGAAGACTATGATGACCAGAGAACTGCTGCTTGGGTGCTTCAAACTGAGGGTCCAGAGATTCAACTCCACAACGTGTCGAGAGCAGATGCACAAAGAGGATCTAGGCAAAATTCTGTAGGCAGTCAGCATTCACCCACTGATTTTCCTGATGCAGATTTGGACCATGACGTTGGGAATCCAAGTAAGCAGTGGAGTGAGTGTATTCAGTCAGAAGACACCCTGAGTAATTCGACTGTGTCAGGCTGCACCCTAAGCAGTAGTAGTAGTTCACTTGACTGCTTAAGTCATTGCCCGAGTGTAAAAAGCTCTGTAAGTGTTGAGGAAAGTGACACAGCTGAGAAAGACAACAGTGTAAAATTAAAGGCCAGTACTGTGCAAACACGGTCTGGTAGGATGGTGAAGCCAGTTAGGAGGTTGATAGAATCCATGAGTATGTTGATGACTGAACCTGGAAAAAAAGAGACTCTTACTGCTTTGATGCAGATGCTGTCCACATTTGTTGAAATCTAAAATGATCTTACAAAAGAACATGAGAAGAACATTTAGTTAAGGAAAACCGTTTGGGGGAAATCATATAACTAACCTTTGGATTTATGTATATGGGCATTTATCTACCTGGCAGATTAATCTGTGGTCTTCAAAGACGACTTCACGTCATGGTTTCAAGGTCAAGTAATGAAAAACGTACCCCCTTTTCACATTTTTATTATTCCATAAATTTTGATGAAATTGGGAGGGGTGAATGTAATGGTGTGAATGTGTTGCATTTCATCAAAATTAATTTCATTTATAAGTAGTAACAAATGAAAAGAACAAATAAAAGAAGTTCAGATTGGAGTACCCCACATGTCATTAAGGGGGGTTGAAGAGTGTATATATAATTCATACAAGATGGGAATTGTGAGTGTTCTACGTGGCATTCAATCATCTGTGTTTCAGGGAAAAAAAAAACTGCAATTGCACAATTGCTCCATACTGCATTTGTTCGAACAGAAAGATGTTATGTCATCGAGTTTTGCTAATTGGTATACCCCCTCTCTGATCAGTGGTATGTTCTCAGGGTGCCGTACACTTCAGTCCGTGTGAGGCACTCTGAGGAGAGGTATGTGTTTTAGTTAATGTACGACTTAGTCGTTTTTAGAGTTTATTAAGTAGAAATTAAGATGAGGTTCGAATAAAACATGGTGGCATTTGTATTGTTGAATGTGTTATGTGTTAAACAAGGGATTACTAATGTTGAAAACGCTGTATAAAGGGTATTTCTTTAAATGAGTGTTTGACGGATTTTTTGGATTAGGTTATCTCAAGTATCAATTTACATTGTGTTCATCATCTAAGGTATGAAGAGGTTTGTTAATATTGATCGTTTTATAGTGTTATTGTACTCGAGTATGACGAGATTAACGTGTTGCTGCACTGAGTGGAGTGCGCGCCAATAAGGGGCAGTGCATTCTGGGTAATGTAATTCATGACCTACTGGACATTACTTGGGATAAGAAAAGGGTAAAACAACTTGTGAAGTGTGATTTTTGTAGTTTTGGTTGTTGCCTGCATATTAGAGTGATGGGACAAGGTACTAACTCAAAGATGTATTTGCAGATTGTAAACAGAACAGAGACGATTGTTGTAATACTGTCCCATTCTGTGCTTGCAGGTATGCATTATTGTATTTCTATTGTTTTATTATTGTTACATTCATTTTCAAAGTTCACAATTCTCTTGTTCTATATAAAACATGTCTTTGGTGTTGTTATGCACTTTATTGAATAGAACAATTTAAGATATAAAAGAAAAAAATACATTCTACACTTCAGTCCGTGTGAGGCACTCTGAGGAGAGATTGTAAACAGAACAGAGACGATTGTTGTAATACTGTCCCATTCTGTGCTTGCAGTAAACACCTTAAAAGACTCTATTGGTGTTCGTCTTTCTTGGCGGGTTTGGTCCTGTGGTGCATAAGAAATCTGCTACAATGCGCTGCGCACCGTCTCGATCAGGCTCCTGAAGTCCCTCTTCAGTGTCTCCGTCTGCCGCAGCCTGGTGTCGTTTACCCCCGTGCAGCACGATCGCGCCGATGCTCTCGTCGTTCTTCAGGATCGCGGGTATCTGCGCAGAAACATCGAGAACACGAGCGCCAGGGAAACAGTGAGTGTGTGCTTTACCTTCAGCTAACGTAGCACGGACGTGCCGGACGATGGAGTCTCCGATGATCACAGCGTCGCGTTCCGTCTCGCGGAGGGGGGCGATTGCATGAACTGATATTCTCTGACAAGGAAAACAGATTTTCAGTATTTCTGAAGCGTAGTTCCCTTCATTCACTCAGGATCACTGACACAGTCTCAGTGTTGCTAGAAACTCTAAACTAAGCTTTCTGGGCATGGTAGTTCCAACTTTACTTGCAGAGCAGAAAACATCTAAAATATTAAAATAACGCTTTTCTGCATTGCAATTAATACGTTATTTCATTTAAAACTGACATCTTTCATTTTGTCATCTTTGCTCTTAACATTGCGTGAACTGACATTCTTTGACAGGGAAAAAGATTTTCAGCATTTCTGAAGCCTCTTTCTGTTCATTAGACCAGGAGCACTGATACAGTCTCAGTGTTGTTAGAAACTCTAAACTAAGCTTTCTGGACATGGTAGCTCCAACTTCACTTGCGGAGCAGAAAACATCTAAAACATTAAAGAAACACTTTTCTGCATTGCAAAGAACACATTATTTCATTTTAAACTAACAACTTTCATATTGTAAAGCTTTTCTCCTACCATTGCATGAACTGACATTATCTGACAGGGAATAAAGCTTTTCAGCATTTCTGAAGCCTCGTTGTCTTCATTCACTCAGGAGCACTGACACAGTCCCGGTGTTGTTAGAAACTCTAAACTAAGCTTTCTGGGCATGGTAACTCCAACTTTACTTGCAGAGCAGAAAACATCTAAAACATTAAAGAAATGCTTTTCTGCATTGCAAATAACACATTATTTCATTTTGAAACTGACATCTTTCATATTGTCAAGCTTTGCTCTGAACATTGCGTGAATTGACATTCTTTGACAGGGAAAAAAGATTTTCAGCATTTCTGAAAGACTTTTTCTGTTCATTAGCTCAGGAGCACTGATACAGTTTCAGTGTTCATAGAAATGCAAAACTAAGCTTTCTGGGCATGGTAGCTCCAACTTTACTTGCGGAGCAGAAAACATCTAAAACATTAAAGAAACGCTTTTCTGCATTGCAAATACAACATTGTTTCATTTTAAACTAACAACTTTCATATTGACAAGCTTTGCTCTTAACATTGCATGAACTGACATTCTCTAACAGGGAAAAACGCTTTTCAGCATTTCTGAAGCCTCAATGTCTTCATTCACTCAGAAGCACTGATACAGTCTCAGTGTTCATAGAAACGCTAGTTTAAGCTTTCTGAGCAGAGCAGCTCTAACTCTACTTGCAGAGCACAAAACATCTAAAACATTAAAGAAACGCTTTTCTGCATTGCAAATAACACATTATTTCTTTTTAAAGTAACAGCTTTCATATTGTAAAGCTTTGCTCATAACATTGCATGAATTGATTTTCTCATACAATTAAAAAAGCTTTTCAGCATTTCTCAAGCCTCGTTCTCTTCATTCACTCAGGAGCACTGACACAGTGTCACTGTTCATTGAAACGACTAAACTAAGCTGTATAGGCGTAGTAGATCTAACTTTACTTGCGGAACAGAAAACATCTAACATATTAAAGAAATGCTGGTACCACTTTATAATAACATTCATTTGTAAGTAATTTATAAGTGATTAGTTAATGATGAACTAATCATTTAGAAAACATTCATAAGTGATTAATAAGTGATATGCTAACAATTTTTTTTATGTTTTGTTAATTCATTTACAAGTCATTTACAAGTAATTAGTTAATGATTAACTAATCATTTACAAAACATGACTATGTGTTCATAGATGATTAATAAGTGATATGTTAATATTTTTATCTATGTTTTGTAGATTAAGTTATAAATAGATAGATTTTCCCCCTTCTATATAAAGTGCTTTGAGTACCCAGAAAAGCGCTATATAAATGTAACAAATTATAAGTAATTATAAAATTAAATAATTTACAAGTGATTAGATGATGATGAACTAATAATTTATAAAACATGACTATACATTCACAAATGGTTAAGTAATATTTTAACGATTTATAAATTTGAAGAATTTTTCATTCACTCAGATAACTTTTTAAAGATAAAAAGTTATCTTTAAAAAATAGCATCATGAAATAATCAAACAGATCCTTAGTAAATGGTTTATAGTTACTAGATAAGTTACTAGTTAGAATATTATTTATCACTTATAAATCATTGAAATGTCAACATTGTACTACTATCTCAATAAACATTATAAATCATTTACAACATTTTCTGCATCCCCTAATCTAAAGTGTAAACTGCATCACTTATAAATGTGTTACACATCATTTCTAGATATTTCTTACCTGTTACAAATTATCTGTAGGTGAATACAAGGCATTTACAACACTTTCTGCATCCCCTAATCTAAAGTGTAAACTACTCATCAGTTGTAAATGTTTTACAAACCTTCCGGTTCATGATTAACAAATTCTTATTGAGAAAATAGTACAATTTTGACATTTCAATGATTTATAAGTGATTAATAATATATTAACTAGTAATTTATTAACCATTTACTAAGGATCTGTTTGATTATTTCATGTTATGCTATTTTTTAAAGATAACTTACAACAGATTTGTAAATCGTTAGCATATAACTTAATAATCATTTGTGAATGTATAGTCATGTTTTGTAAATGATTAGTTCATCATTATCTAATCACTTGTAAATGATTTATAACTTAATATACAAAACATAAATAAAAATATTAACATATCACTTATTAATAATTTATGAACACATAGTCTTGTTTTGTAAATGATTAGTTCATCATTAAATAAACATTTATAAATGACTTACAACTGAACCTTATTATAAAGTGGTACCAAATAGGAATTGTAAAACAATAAACAGGAGGTGTTCTCTCAGTTGAGAGATCAAAACCCTGAAAAAACACTGAGCAAAAAAAACAAAACAAAACAAAAAAAACAGCGATTTATTAGTATTATAACAATATATATATATATATATATATATATATATATATATATATATATATATATATATATATTGTCATATCTGTGTCCTCTTATGTCAGATTCTTAAATTTAATCAATTAATTCAATCTAAATAAAAATACATGTTGGCTATTAACAATCAAATGAAATCACTATCAACAAAATCCATAGATGGGTTTGCATACATTATGTTAAGTTTAAATATAACATTTTAATGTAGAATTATTAAATGATTGCAAAAATGAAATAAGCTACTTTTTTTTAAAAAAATATGAAACTACAACCACCAGTAGGTGGCAGCAAGTGACTGTCTTTAAAATGCTAATTCAAATAGCTTAACAAATGACTGTACTTACCATAGATATGTATATGTAGATTCCTCATTAGCGACTGTTTCTATGGGCCGCTATACGTAAGCCATCCACCATATTGTAATGTCATTTGCCATAGTAATCACTGAATATTCGAAAGATGCCACAATCCTGCATAGCCCATGGTCTCCGAACCCAAAGCCATTGAGAACCTACAGTATGGTGAATGACATCAAATTGACCGTTCCAAGATAGCGGCCGCATCTACGTGCCTGGAGTGGTCGAATGGGGAATCTATACATATCTATGGAACTTACAGCCTGATCAAATCATTTACTGGTCCATGTAACGCTAAGGAACAAAACTCCATGTTGCTCGGAGATGCAGCGGTTCTGCTGTTTGTTCTGTTTTCTTTTTGATGGTTCTCTTTGTGTCTGAGTTACTCAGTAACTTCTTGTGATCATGTGATCATGATCATGAAGCTTTTCAGAAAAAACAGGACTCTTGTTTGGATATTTATTTATTTTTTTTAAATCATTGATTTTAGAAAAATAAAAATATCTCAGAATTCTGCCCCACTATGTGTGATGGCAGTGAGATGGGAGAGAGCGCTCAAAACACTTCAGAACGCACAATTTAATGGAACATTAATATAATATACAAACATCCTCTGTAAAGAAATGAGGTGTGAGCATATGATAATTTAACATTATCTCTTTCTAAATGTGCACTCTTTTGGGCTAAAATAGACGTGATCAGAAATTAATCAGCACATACATGATTCAGTAGGCTACGTGAGTTGTTCTTCTATGTGAAATAATAGCCCTGTGTGATAGCAATCTGTACAATTTGTGCTTTCTGTTGCTTCTTCTACTTGTGTGAGCGTGTATTGAACTCAAATAACATCCAAAAGTCCAGTAATTTCCTTTTCTGCAAGTTTAATAACAAAAATTTACTGGAAAGGTTACACGTTTAAAAAAATGCATTAAACAAATTCTAACGGTTCTTGCCGGAAATGACATCAGAATTATTTTCAATATTTATATGAAACATATTAAATTATCTAAATACAATTATTTAACAGTTACTTAATCCAAACAATAACTTATTTTGCTTCTATATAAATAAACATAACTTAAATGGCTCTTACTCCCTGGCTGGCCCGTTTAGCCCTTGTGTGCGCAGTGGAAGTGTGGCTAATCATTTCTGACTGGCATATAACTGAACAAATCAAACAAATGTAAACGGGTAAAGGTGGGGACCATGGGCTGAAGCCCAGTCAAGCCCAATGGTAAGTCCAGCCATGACGATGGGAAACGACTCGCTGATGACACAGCTTAATGCTCATTGATTCAAACAAACATGATGTTGTGTTCTCTTCTAAAATGTATGCTTTTCATGATATCATGTGATTATGTGTTCAAACTATGCATGAACATTCCCAAACACTACAACAGTGTGATCTCTGTGTGAGATATATGATTGTTCTCATATTTTAAAAAAATAATATATATACAGGTGCATCTCAATGAATTAGAATGTCGTGGAAAAGTTCATTTATTTCAGTAATTCAACTCAAATTGTGAAACTCATGTATTAAATAAATTCAGTGCACACAGACTGAAGTAGTTTAAGTCTTTGGTTCTTTTAATTGTGATGATTTTGGCTCACATTTAACAAAAACCCACCAATTCACTATCTCAGCAAATTAGAATACTTCATAAGACCAATAAAAAAAACATTTTTAGTGAATTGTTGGCCTTCTGGAAAGTATGTTCATTTACTGTATATGTACTCAATACTTGGTAGGGGCTCCTTTTGCTTTAATTACTGCATCAATTCGGCGTGGCATGGAGGTGATCAGTTTGTGGCACTGCTGAGGTGGTATGGAAGCCCAGGTTTCTTTGACAGTGGCCTTCAGCTCATCTGCATTTTTTGGTCTCTTGTTTCTCATTTTCCTCTTGACATTACCCCATAGATTCTCTATGGGGTTCAGGTCTGGTGAGTTTGCTGGCCAGTCAAGCACACCAACACCATGGTCATTTAACCAACTTTTGGTGTTTTTGGCAGTGTCGGCAGGTGCCAAATCCTGCTGGAAAATGAAATCAGCATCTTTAAAAAGCTGGTCAGCAGAAGGAAGCATGAAGTGCTCCAAAATTTCTTGGTAAACGGGTGCAGTGACTTTGGTTTTCAAAAAACACAATGGACCAACACCAGCAGATGACATTGCACCCCAAATCATCACAGACTGTGGAAACTTAACACTGGACTTCAAGCAACTTGGGCAATGAGCTTCTCCACCCTTCCTCCAGACTCTAGGACCTTGGTTTCCAAATGAAATACAAAACTTGCTCTCATCTGAAAAGAGGACTTTGGACCACTGGGCAACAGTCCAGTTCTTCTTCTCCTTAGCCCAGGTAAGACGCCTCTGATGTTGTCTGTGGTTCAGGAGTGGCTTAACAAGAGGAATACGACAACTGTAGCCAAATTCCTTGACACGTCTGTGTGTGGTGGCTCTCGATGCCTTGACCCCAGCCTCAGTCCATTCCTTGTGAAGTTCACCCAAATTCTTGAATCAATTTTGCTTGACAATCCTCATAAGGCTGCGGTTCTCTCGGTTGGTTGTGCATCTTTTTCTTCCACACTTTTTCCTTCCACTCAACTTTCTGTTAACATGCTTGGATACAGCACTCTGTGAACAGCCAGCTTCTTTGGCAATGAATGTTTGTGGCTTACCCTCCTTGTGAAGGGTGTCAATGATTGTCTTCTGGACAACTGTCAGATCAGCAGTCTTCCCCATGATTGTGTAGCCTAGTGAACCAAACTGAGAGACCATTTTGAAGGCTCAGGAAACATTTGCAGGTGTTTTGAGTTGATTAGCTGATTGGCATGTCACCATATTCTAATTTGTTGAGATGAATTGGTGGGTTTTTTGTTAAATGTGAGCCAAAATCATCACAATTAAAAGAATCAAAGACTTAAACTACTTCAGTCTGTGTGCACTGAATTTAATACATGAGTTTCACAATTTATTATTTATTTATTTATTTATTTATATATATTCGTATAAAAACAACAGAACTGAAATTATATCATGTTTATGAGAAACAGCACATGACTGTGAATAATGCGATATCTGCCTTTGATCGTTTAGGTATTTGTTGCATTTCAAGAGGTCAGAACTGTCTATCTTGATTGCGGTTATTACACTCCTCCCCTCACTGCAGCCATGTACTCACGGCCAAATTTCAGACGAGGCTTGGTGCATCTCAAACGAGCCTAATACTGCTTTTGTTTTTCTTTTTTTTTTTTTTCTCAAGATTTTGATACCTTATTTTATTTAATTGGCTTTATTTTTATCATTGAGATTTGGCTTGGTGGTTAATAACATTATTCTGTGTTGTGACAAACTCAGAATACATTTAATATTGCTTTACAAAGTCAAATTGATTCTGATTGGCTGTCAATGTTTTTTTATCATTCAGCAGCTTGAAAAAAATCACTCTGAAAGTAGCTCTATGTGTTACTGTTATTATAGCTGTGGTATGGACTCATAGAATAAGATATATTTTTTTGAAACTACAATTTTTTTTTAAAACTTTGTAGTTAGTGTTGCAAGAAAAAGTATTAAGTGAACTATAGTCAATTTTCTGATTTTCTACATAAATTGGTCATGAAATTTGATTTGATATTCACCAAAGTCACAAATATCAAAAATCACAATATTTCTAAGCTGATAAAGCACAAATAATCATCATCTTTCATGTCTTTTTTGGGCACACTTATTAAACACAAAGTGAGGGTGGAAGAAGTAAGCAAAACACTAGGCTTCTGGTGTCACTAAATGCCATTTGGAGTCAGATTTTAGCAAACCAGGAGTCCAATCAATGAAACGAGAAAAAAGGTGTGGCTTAGAGCTAAACTGACTCATATAAACACCCAAACAGTGTCAGTGTACTATTCACAAGCAGCATTAGTTTGATGTGAGCAATGCCTAGCAAAAAAAAACAAAAAAAAAAAAAACAAGTTACAGAGTAATCTCAAAGACTTTAGATATTCATCAGTCCACAGTTAGAAAAATTGTCTAACTATGGAGAAGATATGGTACTGTCGCTACTCTCCATAGAAGTGGGCGCCCAGACAAGATCTCTCTGAAGGCACAACGCAGAATGCTCAGTGAGGTGAAAAAGAAACCTAGAATAACAGCTAAAGACTTGAAGGTTTCATTGAAGCTGGTTAACATCTCATCGTTCATGAGTCAACCATACGTAAAACATTGAACAGGCATGGTATCCATGGAAGGACACCATGAAGGAAGCCACTGTTCTCCAAACAAAACATTGCAGCATGCCTAAAGTTAGCCAAAGGCCACCTTGACACCCCACAACACTACTAGGAAAATGTCTTGTGGACAAATAGAATTGTTTTGGAAGAACATGCAGCGGTATGTATAGCGTAAAAAGAAAACGGTGTAGCAACATGAAAACATCATACCAACAATGAGGTATAGTGGAGGGAGCATTGTGATTTGGGGCTGCTTTGCTGCTTCTGGTCCTGGACAGCTTGCTGTTGTGAAGGGGAAAATGAATTCCCAAGTTTATCAGGATATCCTACAGGATAATTTCAAGGTGGCTGTCCACAAACTGAAGCTCAGAAGAAGCTGAGTGATACAGCTAGATAATGACCGTAAACATTAAAGTAAATCTACTACAGAATGGCTTCAGAGACATAAAATCCACCTTTTGGAGTGGCCCAATCAAGCCCAGACCTTAACCCAATATAGATGCTGTGTAATAACCTCAAGAGAGCCATTCACACTAGACGTCCAAAGAATATGGGTGAGCTGAAGCAGTTATGTAAGGAAGAAAGGTCCAAAATTACTCCTGGACATTGTGTAGGTCTAAGACCTCGTTAACACTGTCAGTTAAATGTGATCCAATTCAGATTTTTTTGCTCATATGTGACAGATCGGTAGAAATTAATAATTGATCAAAAGTGATGATAAAGACATTTATGTTACAAACGATTTCTATTTCAGATAGATGCTGTTCTTCTGAACTTTCTATTCATCAAAGAAACCTGAAAAAACAATTGGAATTGTATCGTATCGACCGAAATTAAGAAATATATCGTGATATAAATTTTGGCCATATCGTCCAGCCCTAGTTGTATTCCACGCTTTTTCGGCGCCATAGAAATGTGATGGCAATTCGTTTGCTTATGCTGCCGTCGCGTTCTACTCGCCGTTTCTGGATGAGGTTAAGCAACAGAGACTGGTGGCAGCAAGTTGTGTTTTCCCCAGAAATGCGATGCTTTCTTCCCCGCCATCGTTTTAAATCTCCGTTTTATTACAGGTGTGTGTCTCTTCATTCATGTATGTCACCAGCACATGCGCACTTTGGTCAGAGCGGCAATACTGCGATTAAGGTGTTTACCTGTACATGCCTGTATATTTCGATTAAAATCGGCGTACGCCACCTATGTTAATACGATTATGCTTGCTGCGATTATGAGCTTAATCGCATTATTTAAATCGAAGTATTGCATTTACATGAGGTAAAGTTTAATCGCAATATTGCCAAAATGTCATAATCGCATTAAGAGGGTGAATGTAAACGCACTCACTGCGAATGTCATGTAAACAGGCAGATCAGATTTTCTGAGGTATTGCATTCTGTACGTCATTAAAACTGCGACAATTCTCTGCGGTTTAATGACGTGATATTATTCTCAGGAGGCGGTAAATAACAACAACGCATACAATGACGAACTTTGCATATATCGCAAAGTATATTTATAATTATATTTATTTATATTTAGCGTTCACCCATCTTGGATAGTGTGTGTGTGGTGCAAGACCCTCTTTAAGCATGCACAGTGTTTCAGATGGCATAGCAAGTATAAACACATGGATCAGATATGGGTCACAATTGAAAGAACATGTAAACGGACGGTCAAAAAAAAGAAAAAAAAAAAGAAAAAAGGATTTAGGCAATAAATCACAATTGTGCATCAAGACCTGCAGTGTAAACGAGGCCTTGTACACAGCTATATGTTTGAGGTTATTGCTGCCAAAGGTTCAATCAGCTATTAAAGCACTGTTTCACTTACTTTTCCCACCATCACTTTGTATGTTTAATGGGTGTGTTCAAAAAAGCCACAAAAGATCATGATTGTTTGTGGTTTATCAGCTTAGAATTTTTTTTTATTTGTTGATATTTATGACTTTGATGAAGATCAGATGACATTTCATAACCAATTTAAGTAGACAACCAGGAAATTGAAAATAATTCACTTACTTTTTCTCACAAATTATGCTTGCTGCGATTATGAGCTTAATCGCATTATTTAAATCGAAGTATTGCATTTACATGAGGTAAAGTTTAATCGCAATATTGCCAAAATCATCCTTGGTGTGAACAGGTCTTAAGACTTTCTGGGTCCCTCCAAGAAAATTCCCAACCTTCTCCTTCTTCATACCCACAGACTGCACAAATGACATCCCATTGCAGTGCATTTCAGCTAAAACATTATCAAATTAGTTACCTGGGTCTTCTTGTTGACAAATTTATTTGTGTGTGTATAGCTGTATATTACAGTTGTCTCAAATTAATGAAGTGTGTTTGGGTTTGTGTATTATCAGGTTTGGGTGCATTTCTAATAAAGAAACAAGGATGTCTGCAGTAAGATTCCTGCTGAATCTCTGTTTTGCTGCAGTAAAAAGTGACACAGAAACAGGAACAAGATTTTCAAATCTTTCTTCTGTCTGCAGCTATACAACCTTCCCTTTTGGAGGTAATCAGACTGATTTCCTGTTGGATCTTTACTCACATGTGAAGAACTATGAGACTCAAACAGCCAGGAGTTTCCTTCAAGCATTACAGTCAGTTTGTCAGTCACCTGATGTCTGGTTCATAGATCTCTCAAAGAGAAAGCGCTTTTTCCTCCTGCAAGTGCTGAAGCTCCAGACAGAGAAGAAACCAGTAGAGCTGAGATGATGTTCAGAGGAAGAGAGAGAAATGATGAGTTTCCTTCAGTGTCTGCCCTACATCTCACAGCTGAGGTGAGAAAATCTCTGGCAATTTACAGTTATTGTAAAATATGATTTCTTCATAAGCTGGGACATGTTTTCTGGTCTTACTGAGTGTCTTTAGACTAGGGGTTCTGTTTTGTTTCAGTGTTAAGCATAGAGTGATGCATTCAGACCATTCACTACATCTGATCTCATTTTTGTGTCAACGGCTAAATCTATGTGGTTTTTGTGCAGGGTGAGATACAGTTGGCTGTGGGTGAAAGCACAAATTATGGGTGTATTTATGGGGGATCTTTGTAGATTCAACCATCAGATACTACCAAAGTACATGTGCTAAATGATGTAGCTGACAATAACAGTTAGCTGTTGACACTAGTCGTGTGTGTGTGTGTTCTTGTTTTTGGTACATTGTGGGGAACAAATGTTCCCACAAGGATAGTAAAACCTGAAATTTTTGACAATGTGGGGACAGGCCTGCGGTCCACACGAGGAAAAAAAATATATTAAAAATAGTAAATGATGTTTATCTGAAAGTAATCAAAAATATTCATACCCACAGGCTTTCCTTACGAAAAAGAAATTTATTCAAGTGTGCTATTAGTATACTTCTTTTAAACTAAAAATAAGAAAGTATACTTTTAGTTTACTTTTTATGTACTTCTCAGAAATGGGCTTTATGTACTTCTCAGAAATATACTTAAAATGACATTTAAGTATACTTGACTTATACTTAGAAAAAGTCTAAATATATTTGAGCTATAGAGACAGAGCGACACGCATCATAATCTGAAAACCACGCCCACCGGGGGGGAAAACAATCCAACGCTCTCCATTGGCTTTGTATTGCGGGAAGTTGCCTCCTTGTCATTTCTGACTTATAACAAAAAACAGAGCAATGCCTAAAAGCTGCTATGTGACAAGGTGTACAGTAAACAAGCTAAAAAACCCAGAACTACATTTTTATAAGCTGTCGACCCAAAACAAACGAGCGTTTAGGACACAAAGTAGAGAGCAACGTGTCATATTACTCGGAGAACTACGCCCACTAGCGGGAAACGTAACCGGCGACAAGACCATTCATTATTTTTATCCATGTCAAAGGATTATTTCACCACCCGATGTAAATCTGAGAGGAGGAGATATATTAAGAAACTAAATTTTATTGGTCTATGTCAGTGCCCCTTTTCCTAACCTTCCTTTTGTTTGAGAAATGATCCAACTGAACAGCCCAACGTGAAATTCTACAACTATTTGTGTCCTAAACGCTCGTTTTTTGGGGTCGACAGCTTATAAAAACGTAGTTCTGGGATTTTTAGCTTGTTTACTGTACACCTTCTCACATAGCAGCTTTTAGGCATTGCTCTGTTTTTTGTTACAAGTCTGACAAGGAGGAAGCTTCCCGCAATACTTTGGATGTTTTGTATGTTCAGATATTCATATAACAAAATATATACAAATTAATACCTAAATAGGGACATAATATTATACTTAAAGTATGATGTAAAGTTCACTTAAAGAAAACTTACGAGTATACTTGCAGTATAAAACTACTAAACTAGTAGTTTACTGAGACTATACTTCAAAGTGTACCAAAACTGCTACTACAAGTATTAGTAAACTATTAGTACCTATAAGTTCACTTTTAGTATAGTTGCAGTACAAGCTAAAAACTTTGATGTAAACTAGTTGTGTATTCAAAGTTTACTACTGTTAAACATACTACACGAGCTAATATTGCCCGTTTCGCTCCTCTCGCCGCTTCACACTCCAGTCCAGCGGGTGGCGCTAAAACACATTCGTTTGTTTGCCAAACACCATTAAACCTCCGAGGAAGAAGTTTAGTTTCACCGCGCTCTCTGTTGTTTTTTAGAGAAGCTGTTTTAATACAGACGGTTAGAAATGTTGTTTCTGTAAATAGAAAAATACAGTGTTTGAATCGGGTCAGTAAATACCTGTTATATTCCTCATAGTCGTGACTAAGTTTTGAAGCAAGCAGGAATATCTGGAGGAGTATCAGCTGAACTGAGATCTGCTGCTGTGAAGATGGTGTTTGTTAAAGAGGAGAGTAAGGAGAACACGAGTGAACCAGAACCCTGGAGAATAAAACAAGAGAAACCAGAAACCTGGAGAATAAAACAAGAGGAACCAGAAACCTGGAGAATAAAACAAGAGGAACCAGAAACCTGGAGAATAAAACAAGAGGAACCAGAACCCTGGAGAATAAAACAAGAGGAACCCGAACCCTGCAGAATAAAACAGGAGGAACCAGAACCCTGGAGAATAAAACAAGAGGAACCAGAACCCTGCAGAATAAAACAGGAGGAACAAGAAGGTTGGTGTTTATTCTTCTTTCATATTTAGGCTAATGACTGTTTGTGGTACATTAGGCTTACAAAGCTTTAACCCTCTGGGGTCTGAGGGGGTTTTGGGGCCCTGGAGAAGTTTTGACATATTTTAAGTCACTGAAATAAGGCCATAATACACATACAGAACATTTGTTCACAAGACTTTTGAGAACTGGATGTGGTAGACTAGAGTTTTTGCTACAAAATGATGTGAATATCATTTTGCCCACTCATTCACAACAATACGATGATGTTATGATAAATTTATTTTGAAGAATGTGCGTCACCAAACAGTTGAACAGACATCCATAGTAGTCGTGGGCGGTATGACCAAAAACTTATATCACCGTATTTTTCAAAATTAGACCGGTTTCACGGTATATCATGGTATTTAATTTTTTTCATGCATGACCGGGTGTTAACCACATTTTCTACTGATTGAGAGAGGAAAAACTGCAGTAGATTGACTTAGAATGCCCCATTTTACTGTCATGATGAGCGAATATTGTAGAAAAATTCTACACTAAATAGTGACTAAACACGACCTATTAATACATGTTAACCAGGAGTCACTCTCATTTATATTCGCGACATCGTCTGATAAAATCAACATGCAACTAACGTTACACTAAAGAGCGGCTATGCGGTGGTTTTGGCTATATTACTTTTGTTTCATGCAGTGCACTGCCTGCGTCTGAGTAACAAAATAAAAAAACAAAAAACAAACAAAAAAGTGCATAATATTAACAGATGAGCTATGCTCATATTTATAATTCCAAACAGTCAGTTAGCGGCAGGTGCTTGGAAACGCTGTTTTGTACTCATTTACTGAGGAGTCTGCTGCGGTACGGCCAGCTGAATGCGGTGCGTCTCTGCCGCTCACTGCACAGAACAGACGCCGAGAGAGGCGACACTGCACCGGGAGAGTCAGATCTCGCGCTCGCGGGGCAGCACTGGCGACATCTTCCAACTGAACCATAGCTAAGGTTTATCCAAAAAAGTCGCTAGGTTTGTCAGTTTGTATGTTCTATGGAAAAAAGCCGCTAAAAGGGTCTTAAAGTCACTAAATATAGTGCTAAAGTCGCGCTCGTGTGTGTGAGACGCGGGAGCTGATGGCAGAGGGCGGTGGATATTGTGGATGGGTTCTTCTGTCTCATCACGTTCTTCTAGTTCTACAGCTTCAGAACTTTCACGCTTAGTAACACATACAGCTGTGTCCTCGCCACAATGCAATAGTGAAAAGAGACCCCTCTCAAACAGTGTCATGTTCCGAACGTTAGTTAAATGACACCGGTATTGCGGTATTTTAAAAATTCATATCATAAGAAAAATAAACACCGGTATTCGGTATGAACCGGTATACCGCCCAGCACTAATCCATAGTATTTTTTCCTACTATCAAATGTGGCCCAGCTAATGTTTGGTTACCCACACTTTTCAAAATATCTTTGTTTTTTTTTTTTAATGTTCAGTACAAGAAAGATATTAATACAGGTTTGAGACAACATGTAAGTGAGTAAATAATAACAGAAATTAAATTTTAGGGTGAACTATCTGTTTAATGATAGTCGGCAGCATGTTTAGTACTGTCCTTTCAAGACCTGCATGCATAAAATATACAGGCATGCATCCGTTTTTTTCTCTCAACTGTTTACTTTCATTTTAGACATAACCAACTGTGGTTATATGTAAATATGCATAATAGGGCTGCTCGATTATGGCAAAAATCATAATCATGATTATTTTGGTCAATATTGTAATCAAGATTATTTAACATGATTATGAGTGGGTCCAAAACGTTATATGAGTGATTCATTTAAAGATAGCAATATATCAAATAGACATTATAAAAAAAAATATGCAAGTGACACACTGTGGAAAAGCGCAGAGCTGCATCTTGGAGAAATCACGGGTATTACACACACCAGACGCGTCACGTTCAATTCAAGCATAAATGTGGCATAAATGAGTTTGAAGTTCAGTGTTTAAAAAAACAGAGCAAACGGAAAGAGAAAGCGCAATCTGTATTACAGCTCTCTATATGAAGCATACAGACTGTATTAGAGCCACAGAAGGAGAAATGTTTTGCTGAAAAATTCACAATACATAATTTATAGCCTAGGGTGAAGTCATTATGTACATTAACAATGATTTGAGACAAATAGGCTATAATGTTATTTAATGGAAAACTATGTGAATGGCGCTCTGTTCCGCGGCAGGATTTTCTGTCAGCTGCATTTAAATGCGCGTTTGAATTTTCCCGCTCTGTGCAGGCCCTGTGTCACATGCTAAAACAAACAACACGTGCTGTCAGTGATTTCCGCCTCTAGAGGCTGCTCTCCTACTGTATAATGACAGCAGACCATTCTCAACCACTCCAGCAACAGACGCAACATGGAAAACTATCAGCATGGATTTTTGCCGATAACCTATAGTTCCGCAAATCAACTATCGGTGCCGATTAATCGGCAAAACCGATGAATCGGTCAACCTCTAGTTAATATGACATCTACCTTTTAGGTACCAGCAAAATTTTACAATTCTGAATTCCACAGCAGAATACTAAGGTAACTTGTATAGGCCTAAGTAAATAAATAAGTCTTCAAAAATTATTGACAAATAAATAAACAGTAATACGATAAAACCAAAAAGCAAAGGTAAAATACTAGAGCCCGACAGATATGGGTTTTTTGGGGACCGATACCGATATTAGGGCATAAAAAATATTAGGGCATTCTTTGTGTATATTATAGTACAGTACCAGTAAAAAGTTTGGACACTTTCCCATTCCTATGTCCAAACTTTTGACTGGTACTATATATAGAATACTATAGTGTATGCATAAACACAATATATATGCATAAACACATTTATTGCAATGAATACTCATGTGGTGATCGAACACTTATAATGACGTGACAAAGATATGTAATGGAGGCAGGGCATTTAACAATTTAACAATAAACTTTATTATCCAAAATGAGTCTGACATCAGTGCACTGAACAGTAAAGGTGAAGGTTATTTAACTGTATTTCAATTCCATTCAACTTTATTCCATTGAAATTTATTTCACTTCAGAACATTCATTCACGGATTTGCGCTACTGTCTTCACACACAGACGAAACTTACTAGAGAAGTGTGCCATAATATACCACTGTAAATAAATACAATTTAAATTCACATCTCGTGCACTTTAATGCCCTTTGAATGTAACGTGTACGTTCCCTTGGAACTGGAATCATGGCGGAATATCATGTGAAGTCCACTTCGCAGGGCACTTACGGTCGCCCTAACCCTAACGCTTGAATGCTGCAGCAGCCTGAACAAGAAACCTCTTTACTGAAGTTAAAGTGTTGGCTGATGTCATTATCTCGCGAATGTGGCGGCGGATCTCCACCAAATTCGGGGGATCCCTTCAGCTCGAGGAGCCCTCTCGAACGCCACCCTCCACGCCTCGGTAGCCCCCCGGAATCACCAGATCGGTCGGCGCCCGACCGCGAATTTAACTGCCCGTAACTCTCGGACCCGGGGGCTATCGACACGGGGGTGATCTCATTCGAAAGGGGGCCTCGAGACGTACACTCGATTCAGCGTTCGAGAGGGTTCCTCGGGCTGAAGGGATCCCCTGAATTTGATGCGGATCCGCCGCACTGTTACAGAGATATGGCCATTCAAAGTTTCAATGGTATTCCATACACTTAAGCTTTAAAGTGTTTCATCCAGGTCGCCAGTAGCAAACAATGGTCCTCTGCTGGACAAACTATGTAATTACACCATATTCAAGCATTTTATCTGCGTTTTATGTTCTGTAAAAAAAAATGTTCATATCGGTGGCATATCGGCGGCATATTCACCGATACCGATGTAGGAGATCCTTGAACGGACACACACATGCCGCGAGCAGACTCATTCCAGAGGAATGAGTCAATCTCTGGTTTCACCTCTGGAAGCCATAAAAATCAGAACGAGCTAGA
This sequence comes from Spinibarbus caldwelli, assembly GCA_039654775.1. Classification (NCBI taxonomy): domain Eukaryota; kingdom Metazoa; phylum Chordata; class Actinopteri; order Cypriniformes; family Cyprinidae; genus Spinibarbus; species Spinibarbus caldwelli. The sequence goes on from CM077231.1 coordinate 23,385,890, forward strand.
GAATCAACTTCACCAACGCAGAACAAAGGAAACTTCTGGCGGGAAAGATACCAGATCCAGATGGTAAATGAACTTTGACCAGCCTACGTATAAATTGACAAACTTATCAACAAACGCGCGATGGATTTACAGTCATAGGCCTGACTTAAACATATGCCAGAACTCCTCTCCCGGACACCTTCTGACCTCAGGAGTACTCGCGCCCCTCCTCGAGTGCATTCCTTTTTCAGACGAACAAAGGAAACACGCAAAAGTGCGCCAAAACTCCAAAAGACAATATTCAGGACTTTTAAGAAATGAAAATATATTCCCAAATTATGTGTGTTATGCCTTAGATATGCTTGATATGTTAGTAAAACATACGCTATATTAATCTATCCATTATAAGGTCAATACCATTTGAACCTATGTATTATGAGGGTATGAATATGTGTGTGTGTCATGTTTGGTATTAAACGAAAGTATATTTTATTTGCAACAACTCTGTGTGGATGAAATGTAGAAATTAGGTAAATCCCGTAACGTTATAACGTTTATCAAGATTATTAACAAAACCCTGCAAGGATTTTCTGTCACGTGATTACACGGGCAGCTCGTTAATTTATGCAGAGAAATGAAGCCTAGGAAGCTGAGCTCCACCTTGCAACAAGCGGATTGGTACCCCAGCTCCGGGGCGGGCCTAAAGTGGCCTGCTTAAATTCTAATGTTCAACTAAACTCAACGCTCTTTGCCATGGTTTGAAAACTGCTTCAACTCGTGTGCTCATACGCCGCATCAAACCATCACCTCATTCCAAACTTCAAGCTCTTCAAGAAAACTTCTGCAACCAAGAAAGGAAAAGAAGAACTTCGAGCGCGTCTCATCCAGCAGGCAACCCGCCAATCACAGCCGGAATTTCCTAAGAGACGTCAGACAAACAACGGTTCGCCAGCCAATCAGCTAAGCCCGGGGATTCCCTCAAAGAGACGAGACGAGACTCTGCAGCAAACCTTCTAACAAGTAAAACAAATCTCTTATCTATTGGCTGAAAACGGCGCAAAGTTGTTGTTAATGGAAAGATAGAACTAAGCTCTGCTTTGTTGACTTTCTGATAACCACCGAAGTTGAGACTTCCTTCATAACTCATAATTCTGCATAACTCCGTCATTTGTGTGTGTGTGTGTGTGTGTGTGTGGTCGTATGTGTGTGTTTAGATGATTTAGTCTCATGTAATCTCAGAAGTAATAAACTTGTCTCATTGTATAGAGCATTGTCTGTGTTTTATATTTGATTCAGTTACTGCCTTGCGCTGTCGACCCCTTGCTACCTTGCTCAAATTTGATAAATTACTATTTTGTTTGTTTTATTGTTGGCCACAAAGCAAGATAAACAAAATTGTTAACATATACTGACTTTAATGTCTCGCTGGACGAGTCGTTAAAAGGTATAAATTATACATTTTGATTAATAGAAATTAATCAAATCAATATTTATCTTTACGATGCTATTTCGTAAAGCCAAAAATTCAAAATAAAGATTAAATCATAGCTAAGTTCCTAAAGTTATTACAGTTTTGGTGGAGAATGCGGGCAGCACAAACTAACTGTTCAAGTATAAAATCGACACATGCTATTGTATTTGTTCTATTTTGTCCGGAAGAATAGATCAAAGACAGAGAAAACAGTTGTTGCCCTACTGGGGACTTTTATTATGGCATGCCAGTGTGAATGAACTCAAGAGTTGTTGGTGTTTGTAACTGCAGTAAAATTAAAACTTTTGTCTGCCAAAGACAAAGTAAAAGAGAAACCCAAGCGTGTTCCTTGTGTGTTCCTCTTAATAAGGCCTGTATAGTTGTCCCATTGGTGTGATCGAACTATTTATCTCCCTGGCACACAAACTCAGGGTAGCTCCCTAAGCTTCGTTGCCATCCAAATTCACTAAACTAGTGAAAGTGACGTTGACTCAGAAAGGAATCTTCAAACGTTATGTTGTGGGAGAATTTTGATCAAAGAAAAGATTGTGTGATGATTATCCACGTGTGTTGTGTCTGTAAAATAGACTAACACGAAGGCTGAGATTCGCCGCTATCTCAGTAACATTATTATTATTAATTGCAGTAAAGCTGTTGATTAATTTGCCTCACTCTAACGAGAGGAGAGTCTGAATAACTTAGTGCTTTTGCATGTTCTTTGCGAACTGCGCCATCAGTTCAAGAAATGCTCGTAAGTTTATTCCTTTGCTATTAGTTCGCAGGCTACACCTGTGTTTGCGTCACCACGGTGACAGCTGTTACCCAGAAATTCCAAGAAACCTCTTCCTGGGTAATATTGATTTTGGATTTGGAACTTTAATTCAATTTTAATTTTAATTCATTCTCATAATTATTCACAGTTTCGGCTTCCATATTGTATTTTACTTATTGTAGGATACTCGTGGATTAAGTAATTGTAATTGCTTTTATGATATTGATGACAAATGTCATTCAATTTTTATCATTTATTACCTTGAAATTTTAATTTCATTAGTAATTAATTAGGGTTGGGCTTCCATAAGACATTGATACTTAATTGATTAATTATAATTGCCCTTGTCAATTTTAATGTTGAACTCATTAAAATTTAAATTCTTAATTATGATTTTGAATTGAAATTGAAATTCAATCTACAAATACGACTCGCCTCTCCTTGTCAGGCCATACTTTCGCTCAGTCGTTTATTTAATTACATCAGCTAAGACTTTTCATAGGGTTTTCCTTCGCTTAAGCCTGGTAGTATAGCGCTCCCCCTAGTGTTTGGTTGGTGCAGCGACGGTCGCCTTCACGGTGAGTTGCGGTGGACGAGTCACCTGTTCTGACATAACCTAGTGCCGGCTGGGGGCTAAACCGAATATTTACGTTCCAGTGTTGCAGGTGAGGGCCCGCAGTGGAGGCTCGGCATTTGTACACGCATGGGAGGAGTCAACAGAGGCTGGTCAACAATAGCTTGGGTACACCACCTTGTTCCTATTTTGTTCGCTCCGGCAAACAATTAGGCCAAGGCTTAGCCCATTCTCTTTGCAAGCCAGTCGTTGACGCGCCTCACCCGATAGGCGTGTTCGTGCCCCTATAGCCATGACTGTTTGAGGCCCATTGCAATACTGGCAGCGTAGTATTCAACCTAGCCTTACAGGAGCTCACTGAGTGCGCTCAGACGGAGGGCCCAGCCACCAAACTCCGACTGGGTCAGCCTAAACTCATCACCAAGCCTAGTGGATAAGAGCATCAGCCCACCTAGCTAGCGAAACCTCAAAAGGGAAAATTAGGGTCTTCTGTAATACTTAGGTCAGTTAGCATCTTCTGCTACCACAGTAGGCCAACTCCTAGGGATAGCGACTCCACAGCGCCACCACCCTGTCAACCTTGTCATTTTTCTTAACATTGGGAGCAAAACCTCACTCTTCTCTCTCTCTCAGCTGTACTCTTCTGATTTGACTACTGCTGCTGGTTTTTGGGTTTGTGTTTGTGAAAGTCATAAAGCAGAGCATTTTTGAAACATTTAATAAATATTTGGGGAACAGGAACACTTCAATTCAAAATTGTATGAGATTTACTGTACCTTCCCTCCACATCCTGTGATCCTACCCAGCTTAGGCTCAAGCAGGTCAACTGGAAGACTGATAGGCATCCATCAAACCTCGAACACGCGTCTAGAAACGCTTTGGTTGGTGAATGGTTGTCAATCCGACTAGCTGAGAAACCCACACTGTCATTGTTATTGTTTTCTTTCGCCCCGGAGGAAATTTCAATAACAATCACAGTCCTGGCATTGAGAAATCCTTTTCCAAACCCCTAGCTAAAATCACCCTTCTGAATTAAAATTAAAAACTTTTTTTTTTTAACCAAAAGAGAAGAAAATTTAACTATACTTATTCTGTGACCAGAAAAGTGTATTCTTATTTGTGTCTCTCTCTCTTTCTACTGTAGCCTTAACCTTCTTCCCTTGAAAAAAAAAAAAAAAAAGAAGAGGGAAACTTTCTTTTATAGGAACATTGGAAGCATCCAAGTGTTATTCTGTTCTTTGCTGAATACTATTCTGTTGTGTTTTGTGTTCCTCTTGCTTTCCCCAGTTCTCTAGCTGTGCTACCTGTGTGTGTTTACTAATTGTCCCCACAGAAATTCCAAATTAGAGGCACGCCTACCAGAGTACCACAGGCTCAGGGAACCACTTTCACCCGCACATTACACACTCAACATCAGCCACACCTGACATTGCACACTTACACCCTTATTCTGCCCTACTTGTTTGTTTTGTTGTTTTGTTTTGTTTTTTTGTTTGTTTTGTTCTGTTCCTCCAGGTCTGTGTCAGGCTCGGTGCTAGATCTCCCTTGCTGTGTCAAATCACGTCTCGCACAACAGACCCCGTTGGCCACTGGGAAGACCTTGAGACCTGGCTAAGTGTTGCAACAGACAGCCTCCTACCTCAGGCAGTTGAAACACTAAAGCAGCAGACACGGGACCAGCTGGATGACAACATAACGAGCCTCATGAAACAGAACCCAGGTCAGAACTACAGTCACAAAGAATTAGCCAAGATCACCGGCTCCTTAAGTCACATACTCATCGCCACCCTCAAGCTGAGCGACAGGCACGCCGCCCACCTCCAGCAGGAGCTGACACGCGCACAACGACGCATCGAACAGCTGGAACTGGAGGCTCAGGAACGAAGGGAAGAGCCAGATGAAGTGGAACAAGGTGCCGAGGAGGCGATCAACAGGCTGAAAGAGACGTTAGCAGCTGCTACACAGGAAATGGAACGAAACAGAGCAGACTACGCTGATGTTTCCAACAAGCTACAGTATGCAGAACAGCTACTGGAAAAGGCAAAGGCTGACTTCAGAGACAAGAACAGCCGAATTAAAGCCCTTGAAACTCACCTGAATGAGTCCAGAGACGAGATTAGCCACCTAACACGACAGCGCGACTACATTAAAGATGAGTTCGACAGCATGAAAGAGGAACTCAAACATGCATATGAACTGCGCCGTGAACCGTCAAGAACACGACGGGCACAGACTTCACCCCCACCGAGCAGAACCGGGTCCCCTGTTCCTGGACTGGTACGTGAGCAAAAGGGGGAGGGGACCGTGCTAAAACAGTCACCGGCTCCCTCTGAAGAATCCTACTTCCCCTCTAAGCTAAAAGAACTTGCTCCAGCCAGCCACAGATCATCGCACGGCTTGGACCTCAAAGACCTCGACAAGCTCGCCAGGAACATTGGCAAATTCACTCCAAATGTGCCAGGTAGTCAGGAGATCAAAGAATATCTACAAGATGTCGATTTTCATCTGGAAATGAGACCCAGTGTCACCGACAAAGATAGACTATATTTGATCCGAGCAACATCTAGCTCGGAAGTTCGTAGTTTCCTGGACCGCCAGCCGGCCCACATAAAGACTGATTATCACCTGCTCAGAGAAGCCCTCATTAAAGAGTTCTCCGACCCTGAGTCCGAACAAGGCCTAGTGGCTGCCCTGGAGACAAGACAAGGACATCATGAACCTCCTCAAGCATACTACAGCCGACTCAGACGAGCATATTTCGGAACTCGCAGCGAACCTGACATGGAAGACGACCTGAACTTCAAAACTCTCTTCCTAAGAAACCTCCATCCCGGAGTGAGTCACCATCTTGGCGTTCTCGCATGTCCACGAATGATGAATGCTCAGCAGTTGCGAGACTTGGCGCAGAAAGCGTATGGCAAACAAAAGATGGCCTCAGAAAAGGGCGCCAAAACCCCAGCAGTTCTTGACTTCAACACTCAAAGTCAAGGGCTGGCTCTAGAGGGCACCCAACGCCAAGACACTGCCAAGCCGCCACCCAGACAATGGAATGCACCCTCGTCCAACAAAGAATGAGACTCCCACGCTGGTACCCGATCTAAACAGAGAAACAACCGCTGGGAGGGACCACGTGGACGACAACGCTCACCTGGACGTCACTGGGAAAATTCATGGGACCAATCAAGACCACATGAGAGTCATTGGGAGAGATCATGGAATCCACCGAGCTCATTTGGAAACTCAAAATCCAATGGAAACTCTAAGGGAAAACGACAAACTCACCCTGGAGCAACCAGCCCAAGGAATCGACGAAAGAATTCACAAAGATTCCAAGCTGACCGAGCTCAAACCAAATGCACACAAGAACAAAAGACACCACCGTGTTTCGACTCACAAGAACTGATGAAGATGATGATGAAAGAATTCTTCCAACGAACAGAGGAGGATCGGAAGTGGGAAAAGAAAGAGAAACCAGATTCAGCCTGACTAGCGGCTGGAAGAGACGGCAGCGACCAGCTGACCCAACCAGCCACAGAAAACAGCACTCCCTCACCTCACTCTCAGCGAACTGTAACTACCCTAACTTCAGATGGACACGAAAACCCACCTGAAAGCCCAGCAACAGAGTTAGACACTAACTCAACACTCAATGCTCCAGATCACAGCAGCGTCCGACAAACACCTGCTGACGAAACCCCTCAAGTTCCTGAAAGTGCTGTCTTGGTCGTCTGCCACTCCTCCGACGAACACATCAGTCCTGACATCCTAACTGTTTCCTCCCAAACTCCAGTCCCTCAACTCCTAGGTGATCTCATCGAAAGAGGTATAGCAAGAAAGTTTTATCTCTCCATTATCATCGAACGACACATCAGAGACGAAGCCCTTCTCGATACAGGGGCCGACATTACTCTAATGTCTACCGAACTCCTCGAAGAAGTCCAAGAAGGAGCAAAGAGGACTAACAGAACCCTCAAACTCCAGAGGTGCGAACTGAACCTCCAAGCATATTCCCACACGGGCCTACAACTAAAACATGTGGCCCCAATCCACCTAACGGTGGGATCAATGGATCTCATTCATCCAATATACATCTCACCACTCAAGACGTATCCACTCCTCATCGGGAAAGATCTGCTTAATCGCTTCGAACCTCTAATAGACTTCAAGCACCTAAAGATGTGGACGCAAGTCCGCGAGCCTCTGCCCTTCCAGTCAGTAGACTCCAACGAGTCACAGTGTCAAGCCACGGACACTGCCCTCCATTCACTGATCGGCGATGCAAGGTCAAAGCCAAGAGCAAGTTCAACTCCAAACAACAAGACCCAAGACCCCTTCCTCTGCTCATTGCAAGCGTCTGACTCAGAATCAGGTCTCTTTCAAATCATGACGGCCATAAATGTCCAAGACACACCAGTGCCTGATGCAGCATTAGCCCTGTGGGCTGAAAACTCAGCTATCAGCCTAAAGCTCTTCAGAACATTGAAGCAGAGGCATCAGAGCCTACCACACATCTCAAAGCACAGCCGCTTCCCCCTCAGCCCATGGTCAACAACCATGGCTACCTCCAAGATCATCTGTGCTGTAGACATACGATGGAACAACAGACTCCTGAGTCACTACTTCCTCATTGTCCCCAACCTACCTTATGACATCTACATTGGAGCAGACATCATGGTCCGTCTTAACGCCTGCGTCGACACAGTGAATGATGTCATATGGGCTCCACTGTCACATCAGCTGACAACTTCAGTCAATCTCAAGAACCTGCGGTCTGGTCAAACAATGCCAGACGTATGCGCCATGATCACGGAGCAAGAAGCCACGATACCTGCGTATAGCAAGAGCGTCAGCATCCGCCTCAACATGCGACCTGACCAAACGCTTAACCGTGAACTAGGCTTCTTCCACCCTTCCAGGACCTGCCTAAAGCTAGGACTGACCTTGGAAGCCACACCTCTCATTGAAGTGTCATCTCGTGCTGTGTATGTGTTGTTTAACAACTGTACGGCCAAAGACATCAACGTGCCCAAAGCCAGTCACATGGCTCATCAACCAAGCGTTCCATGACTTTGAACTGATGGTACCGGTCATAGGCCCACTGCCAGCCGAACTAATGTCAGATGAATGTGATGACACTGTAACCTTCACAAAGCCCCATGAGATCATCGCCATCACTTCGATTCTGCCAGTGTCCAAAGAAAGTGTCTGCCGATCAGAGCTCACAGATGACACTCACCTTGCTGTCTACGCTGTCTCAACACAGCCCGCAACAGAGCTACCTGCACAAGTGACACTCAAGGCCCAGAGTCCCTCAAATGACTCAGCTGCAGAGGAACCCTACGCCGGTTTCAATGCACAAATCCAAAAAATCCTGAACGAGGCGAATGCCCTCCACAGCGAGTTGGATCGTCAAGGACTCAAAGAGGTTCTGCACAAATACAAAGACTCTTTCGCAAAAGATTCCCTGGATTGTGGCCTGACCAACATCCACACGGTGCGCATCCCAACAAACCCAAATGTGCCACCCACATTTGTGCGGCAGTATAAAATTCCAATAGCGTCATGTGAGCCAGTGCAAGAAATTGTTGACTCCATGCTGGAAAAGGGGGTCATCCGGCCCTGTAACAGCACATACTCTGCTCCGATATGGCCAGTCCTAAAGCCCAACGGCAAAAAGGCGGCCCACCATCGACTATCGCAAGTTGAACCAGCAAGTACCCTTGTCACGATGGCCTATGACCCAGTTGGACCAAGAAATTCCAAAAATCAAAGGCTCGACGATCCTTTCCACACTGGACGTCGCCTCCGGGTTCTGGACAATCCCTGTCCACCCCGATGACCAACACAAGCTGGCATTCACATTTGGCAATCGACAATACACCTTCACACGGTGCCCCTTCGGCTATGCCAACTCACCAGCAGAATTCAACATCTTCTTGAACAAAGCATGCCCTGACGGCAGAGCCAGAGGCAACCTCGTCTACGTGGATGATGTCTTAATTAAAAGCTCAAGTGTGGAAGACCACCTCAAAGAAATCGATCACGTCCTAAACCAGCTGACAACAGCAGGAGCTAAGATCGCCCTTCACAAAGGACAGTGGTGCAAAACCAAGGTGAACTATGTCGGACTGCTTGTCGGAAGAAACGGCATCGAGCCACAGTCGAACTGCACCCAAGCAATCCAAAGCATAAAGACGCCGATTAACATCTCTGAGCTGCGAAGCTTTCTGGGAGTGTGCAACTACTCACGACAGTTCATCGAAAACTACGCTGACATCGCACGACCACTAACTTCCCTCCTGAAAAAGGATGAAACCTTCATTTGGACAGAAGCCCAGGACACAGCAATGAGCCAGCTCAAACAGCGCCTGTGCTCTGCTCCGTGCCTGGCCTACCCAGACCCAGGAAAAGAATTCTATCTGGATGCTGGATTCTCCAATCATTGCCTCAGTGCAGGCCTATACCAGCTGCATGACAAAGACAAGCGAGTGATCGCTTATGCCAGCAAAACGCTGCTTTCCCCAGAATGCAAGTATTCAAACTGCGAAAAAGCGTTGCTTTGCACTGTGTGGGCTATCCAGCATTTCTCTAATTACATTGGTGCTCAGAAAGTCATCATTGAAACGTGTCATCAACCAGTTACCTTCCTCAACAGCCAACGAATCAGAGATGGCGTGGTAACCAATGCACGCATAGCTACATGGTTAATGACGCTCCAAGGACGAGACGTCGAGGCAAGATATGCCCAAAACCACAAATCATCGCTGGGAAACGGGTTAGCAGCTTGCCAAAACTGTTCAACGGATACGCTGTACACCTCAGCGGAACCTAAAGAACCGTCACAACCTCAACTGACAAACTACAGGTACTTTGAAGAGAATGTGTGCAGGCATGCCCACAGCATATGTCGATGGCTGCTCCTACAATCAACAGGGCAACTTAAAAGCGGGAGCAGGTGTGGTCTGGCTCAACAACAACCCTTACCCACCACAGCAATTCAAATTAGGCCCTCACTCATCGCAATATACAGAAATAGCGGCCATCCTCATCACCCTACAGCTGGCTGCCTCCCACAACATCAAAGAACTCTTGATATGTACCGACTCCAACTACACCCGTCTAAGCGTCACATGCCACCTAGCTGGATGGAAACAAAATGGATTCAAGACAGCTAACAACAAGCCTGTCAAACATCAAACACACTCTTCCAAGCATGCGATGCCATTGTCACTGAACGCGACATGATCGTTTATTGGAAAAAGGTTCGAGGTCATTCATGTCAACCAGGACAAGACAAAGACTTCAATAACCAAACCGATGCCCTCGCCAAAGCAGGTGCATTACATGGAGAGTCCGGGACATTTCAAGCCCTCCCACCCAACCCAACTGTGGCAGCCATAACCTGCCGCCAACACGCCACTGGCGTGCATACCCCCGCCTCCTCCCACATTGCCCTATCACCTCAGTTCACTGCAAACGATCTCCACACCCTCCAAGCTGCGGATCTGACACTGCGAACTATGGCAGCTCACATTTCCGACCCTTTAGCTCATCCAATTGCCACCTCAGACCTAGTCACCTCCTGCGAGCTCCGCAAACTCCACTCAATCAAGCACATGCTGCATCTACGAGACGGTGTTCTCACATATGTCCCTGAGCCCCTCACTGCGCCAAAGCTCGTGGTCCCTCAGGGCCAAAGGGGGATTATGCTGACACACGCCCACGATGCACCATGCGCAGGACACCACGGAGCCAAGGCCACCTATGAAACACTCAAGCAAGTAGCATACTGGCCTGGCATGCAGCAAGACGTAGCGGAATACGTAAAAGGATGCCTGGTGTGTTGCCAGTTCCAACCGGCAAACCCAAACCACCGAGCACCACTACAACGGAAAGGAATGACCTTCCCATGGTCAGACCTCCAAATAGACTGGGTAGGACCCCTGCCACGGTCAACACGGGGTAACAAATACTTCCTCACCGTGGTTTCACAAAGTGGATAGAGTGCCTCCCAGCTCCCAATGATACAGCAGAAACGACAGCCTGCCTGTTAATGAACCACATCTTCTCAAGATTTGGACTGCCTTTAAGAGTCAACTCTGACCGAGGAACCCACTTCACCGCCGAAGTCATGCAGGAAGTATGGAAACTCCTGGGCATACAGGCCAAGCTTCATATAAGCCGTCACCCAATTTCCTCAGGTCAGGTCGAACGGGCCAACAGGACAGTGACAAGCATGTTGAAGAAGTATGTGTCCGCCAATCAAAAGGATTGGGATATCAAGCTTCCTCTGGTACTGATGGCCATAAGGGCCACCCCTCATCAGTCTACCGGAGTACCCCCGTTCCAAATGTTGACGGGGCGACAAATGACACTACCACTACACCTGCTGTACCAACCGGGTGACTTGAACCTCGTCACCGCTTACACCACTCACCAGTACCTGGAAGAGTTGCATCAGCACCTGAGTACGACTTTCGCCTTCGCACAACAAAATCTCCAAAGAAGCGCAGAAGGTCGTAAAGCCTACTACGACCAAAAGGCCTCTCACCAGGAACTCAATGTCGGAGACAAAGTGTGGTACTACAGCTTCGCCCCACCGAGGCAGAACACTCCCCATCGCCTGTCAAAGAAATTTCTACCTCACTGGACAGGACCCCACGAGATTGTGGACAAGCTCTCACCTGTGGCCTACCGAATCAAAGTCAGACAAGGCCAGAATGAGCCAGTCCTTCGATGGGTCCATAGGAATCAGATAAAGAGGCACCAAGGTTCCAACCAACAGGGAAAGGGGGAGAATCAAACCCACTGACACAGACCGACAATCCCATACTCTACTCCACACTAATGATGTCTGTCATTTTAAGAAATACATGGTTTTGTTTCATGTTTGTTTTTTTTTTTTTTACACAACACCTACACACGCTCCTCCACAGCACTGCTAGGACTAATCTCTAGTAGAGAGGAGTTACTCCACGTGACACTCATTTTACTCTCGTGTACTCAGTCAGTGTCCTTGTGTCCCTTTGTGTTTTCCGTTTCTCTTTCTCGCTCCGTTTTTTTTTTCCTCTCCGTTTCCTCTCTCATTATAACTTCCTTTCACCTAGTTCTCTCATCAGGGAACTCCCTTAACTGATCCAGGTACTGATGGTAGGATTGACTCCCCTTCACCAGAAGTGTCGTAACTTGTAAAAGCCGTTGTTAACCTGCCAAAGCTACCCCACGGTCTCAAATTGAGGCAACTCAAACCGAGATCATCGGAAACCGATGGCTAGTCAATACTCCTGCACGTACCGCTACCCTCACCTATGGTCAACATGACACTGCCACTCGCATTATCCTACCCAACCAAACTTTATGGATTAATGTCCCTAAGGACTCAATCCTCCATATCGACGAGCTAGCGTTGTATCACCTTACCGACGATGAGTATCAGGCCGAACTCGAAATCTCAATTTTTTTTTAACAACATTCTTTCACCCTTGATCCAGAATTGGAAGAAAGGATCAAGGAGGAAGGAACGCAACTCATTGACTTGACTCCTGTAAATACAGCCTTAGAAGCTATTGGTCGCCTTCCGCCCCTTGGCGCACCAATCATTCGGTCTTGGTCTGCCGCTGACACAGCGCTTTGCATCTCTACTATTGTAGGATATGTTGTGACCTTGACGCTGGCCTTCCTCCTGCACAAGCGAGTGAACGCCGTACAAGAGTCTTTCAACAAATGCACGTCTGGTATCCCGCGCATTTTCCGACATGATAAAACTGACCAAGAACCTGAACCTGAGAACCCAATAAACCTGATTGAGATCACGCCTATACCGCCTCGTCGAACCACGGACAATTAAATCAATAAGTTACAATTACAAATTACCAACAACCCTGAACAATGCACCCCTACATCGATTGAAGTGTTCCTAACCCAGTTATCCCAAATTACCCTAGTCCTGCACCGGGAATTCAGTCAGTGATGGAGATGTTGTTTGTATCTTGTGTGTTCCTGTTCTCTCTGCCTCTTGTTCCAGTGCCTGCCGACGTTTGCAATGGGAATCTCACCAAGCAAAAGGGGGATGTGTAGGAGATCCTTGAACGAACACACACATACCGCGAGCAGACTCATTCCAGAGGAATGAGTCAATCTCTGGTTTCACCTCTGGAAGTCATAAAAATCAGAATGAGCTAGAGAATCAACTTCACCAACGCAGAATAAAGGAAACTTCTGGCGGGAAAGATACCAGATCCAGATGGTAAATGAACTTTGACCAGCCTACGTATAAATTGACAAACTTATCAACAAACGCACGATGGATTTACAGTCGTAGGCCTGACTTAAACATATGCCAGAACTCCTCTCCCGGACACCTTCTGACCTCAGGAGTACTCGCGCCCCTCCTCGAGTGCATTCCTTTTTCAGACGAACAAAGGAAACACGCAAAAGTGCGCCAAAACTCCAAAAGACAATATTCAGGACTTTTAAGAAATGAAAATATATTCCCAAATTATGTGTGTTATGCCTTAGATATGCTTGATATGTTAGTAAAACATACGCTATATTAATCTATCCATTATAAGGGCAGTACCATTTGAACCTATGTATTATGAGGGTATGATTATGTGTGTGTGTCATGTTTGGTGTTAAGCGAAAGTATATTTTATTTGCAACAACTCTGTGTGGATGAAATGTAGAAATTATGTAAATCCCGTAATGTTATAATGTTTATCAAGATTATTAACAAAACCCTGCAAGGGTTTTCTGTCACGTGATTACACGGGCAGCTCGTTAATTTATGCAGAGAAATGGAGCCTAGGAAGCTGAGCTCCACCTTGCAACAAGCGGATTGGTACCCCAGCTCCGGGGCGGGCCTAAAGTGGCCTGCTTAAATTCTAATATTCAACTAAACTCAACGCTCTTTGCCATGGTTTGAAAACTGCTTCAAATCGTGCGCTCATACGCCACATCAAACCATCACCTCATTCCAAACTTCAAGCTCTTCAAGAAAACTTCTGCAACCAAGAAAGGAAAAGAAGAACTTCAAGCGCGTCTCATCCAGCAGGCAACCCGCCAATCACAGCCGGAATTTCCTAAGAAACATCAGACAAACAACGGTTCGCCGGCCAATCAGCTAAGCCCGGGGATTCCCTCAAAGAGACGAGACGAGACTCTGCAGCAAACCTTCTAACAAGTAAAACAAATCTCTTATCTATTGGCTGAAAACGGCGCAAAGTTGTTAATGGAAAGATAGAACTAAGCTCTGCTTTGTTGACTTTCTGATAACCACCGAAGTTGAGACTTCCTTCATAACTCATAATTCTGCATAACTCCGTCATTTGTGTGTGTGTGTGTGTGTATGTGTGTTTACAACATGTGTGTGTTTAGATGATTTAGTCTCATGTAATCTCAGAAGTAGTTCAATAAACTTGTCTCATTGTATAGAGCATTGTCTGTGTTTTATATTTGATTCAGTTACTGCCTTGCGCTGTCGACCCCTTGCTACCTTGCTCAAATTTGATAAATTACTATTTTGTTTGTTTTATTGTTGGCCACAAAGCAAGATAAACAAAATTGTTAACATATACTGACTTTAATGTCTCGCTGGACGAGTCGTTAAAAGGTATAAATTATACGTTTTGATTAATAGAAATTAATCAAATCAATATCTATCTTTACGATGCAATTTCGTAAAGCCAAAAATTCAAAATGAAGATTAAATCATAGCTAAGTTCCTAAAGTTATTACACCGATATATCTGCGACAGGCTCATATCGGCCGATAAAATCGGCAAAACGATATATCGGTCGGGCTCTATAAACTACAATAGAAAAAAGATACAAATGAAACAGTCCTTTAAAAAAAAAATAAAGAAAAAAATAACTGAATATTTTTATGCAAGTTTAAAGTATTCTAACAGCCTACTACAGAAATTTAATAGGCTAAATGAATGTAAAATAAAACCGCAGTCTTCACTGTAAGAATTATACATGCGTTGTTTCTTATTAAAGCTACAAAAGTTCTGTTGTGTCTCTGAGTGCATACACAGAACAGCGCAAGTTCTCTTTTAAAAACATGTCATCAAATAAACATTAATAGATCAACCACGCCCCATTTTTTTGAAAGTCACGTTACATTATTTTAATGTAAAATTGGACTTTAATCAAGGAGCAAAAGCGCACTGCTGGAAAGGAGGCGGAATGGGGCACAATAATCGGTTTATCTCGATTATTGTATTTTCATAATCGCTTGAAGCTGAACTCGAAATCGAAACTGAATTTCAATTAATTGCACAGCCCTAATGCATAATTATGAAAATACCTGAGATGGCTTGAAGAACACAGATAAGCTATATGTTGTCACAGTCGAGTGTTTATTTCATCATTCAAAACGTTTCTATCTTTTAAAGGGTTAATTCACCCCAAAATGAAAATTCTGTCATTAATTACTCACCCTCATGTTGTTCCAAACCACAATAGACCTTTGTTCATCTTCGGAACACAAATTGATTATATTGATTACTAGGGGTGGGACAATAAATCGATATGGCGATATATCGCGATCCTTCTCCATGCGATACGATAATCGCTATCTGGCGCCAAATATCGATATTCTAATTAATACAATAAGGTGCTCAAAATAGATTTCCCTGTTCACAGCGTCTAAAAATGCATGAAAATCGCGGCCGCGCCATTTCCACATTCTTTCCAAAAGCGGTCTAACTCCAGATTTCCAGCCACTGTATTAGCTTTACTGCTATATACAGGTGCATCTCAATAAATTAGAATGTCGTTGAAAAGTTCATTTATTTCAGTAATTCAACTCAAATTGTGAAACTCGTGTATTAAATAAATTCAATGCACACAGACTGAAGTAGTTTAAGTCTTTGGTTCTTTTAATTGTGATGATTTTGGCTCAGATTTAACAAAAACCCACCAATTCACAAATTCATCTCAACAAATTAGAATATGGTGACATGCCAATCAGCTAATCAACTCAAAACACCTGCAAAGGTTTCCTGAACCTTCAAAATGGTCTCTCAGTTTGGTTCACTAGGCTACACAATCATGGGGAAGACTGCTGATCTGACAGTTGTCCAGAAGACAATCATTGACACCCTTCACAAGGAGGGTAAGCCACAAACATTCATTGCAAAAGAAGCTGGCTGTTCACAGAGTGCTGTATCCAAGCATGTTAACAAAAAGTTGAGTGGAAGGAAAAAGTGTGGAAGAAAAAGATGCACAACCAACCGAGAGAACCGCAGCCTTATGAGGATTGTCAAGCAAAATTGATTCAATAATTTGGGTGAACTTCACAAGGAATGGACTGAGGCTGGGGTCAAGGCATCAAGAGCCACCACACACAGACATGTCAAGGAATTTGGCTACAGTTGTCGTATTCCTCTTGTTAAGCCACTCCTGAACCACAGACAACGTCAGAGGCATCTTACCTGGGCTAAGGAGAAGAACTGGACTGTTGCCCAGTGGTCCAAAGTCCTCTTTTCAGATGAGAGCAAGTTTTGTATTTCATTTGGAAACCAAGGTCCTAGAGTCTGGAGGAAGGGTGGAGAAGCTCATAGCCCAAGTTGCTTGAAGTCCAGTGTTAAGTTTACAAAGTCTGTGATGACTTGGGGTGCAATGTCATCTGCTGGTGTTGGTCCATTGTGTTTTTTGAAAACCAAAGTCACTGCACCCGTTTACCAAGAAATTCTGGAGCACTTCATGCTTCCTTCTGCTGACCAGCTTTTTAAAGATGCTGATTTCATTTTCCAGCAGGATTTGGCACCTGCCCACACTGCCAAAAGCACCAAAAGTTGGTTAAATGACCATGGTGTTGGTGTGCTTGACTGGCCAGCAAACTCACCAGACCTGAACCCCATAGAGAATCTATGGGGTATTGTCAAGAGGTATAATGAGAAACAAGAGACCAAAAAATGCAGATGAGCTGAAGGCCACTGTAAAAGAAACCTGGGCTTCCATACCACCTCAGCAGTGCCACAAACTGATCAGCTCCATGCCACGCAGAATCGAGGCAGTAATTAAAGCAAAAGGAGCCCCTACCAAGTATTGACTACATATACAGTAAATTAACATACTTTCCAGAAGGCCAACAACTCACTAAAAATGTTTTTTTTTTTTTATTATTGGTCTTATGAAGTATTCTAATTTGTTGAGATAGTGAATTGGTGGGTTTTTGTTAAATGTGAGCCAAAATCATCACAATTAAAAGAACCAAAGACTTAAACTACTTCAGTGTGTGTGCATTGAATTTATTTAATACACGAGTTTCACAATTTGAGTTGAATTACTGAAATAAATGAACTTTTCCACGACATTCTAAGTTATTGAGATGCAGCTGTATATGTTTATGGAGATGAAAACTAAAGAACTGCCCCGGAACAGCTATCAGGGTGGACCATAGGCACCGATCACGTTATTATTGCAGAGCGCACATTCAGTTCATGAGTAACCTCTCCGCTCGGATCGCAGGTAGATTTCCCTCACTAGAGAGAGCGCCACCAGTGCGTCCAGTTTTATGTGAACAAAACTGGATGCTCTCCCTCTCTATCAGATATTACAAGTGCGCGTTATGCAGTGTGAACAGCAGTGGGCACCGACCGGCAGAAACATAAATCTGCACCTACGGCATGGAGGACGAAACAAAACCTTGTCAGAGCCACAATGCGGCGCAGAAGTATGCAGTGTGTGTGCTTGCCGCACATCTACATTTGAAATAACGAACCTGAGCGCGCAAAAGATGCGATGTGAACGGCTATTTCTTCATGCGGGGCTCTGTTTTTATGATGACAGGTTTACACACAGAGAAAATATAATAGTGTAAGCTTTTTATAAGTCCAAGAATAAAATGATTAATTTAGCTCACTCAACATGCTAAAATTGATTTACAGAACTTTTTTTGCTGTTTTCTAACAGTTTGGACTTGAATAAAGTAAGAAAACATGCACTTAACCTTTTCACAGCCATTTTGTTTATACCGATATCGTGATGTATCATTAGAGGATTTTCTAAAAATATATCAATTATCGCAGAATCGCTGCATCGTGATATTATTGTTATCGTGAGCCATGTATCGTGATTATATCGTATCGTGAGGTACCCTGTGATTCCCACACTCCGGAGAAAGTGCGCAAATGTGTCATGGTACTCTCCAAAATGGCGGAAGACGTAATTTGGGGGAGAAGAATTGTTAAATAAAGTCATTATTTTTGTTTTCTTTGTGCACAAAAAGTATTCTCGTAGCTTCGCAAAAATTGAAGTTGAGCCACTGATGTCACATGGACTGTTTTACCGATGTCCTTACTACGTTTCTGGACCTGGTTACAGTTGCGTTGTCTATGGAGGGTCAGAGAGCTCTCAGATTTCATTAAAGATATCTTAATTTGTATTTCGAAGATGAACGAAGGTCTTACGGGTTTGGAAGAACATGAGGGTGAGTAATTAATTTTTATTTTGGGGTAAAGTAACCTAACCCTTTAATTCAGCTACAGTGATAGCTGAATGCCTTTGTACATTACGGATTTCTTAGAGCGTTATAAGTTCTATTACTTCTGTGATGCATATGTGGATCTTCTGTGCAAAGGTGGCCTCTGGCTTCCAGTATGGATGACACAGAAATAACATGTGTTCATAGCGCTCAGTAATGGCCAATTCATAAAAAAAAAAAAAAAAAAAAAAAAAAAAAAATCCATGTTTTTCTACAGTGTATAGAAGTGTACTGGAGTTTTTTGTTTTTGTTTTTGTTTTTTTTTTAAATAAAATTTGAATTGCAAAAAAAATGAAAAAAACTCTGATGTGCCAAGCCATCAGAACCAAACCAAACCAAACCAAAAACCTTGGTTTAAGGTGCGTGTGACTGAGTGCAGACCTGCAAAATTTTTTCAACATTGCGATATTTTGTTTTTCTATTAAAAACTGAGCATAAGGTTAGAATTACAAATATTTTGTTCACTTTAACATTATTCTTTAAACACTATTTCTGTAAAATGATGCTTTAGAATAATTATGGCAGAAATAATAATTTTATAATTATTAAATCATTATTACGTTGATTAGCCCCATAAAACCTACTATGTTTTTATTTTGGGGGTCATTTGTTTTGTGACGATAGATTCATACATTAATTATATTCATTAAAATAATTAATTTTACCATGGTGAATATGCAGAGGTAACGGCTGCTGTGCGACCATAGACTGTGCGCGACCAGTTTGAAAGTACTGTGCGACTGCCACTAGGGGGAGAAATGTCGTGTGCAGTGGAAAGGCGGCTTGACTACACTGGATGCGGTGCGACACGACAAATCCTCGCCAGTAAACTGATGCTGCATGGTTCTGTTTATGACGTACTGACACAAAATTCAAATGATTGGCAACGGTCGTGTCCAGTGTGGACAGACTTTGGGGCCATTCACATGTCGTGCCTAAAAACGTGTGGAAAACGCTAGGGGTGGGCGCTATACCGGTATTAACGTGACTACCGGTATTAAGTTGCGCCATGATATGGATTTTGCTATACCGTGGATACCGTTACATATTCATGGATTTCATTGCATGGACAGACAAAGATTTTTTTTCCCGCGGTCGTTACTGTGTCAGAGAGAGAGAGAGAGAGAGAGATGCCCAGCTTGATCGGACATAAATCAGAACCGGATAGTTTTTGCTCCAAACACACGATCGGCTCTTCGGAACTGCACACAAACTGGATTACAATAATTTCCCAAAATGTAATTTGTGTGGTAATATTACTAAGTCTGTAAACGGCCGTTAACACAGGACAGAGAGGCAGAACATGGACACAAAGAGATAAAATAATGTAGCAGGCAGCGCAAGATCACTGTTCACAATGCTCAAAATATAGGAAGAAAAATATAAATAATGAATTGGGGGCAGGGGGTGAACATGAATGAGTATCTGAAGGGAAGGGCATTTTCTTTTTCTCTTACCTCCGTGTTCATAAGCGTAGGCAGCGCAGAGCAGCTTTATTTACAGCGGTAACCAAAGGAACGCTAAATTAACCGTTCGCAAAACCCGCCCACCCTTAGTTACTGTTGCCATGACCGACAAACAGTGCCGCTCTCACACTACACTCATGTTCTCACGCAGTGAAAAAGAGCAAAGAGGAAACTGACAACACACCGACAGAGAAGACAGAGCAGGTTACTTCTGATATGAAACAAGGTCTCAGGACTCAGCTTTTAAACGGTGCCATTTTTAAATAAATTAAAACAATAAATACCATTTTGTGGCTCTAAAGAGTGTCGCGACAGATCACTGTATTGCCTCAGTTCAAACAAGTGAACCGATCGACTTTTCATATTTACTTAAAGCACAAAATGAACATGAATAAACACCAGAAAGTATTTTATTTCAACCGCAAAACACACCATTTTTCAAGTTTAAGTCCACCGAAGTTAATCTACTCTCTGTCTGATTTGTGGTTAAGGCTAGAAGGGATACAGCTGCAGCTACTGGGCATGCGCATTTACATATTTTCCGAGCCAACAATATAATGTGAAACCTATAAAAATGGTTTTAAAAAAGTACATAGCGCCATAGTTTCATCACGTTAGAGTGTCAGAGTGACCGTCTTTTTGCAGTAAAGGACCTGTCATAGTTTAATGAGAGGGAAGATGACATGAAGCGTCGCGGTTAACCTGCATTTAAAACAGATGAGTGCACATGTGCACATAAAGCTCCCAATCGGGGCGAAGTTCACAGGATTCTGTCCACAGAATGGTAAGAGAGCACATGTTTTAACATATTATTTTATTATTTAACACTCAGTATTTAACTTAAGCGCTGCAAGCAATGCATACAGCAACGGACATGACAGGTTTTCTAGTACACAAAACAAGTATTTAAAGGAATACCTCAGTTTATTGTCGTTACCATGGAAGCCAACAACAGCACAGCTTAACCCTCCGCACGTTTTTATATTTAGTTATATTGAAAAAGTTTAAATTCAGTTGATCTTTTTTACCCCGTTTTCACCATAGACTGTATAAAAACATGGACGTAGCGTTGTTTGAAGAGTGGTAGGTTTATGAAGAGTGTTTTTGAAGCTCAAAGTGGGCGGAGTTGGCCGTCGCCATCTTGGCAGTGCGTCACCGTGCATCACTCCCGGATAATCGAAAATGGGCAAAGAGGTGGGAGTTGGTTGCTGAAACCACGCCCACTTAGCTCGATGGTGGTGACAGCAGCGGCAATCCACCTGCCACCTGTATTTCTATGGAGACAGATCGTAGCTGTCGGGCAAGATAGCAGATAGCAGCGGTGGCACATAACATCTGCGTTCTGACTGGTCAGATCGCCTGTCAATCAAGCTCTTTGCGAACGGTCAATTGAGGACATAAGCGTCATCTGCTGTCAGAGAGTGAATTTGCATGTTCTTTCAGTCCATTTGCTGTTTTTCTTTTGCGCAGGTGTCTTATGTAGCATAATTTCACACATCTAAAGTCAGACCATTCTATTTTTGCCTTAGATCTTGAAATCATGTTTTTTTTTTTTTTTTTTCTAGTTATATAAGGTTAAAATACATATTTTGCCTGTAATTTTACTAAGGTCTACTAAAATGTGATTCCAATTTTTTTTCTCATATCGTGATATAATATTGATATCGTCTGGACAGTGGGAAATATCGTCATATGAATTTTAGCTCATATCGCCCACCCCTAGAAAATGCCCACCGCGCTGCTTTCTCCTTCTTTCCAAAGCGTTTGGGAGCTTGTGCTTTTTTGGCGTCTGCCTTTGCTAAGCAACCGTGACCTGCGCTCTCCTCGATGACTCGGAAGTTTCAACAAAGGATAAATGGATTTCCAGCACTGAAAATCACTTGCAGTAGCTCTGCTACTAAATTTATTTAAAAATGGTTATCTCTGTACAGCTGTGGAGTCCGGTGTAGACACGGTGTCTGTGTGTGAGCAAAGAAAACAATCAGTATAAATATAATGATCAGTATTGGCCTACTAAACATCGCACATCCTGCAGTGTGACTATCGCGGATGCGCACATCGCTATATCGATGCTGAAACGATATATCGTGCAGCCCTAGTCGATATACAATGTTTCCCATACATTGATTTATTTGTGGCAGTTGACTTCGTTGAATAAACATGAGCTTCAAAACGCGGCGCGGGTGTTTTATATGAATGTATCTTTGAAGGGAACAAACTGTCTTCAGAAAAGTTTCGAAGTCATTTTCATTTTATCTGATAAAGCAGTGTTCATGAGTGGAGCACTGCTTTGTGTACAGCCGTTACCGGGAAAACCGCTGTCTCTGCCGCTCCAAAAGAGCCTCCTTCTGGCAGAGAATGAGCCCGTCTCCAGCAACATGTGTTTTTGTTGTTGCTCACTCTTTGTTTCTGTTTTCTGCAGCAACTCTAAACACGTTTCATATTCTTTATCCTGGCTGAAGAAATTTTGTTTCAGTCTACAAGAATTATCAGCCTCTGTTAAATATGAGCCTGAGAGTCTTACATTTACATTTAGTCATTTAAATTTACTAATTTTAGTCATTATAAATGAGGACAATAGAAGTAATCAAAATCGACAAAAGAGCAATATTATGCACGTGCTATTACAAGTCTCGGTTACTTGATTAGTCTAACACGTAGCAAGGTTTTTTTGTTAATTATATAATAAATAAAAAGAAAACAAATAGAATAGAAAAAGAATAGAGAGTTAGAGTCTTACATTTACATTTAGTCATTTAAATTTACTAATTTTAGTCATTATAAATGAGGACAATAGAAGTAATCAAAATCGACAAAAGAGCAATATTATGCAAGTGCTATTACAAGTCTCGGTTACTTGATTAGTCTAACACGTAGCAAGGTTTTTTTTGTTAATTATATAATAAATAAAAAGAAAACAAATAGAATAGAGAGTTAGAGGCTATTTTTTAAAAGAAAACAAGCAGTTAGAAAACGAATAGTTGTGTTAGAGGGTAAAGTGTTTTTTTTTTTATAAAAAAGAAAACAAATAGAATTAGAGTGCTTGAGTTAGAGGGTCAAATATAGATGGAAGGAGATGTGTTTTTAGTTGTTTCTTGAAGATGGCTAAGGACTCAGCTGCTCGGATTGAGTTGGGCAGGTCATTCCACCAAGAAGGAACAGTAAAAGTCTGCGAAAGTGATTTTCTGCCTCTTTGGGATGACACTATAATGCACCGTTCACTTGCAGAATGCAAGCTTCTACAGGGCACATAAGTCTTATATTTATTTGACAGTGATTTCATATTTCTTGTTTGTATGAAGGCTAAATACAAATAAAAGTGAACATTATTTTTGCTGTGTTTTTCTAAAATATTATATAGTTTTATAGGTTTCATAGACTTGGCAAAATCATTTTTCAGAAGTTTGTATGTACAGACATCAGTTGTGGGCATTCTTGGCAGTTTTTCTGAGGCTTTTTTGTTTTATTTTGTATTGTTCATATCGATATTGGAATTATATCGTGTCGACCAAAATTAAGAAATATATTGTGATTTAAATTTTGGCCATATCGTCCAGCCCTACGCTAACAATAACCATGGTGTTGTGGCAGAAATAGTCCTATGTTTTTACATTATTAATTTCAGGGTTTGTACAACCTTTTGAGAGAAAAATTCAAGCAATTTTCAACGATTTTCAAGTATTCCACACAACAATTTCCAGCACTTCAAAGCTCTAAAATTATCCAGTTTAAATGTTATTTTTATTGGAACAAAGTACAATGTATATCAAAATATAGTTTTGTGGTTAACAAACACTTATGTAAAATTTAAAAAATATATTTTTTTGGTATTCAAATTACCACTATAACCAGTAGATGGCAGCAGAGGAGCACTTATTGTCTTTATTAGTCATTAATTTCTACTTGCTGTATATTTTGAAATTATAAAATGACTATTATAAATCATCAAGAAATCTGATTTTGTCAAAGTTTTGCACTATTTTTGTGTATGTAGTAAGAAAAGTCCATTTTTTTTCCCCGGCATAAAAACATTCATTTAATTTATCTTTTAGTTAATGAAAATTAAACAAATCTTATTTTTTTGGAAAATAAAGGGGGGTTAATATTACAATTAAAACATTGAAGACATATTTTATGATTATTCCTTAAAAATAAGGTTTTAATTATTTTAGTAGGATATTACGTACATTCTACTGAACAACTGGAATATATTTCTGCCGCAATGTCTACAATTGAAACCCGAACTTTTATTTTGACGGGTTGCCGTGTATTAGAGGTCGACCGATATGGGTTTTTCACCGGCCGATGCCGATATTTAGAAATCAGGGCAGCCAATGGCCGATATATGATGCCGATTTTTTTTTGGGCCGATATGTTTGGTCGATTTTCTTTTTTTCCTCCATTCATCTCATAATAGTGAGTTTGAGTAAATGATTATTGGAGGGTACAAGATAGTAATAGTAGCAGTAGCCCAATTTAGAGTAATAATACATGGCTCAAAACTCAAGCGTCTTCTCAAAGCAGTTCTGAAGGATGCTTTTTGTTCATGTTTGCTGACAGACACCAGTGTTTCCCACAGACTGTAAATTCATTCTCTGCCAGCAGGAGGTGCTGTTGGAGCGGTTTGCCCGGTAACGGCTGTAATCAAATAAGCGCTGTGCTCACAAATGCTACTTTATCAGGCATTGCAGGAAAGACGAAATGAAAATGACATCGAAGCTTAGTCGGTTATTTTTCAAAGATACATTCATATAAAAACAGCTGCGCTGTATTTTAATTTTGAAATGTGCAGTGCTCAGTTTATTCAAGGAAGTATAAGCCTTTTGGAAAATCTATTTTTGTTATCACTATGGCCATTTGACTTATAGCAGTGTCCAATGTTTCCCATACATTGAGTTATTTGTGGCGGCTCGTCACAATATCAAAATTGACCGCCACAAATAACTCAATGTATGGGAAACATTGGACACTGCTATAAGTCAAATGGCCATAGTGATAACAAAAATAAAAGAGTTCACACATATTACACAACCTGCTGATCATAACTGCTTAAGAGTGCACTGGCCACGAGCGATGAAATCGTGGATGACCCACACACACATTTCATGAGGAAAGTTAATGTGCACGTTATAATCAGCCCAGAAGTTTCGTCTGAATTGAATGTGTTTCTACTTTCACTTGCAAATGACTTGTTGCACTTATGAATATGATAACTGGCATCAATTCTAGTAGGGTAAAACATAATTCCGCTTTCGAAACGGTCTGTTTTGCCCTGCCATTGTTAGCTGAAGCTGTGTGTGAACAAGCCGCGGCTGCAGTGTTGCCAAGTCCGCGGGATGTTTTTCATGTCTATGGGTTGAGTGACCTCAATAACGTGATATTTAGCCCCTGGAATGCGAATTTACCAGGGGAACCCCGCCAAAAAAACGTGTATTTTACCCCCCCGGAACGCGATTTTTAGGGGGACCCCCTCGAAACACAATTGGGCTACTTTTGAGTAGCAATTGGGCAGGTTTTGTTGTGAAAACCTGGCAACCCTGGCAGAGTGTAAGCTGCTCCGTCTCACGCCGCCGCAGAGGGAGAGAGATTCTCCGGCGTTCCGCAACAACGCTTAACTGCCCACAGATGCGCCTGCCTATAAATCGGCCTAATTTGCAGCTCAATCGTCCGATGCCGATTAATTAAAAAATGCCAAAAATCGGCCGATTAATCGGCCGGCCGATCAATCGGTCAACCTCTACCATGAATAGAGCTGCAACAAACAATTCTGTTGATAATCGATTAATGTAACGATTATTAGAACGATTAATCGACTAATTGTCAATTATTTCACTGGTTAATCAGTAGACTTTGATTATTCGGCTTTTGCAATTAGTTAAAATATTAAGTTATACATATTCTAACAAATAAAGGTCATTTCAGCTTTTGAAAATCATATGTAATTACAATTATTAAACTATTAATTTATACAAATAGATACACTACCAGTCAAGTTTTTGAACAGTATGATTTTTAATGTTTTTTAAAGAAGTCTCTTCTGCTTACCAAGCCTGCATTTATTTGATCCAAAATACAGCAAAAGTAGTAATATTTTGAAATATTTTTACTATTTAAAATAACTGTTTTCTATTTGAATATATTTTAAAATGTAATTTATTCCTGTGATTTCAAAGCTGAATTTTTAGCATCATTACTCCAGTCACGTGATCCTTCAGAAATCATTTTAATATTTTGATTTGCTGCTCAATAGAAAGTTCAGAAGAACAGCATTTATCTGAAATCTTTTGTAACATTATAAATGTCTTTATCATCACTTTTGATCAATTGAAAGCATCCTTGCTAAATAAAAGTATTAATTTCTATCATTTCTTTCCTAAAAAAAAAAAAAAAAAAAAAAAAAAAAAATAGTGACTCCAAGCATTTGAATGGTATAGTGTATATGTTACAAAAGCTTTTATTTCAGATAAATGCTGATCTTTGGATCTTTCTATTCATCAAAGAATCCTGAAGAAAATGTACTTAACTGTTTTAAATATTGATGATGATGATGATAATAATAATAATAATAATAATAAATGTTTCTTGAACAGCAAATCAGCATATTAGAATGATTTCTGAAGGGTCATGTGACACTGAAGACTGGAGTAATGATGCTGAAAATTCAGCTTTGATCACAGGACTAAATTACGTTTATAAAATATATTCAAATATAAAGCAGTTATTTTAAATAGTACAAATATGTCACAATTTTACTGCTTTTGGTGTATTTTGGATAAAATAAATGCAGGCTTGGTGAGCAGAAGAGACTTCTTTAAAAAAAACTTTAAAAATCTTACTGTTCAGAAACTTTTGACTGGTAGTGTATATTTGGCACACAAAATGAGATGACAGACAGAGAAACTCTCTTATTCACCATTTAATTAGCTATATGAAAAAGTAACTGAATGACATCATTTGGCCTAACATCTCTTTTAGTATGTCATATGGATAAGAAACAAAATAAAGATAAGTGATATGATGCTTATTTTTGGAAACTATTTTATTTTTTTAACATAATCTCTCTTAAAATACCTTATATGGTTATGATAATCAAAACAATCCTGAGCTAGATCAAGCTTTGATCTCTGCAAACCAAACTATCACTTTAATTAAATATTTTTTCCCACTAATAAAAATATTTTATCATTAGCTAGCTCCACACTAGTGAGCTGCTGTATAACAGAAAATCAAGTTGTAATTGTAACTGAAAGCGACACTCACTGACTCTGCTTTATCATGTTTAATACTGTAAAGCTGCTTGATTTAAGGCTATCTATTGCATAAAGTATACTAACGTTATATAAATAAAAGTGACATGACTGTGTAGAAATTGTAAATATATAAGTAATATATATATAAGGGAAACAAGTCAATTTAGCTCAAAGGAAATCATTTATGATTTTATAGGGAATTTGAACAGAATCACTGTTTCACGGCTGATCACTGAATCGGCAGCGAGTCACTGAACGAGCCGTATAACATCAACTCTGCACTGGATATTAAAATCCAAAATATAGTGAACACACTATTAATAAGCACAGTAACAAGATCGGCAGTTTAAGACATTAACTTGTAAGCACAAAACACAAGATACTTCTCTTTTCAATATAAATAAGACTTTATTTATATAAACCTAAGACATGTAAACTAATCTAATCTAACACATGAACACACGCATTCACACATTCACACGTTACAGAAAGAGAGGAAAGGATGAGTTTACAGAATGAAAATGTGAAATCTCAAGTTTACAGCAATATGTGCAATTGCCTATAGACCTGAACCATCAATCATTTGACCCTCGCATTGAGTTTCTCAATGAGGCTAAAATTTATATTAAACTGCACCGACTCGCAAAAGTCTGGAGGTTGTACTTGCTTGTGTTGCCTTAAGGGATTCCCTTGTGTCCTTGTCGTCTTTGGAGAAAGGGGTTTCCCGAGGTTGCTGATTGGCTGAGTTCAGTGGTCTTTCGTAGTAAAGTCTTGGGCATTGGCTCTTGATGCGGAGTTGGTCTGGTTGAAGTTTGAGGTGGGTGCAGTCGAAGCTGGACTTTGCGGCAAACTTAACTTAACAAAACTCTCACGGAAAGACAAGAAATTAAAGTAAAAGAATAAAAGAATGTAACGAGACTAGGTGGTTTTACTTCTCATTGTGTTGGCAGCTGGCATGTAGGCCAGAGCACGCTCAAAGAGCAGCGTCAAAACGCGGTGGCAAAAGAGAAGAAATCTGAGAAGCAGAGGAAGAGCCAAGAGAGCTGTCCTGAGGATTTAAACTCAGCTTCTAGACCGTCCTATCTGGACGTCTTGACCAATTAGAAATGATCTTGGCTCGTGATGTTGTATGTTTCTCCTCCCCATTCATAAATCTAAAATGTTATCTTATCAGTCATGGTCCGAATTTTCCCGCTCTTACAGAGTACAATTTTGGACATGATTTCTCTAACAAGACTATGGTACATTTGACAAAGAATTGATTGGAAGAAACATTTAAAGCATGATTTTTCAAACTCATACATACCCAACAAGGATATGAACTCTTAAACTATTCCCTAGTTATTAAAATACATACATAATATGTGATTAAAACATGATCATCAATTGTGTGGGTTACATACATAATATGGAGTTCATTAGTTGCTCATAAGTCCTTTTAAAATGATTTTAGGTGCATATGGAAGCGACTCTGTGGACAAAGGAATTTCAGTCTGATCTTTTCTTCTATGTGGAGATAAGAGAAGCTGTGATTTCTATCGTGGAACACGTGATGGCCATCTCTTTGATCATCAGTTCTGATTACTTGCCCCAGATTTGACAGTTTCCTTCCTTCATTGGACTTATCAATAAGTGTTCCTTTTGTTTTAATGTTGCAAGCTGTTCTGTGAAAGAGGCTTGTTGGTTTGCTCTCTTCAGAGGGCTGGAGCTAGGAATTTGATTTATGACGAACATCCTGTTGCAGCCTTGGGATCCTCTCTGGAATTTCGGCTCCTCATGTTTCAATGTTCGGATCGAATCTTAACTTTGTCTGACTCGTTCTGATCCTACAACTGCTTTAATGGAGAACCGAACTGCAGATATCGTCAAGTCAAGTCAAGTCACCTTTATTTATATAGCGCTTTTAACAATACAGATTGTGTCAAAGCACTTAACAGTATCAAATTGGAGGATAGAGTGTCAGTAATGTATAATAATAAGATTAAATACTCAATTTTCAGTTAAAGGCATTTCATTATTGAATTCAGAGATGTCATTGTCTAGCTCAGTTTAGTTTAAATAGTATCTATGAAATAAAATTGACGTTAATCGTAAAAAATTAAGTGTCCCCAACTGAGCAAGCCAGAGGCGACAGCGGCAAGGAACCAAAACTCCCTCTGTGACAGAATGGAGAAAAAAACCTTGGGAGAAACCAGGCTCAGTCGGGGGGCCAGTTCTCCTCTGGCCAGGATATTATTATTTATTTTTTTACTTATTGTTTTAATTAAATTTTAAATGTATAAATGTATTATATTTCTATTTTTATATTGTTGCAATTTCTAACAATAATAGTATTATGTAGTTAGGTATTTTATTATATTTATAGTTATTTTGTTTAATTTTAAGTTTTATTGTATTTAAGTCGAGGCCTTCACTGGGGATATGTCCCTGGGGCTCATCCAGGTGTCCGGCCTCCGCTGACGATCAGGGTTGCAGACATCATCTCCCGGCGCCGATCCACCATCTGATCCGGACACGGACTGAGAAACAGAATAATAAAGAAACAGACAAATATTAGCGTAGATGCCATTCTTCTTACGATGTAACGAGTACATCGTGTGTTATGAGGAGTGTTCCCGGTTCCGGTTGATCTAATTAATGCAGCCTAATAATCCTTTAACGGATTTGAATAATAGAAGTGTATTAGTGTGTTATGTGTAAGCCAGGTTAAAGAAATGTGTCTTTAATCTAGATTTAAACTGACAGAGTGTGTCTGCCTCCCGAACAGTGTTAGGTAGATTGTTCCAGAGTTTGGGCGCTAAATAGGAAAAGGATCTGCCGCCCGCAGTCGATTTTGATATTCTAGGTATTATCAAATGGCCAGAGTTTTGAGAACGCAGCAGACGTGGAGGACTATAATGTGATAAGAGCTCGCTCAAGTACTGAGGAGCTAAGCCATTCAGGGCTTTATAAGTAATTAACAAGATTTTAAAATCTATCCGATGTTTGATAGGGAGCCAGTGCAGTGTTGACAGAACCGGGCTAATATGGTCATACTTCCTGGTTCTAGTAAGGACTCTAGCTGCTGCATTTTGGACCAACTGTAGTTTATTGATCAAGCGTGCAGAACAACCACCCAGTAAAGCATTACAATAGTCTAACCTTGAGGTCATAAACGCATGAATTAGCATTTCTGCATTTGACGTTGAGAGCATAGGTCGCAATTTAGATATGTTTTTGAGATGGAAATACGCAGTTTTACAGATACTAGAAACATGGCTTTCAAATGAAAGATTGCTATCAAACAGCACACCTAGGTTCCTAACTGATGAAGAAGAATTGACAGAGCAGCCGTCAAGTGTTAGATAGTGTTCTAGGTTATTACATGTGGGGTTTTTAGGTCCGATAATTAACACCTCTGTTTTTTCAGAATTTAGCAGTAAGAAGTTACTAGTCATCCAGTTTTTTATATCGACTATACATTCCGTTAGTTTCTCAATTTGGTGTGTTTCACTGGGCCGTGAAGAAATATAGAGCTGAGTATCATCAGCATAACAGTGAAAGCTAACACTATGTCTCCTGATAATATCTCCCAAGGGTAACATGTAAAGCGTGAAAAGTAACGGCCCTAGTACTGAGCCTTGAGGTACTCCATACTGCACTTGTGATCGATATGATACCTCTTCATTTACTGCTACAAACTGATGGCGGTCAGATAAGTACGATTTGAAACATGCTAAGGCACTTCCACTAATGCCAACAAAGTTTTCTAGTCTATTCAAAAGAATGTTGTGGTCGATAGTGTCGAACGCAGCGCTAAGATCCAGTAGAACTAATAAAGAGATACAACCATGATCAGATGATAGAAGCAGGTAATTTGTAACTCTAATGAGAGCAGTCTCAGTACTATGATACGGTCTAAATCCTGACTGGAATTCCTCACAGATACCATTTTTCTCTAAGAAGAAATATAATTGTGAGGATACTACCTTTTCTAGTATCTTTGACAGAAAAGGGAGATTTGAGATCGGTCTGTAATTAACTAGATCTTTGGGGTCAAGTTGTGGTTTTTTAATGAAAGGCTTAATAACAGCCAATATCGTGCAAATATCGTCCAAACATTCACATCGCTAAAATCAGATCTTAACTGCTTTCACACCGCTGTCAGTTTTTGTTATGTTTATTTCGTTATTCAGGGGACAGCAAGCAGCATAGAATATATTTACATCCAAACGCTGCTCAGAAGCGCTGTGTGTTCTTCTCTTGAATTGCATCCAGGAGAGCTGAATTACAGTCGTGCGCTACAGCGCCACACTGGCCAAACCACATTACTGCAGGCTCTTACATTAGCTCATATGAGATAGAACGACTACTCGACAACAAAAATATTTGTCGACAATTTTTTATTGTCGATGTTGTCAATAATGTCAATAAAGCCCTAACCGTGAATATCTTTACATTTCTGTGTGTATATGATATGATGATAGTTTTACTCAAATGAAACAGTTAAATGCTCATGAAGTGACTCTCAGAGCAGTTCTGGAGATGTTGTTCATGTGTTTATGTCTCATTTAGGGAGGCGGCAGACGCTAATATAAAATAATAAAAAGCAAGCTTCACGCGTGCTTCTGTATGAGTAGTAAACATAACCGCACGTCTGCGTCATTAACACAGAGACACGCAGAATTCATATTTAAATAGTCTTTTTGTGGCTTAATATTTACAAATACTAGTGGGATTAGGCTCACTTGTGTGTGTACGTACGTTTGTGTGTGTGTGTACATCGGGGCGGAACTCCGCTGTGCATGATACGGAGAGTGCGAATGTAAAGTAGAGACAGAAATAACATGCCGTCGTGTAAATAAGACAAATAACATAAGGCTATTTAGTTTGTTTAATAAAAGAACAAGGTATAGACCTGTTCTATAGGAGAGGTAACTTTAAATAACTTCTGTTGTGATCTGGCGCTATAGAGAATATAAAATTTAAAGAAAATGAACTTGACCTCCAAGGGGGGCGGGCCGCCCCCCTAAGATAATGGTAGGGGAAACACTGAAATGTGTAAGAAAGAACTAAGAAGTAAATATGTAATATTATTAGAA
The DNA here is from genome assembly GCA_039654775.1 of Spinibarbus caldwelli. NCBI lineage: Eukaryota > Metazoa > Chordata > Actinopteri > Cypriniformes > Cyprinidae > Spinibarbus > Spinibarbus caldwelli. Next base: position 23,417,975 of record CM077231.1, read on the forward strand.
ACTGCACTTATTCAAAACGGTAGTAATTTTATGATTAAATTATCTTTATTTTTGATACCCCACACTTTTTTACTTCCCTTGGGCCGGGCTTCAGGCCAATTTTCATGTCATAGTTCAGACGCGGGTTGGGCATCGGGCCTGTTTTAGGCTTCTCCTTATTTTTATATTTTAGACATCCATCAATTATGGTGATGAAAAAAAAAATTGCCACGCTGGTGGAAACAACACGAGACCGTGCTACCACAACTGTCAAGAGTGGCTCAGATGGTGTTTAGTGTCCCCGCCAGCAGCAGCGAGCGTTCCTTCAGCGCAGTTGGAAGAGTTCCATGGTCGAACGCACACAATAGGCTAAAGCTTGCGGCAAAGCACCGGCAAAAGTAATTACCATGAATATGTTGGGGGTAAATAGTAAGGATATAGTTGAATTATACATTAATAAACTAGTGTTTTCTGAGTCAGTGTCGTAAGGATGAAGTTGTCGATCCTGACTCACCATCTCCTCATTGGATGCACCTTTAGAGAGAATTGCATCTTTATGGATTACATAGTTTTTTTTTTTTTGTTTGTTTTCAATTTATTTTATTTCGTTAAACAGTAATTTAAAGCTTTCTAATAGATATATTTATCATGTCTGTGAGGCAAGTATTTGCTGAGTTTCGGTTCATTTTTGTGAAGCGCTCCTGTTCAAAACCGAGACGGCAGAAAGCGCATCATGCTTGTATTCTTTATTTTATAAAAGAATGTTTTGTCGATATTGTGAGTACACACAAATAAAAGTAGACTGTTTACAGTTCTGAGTGATGTATTACTCTTATCTTTATGAGCAAAAATGACGGCATATTTTAAGTTGTTTCCACTGAAAAAAATGCAAGTGATCGCGCTGGTGCCTGCAAAGCGTGCTTCAGCTTCCACTCTCCCCACACATGATCTGTTATGCGCCTAATAGCGCACAATTATCTAGGTTTAACATTTAAACTAACATTTGTTATATGCTTGAATCTGCTTCTGGTGCCACCATCCGTAGAACTTAGTGGCGCTGCTCTCAAATGTTATTCTAGAGCCTGCACATCAGAGTTAACTTTTATGTTCACATTTCTCAGCTTTTTACAAGTTACTGAAAATGAACCATTTTTACTTTTATTTCAGAGTTGATTGAAGAAAATGTGAAGAATGAAGAATCAAGTGAAGTTGAGGAGAAAAATCAAGTCAAAACTGGAGAAAAACCTTTGAGTTGCTCTCAAACCAAACAGAAAGATGTAAAGAAAAGAAGAGCCAAGAAATCTTTCACCTGCACTCAGTGTGGAAAGAGTTTCACACGCAAAACAAGTCTTGAGTGTCACATGAGAGCTCATACTGGAGAGAAGCCATTCACTTGTGATCAGTGCGGTAAAATGTTTTTATGGGCTTCAGTTCTGAAGAAACACTTAAAAGTTCATACGAAGGAAAAGCCACATTCATGCCATTTGTGTGGTAACAGTTTTTTGCATTTCCAAAATTTGAAAGAACATCAGAAAATACATACTGCTGTGGGAGAGTACATGTGCTGTGAGTGTGAAAAGACTTTTACTTCAGCGAGCTCTTTAAAACTGCATGAGAGGATTCACACTGGAGAAAAACCTTATAAGTATTCACACTGTGACAAGAGATTCAGTCAGTCAATACATCTGAAAACACATGAGAGGATTCACACTGGAGAGAAACCTTATAAGTGTTCACACTGTGACAAGAGATTCAATCATTCAGCACATCTGAAAACACATGAGAGGATTCACACTGGAGAGAAACCTTATAAGTGTTCACACTGCGACAAAAGATTCAATAAGTCAGGAGACCTGAAAACACATGAGAGACTCCACACTGGAGAGAAACCTTATAAGTGTTCACACTGTGACAAGAGATTCAATCAGTCACCGAATCTGAAAACACATGAGAGGATTCACACTGGAGAGAAACCTTATAAGTGTTCACACTGCGACAAAAGATTCAATCAGTCAGCACATCTGAAAACACATGAGAGGATCCACACTGGAAAATAACTGTATCACTGCACTGCATTTGGGAAGCGTTTCAATCGTTCATCTGCTCTACACAGGCATACGAAAAACAATCACAGTAAAGCCCTGTACACACAGTGTTTAGCTGTATATGTAAAAACTTTGTATCGTATTGGCATTTCATCCAGATGGATCCGGCGTTTTGGAGCCTGAAAACTCTATTTTTTGATACCGGTTCCCAGAGTGGATAAATCTGAAAACGATACCTTTGTGTTTCCGTGTGTACAGCCAATCCATATTTTTTTGTGAAACGATGATGCCATCACCCCACGTCTTTACCCTAGTCAGACCCCACTACGTTACGTAATAGCATCAACAATAGCAAAGGCGGACTAGATGCTTGTGTTCATGCTGGCCTAGCATGAATACTGTATTGTTTTGAGTCGGTTTCAGTGGTTTTGTGTGTACACAGATATTTCTTGAGATGACACTGTGTTTATGGAAGAACGAGGGAAAAAAAAGATTGAATAGGGAAAGCTCTGGCTTCGTGTGGATGAGCCCTAAGTAGATCATCTTCAGATGCAGCACTTTCAGATCTGATGCTGTCTCCTCAACATATGAGACACAATACTGCATCGAGCAATAAAATATCATCTGGATAAATCTGTCCTAACCAGACCTTGCGAGTGACATGACAAAGAATCATCATCAAAAGTTTTCACAGTGAATAAAGTTCATCTTCATCTTCAAAACCAGCAGGTTCAACTTTGAGATTCAGATCAACTCAAAGATGGAGTTCCTCCCCAAAGTCAAAAAGTTTTATTCTTGTATATCATGTTGCTTCATGATGTAAATTATATTGTTATGTTTTCTTATGAGTTTCCTATCATGTTCAATAAAAAACGAAAAACAAAATGTGTTGTGATTGGTTAGCTGTCCCAGTGCGTTGTGATTGGCGAACAGCTAGGCAGAATGACTAAAAGGAAATTCATTCTCTGTCAGCGGGAGGCACTGTTGGAGCGGTAAAGATCAAGGTTTCCCCGGTAACGCTGTACACAAAGCAGAGCTCTGCTCACAAACGCTGCTTTATCAGACATTACATGCAAGATGAAATGAAAATGACATCCAAAATTTTCTGAAGACATTTCCTTCAGAATTACAGTGATATAAAAACACCCGCACGGGGTTGCGATTTTGAAACGTGCATTCGAATTTCCGGAGGCAGGATTTATTTTAATGATATTCTAATGGGCCAATTTGTGATGTCACAAATACAGGAAAACAACTTTGTAGTCCAAACGAGCCGTTCGTTGTAGTTCTTGAAAAGGGATTTTTTAAAAATGAAATATCTCACTTTGGAGTGGACTTTGAGATTTGTAACTTTGTAGATCTTTTTTATGCCCAAACATACACACTACACACTGACTAAAATTCAAAAAGTGAAAAAGCATAATAGGACCCCATTAAATAATTATTTTCCACTTATGATGTATTATAGAAAACGCAGATGCAAGATATACTCTCATGTAGCTTTGTAACTGATCCTTCTTTGCTTCTATTGTAAGTAGGAATGGTACCTGAACCCAGTAAATGAGCTCTGGAGCTAAATTACAAAAGACTGTAGTATTGATGAGCTCTGACGTGATCAGTTCTGCTTTCGGTACTGGAGAAATTAAGAAAAACCACTTACAAATGTATTACTGCTACATAAAAGTTATCAAGCTAAATGTATCTTTCCAAAAGTTTGTATATGCGATGATATCAAGACATTTGTCTATGAGTTTTCGTTATTCCAAGTCCAAATCCAAAAGCGTTAGCATTCGTTAGCCGGTTAGCTTGTCACTTGCGGTTCCATTCTCGTTTCTATTCGCGCCTATTATTGTCTTTTTTCTCGCTCCGTTTCATAATGGCTTCTTCTCCTGCTATTGTTGTTTGCACTGCTTGCCACATGTACAGCTTATCTGTCTCTGTCAGCAGCGAGGGATTCACGTGTGATAAATGCAGGGAAATAGTTAGGCTGACAGAGAAGACTTCAGAATTAGACATTCTTGGCAAATTTAAAAGTGCTGGCTAATGCTAAACGTAAATTCAGTAAGACTGTTATTCACGTCGGCGCCAATGATGTTCGACTTCGCCAGTCGGAGATCACTAAAAATAATGTTAAAGAGGTGTGTGAACTTTCAAGTACGATGTCAGACACTGTAATATGCTTTTCATTCTATTCTATTCCATTTTATCATCTATAGCACAACTGTACATACCACTTATTTATCTCTCAATTTATTTTTTCAAATTTTTGTCTTTTTATTTACATGTGTAATTTTTTATTCTCATTATATTTTTATCTCATTATATTTTACATTTTTCTGTTGTTGTCTCTGTGTACTGGAAGCTTATGACACAAAAACAAATTCCTTGTATGCACAAGCATACTTGGCAATAAAGCTCTTTCTGATTCTGATTCTGATATGCTCTGGTGATGAGATTCATAGCAGACTGTCATCACTCAGTGGCTGGATGTCTAAGTGGTGCCCGCAGAATAACATAGGCTTTATAGACAATTGGAAGAATTTTTGGGGCAGACCTGACCTGTTGAAAAGAGATGGTCTTCATCCTTCCTGGGGTGGTTCCGCTCTTCTCTCTAGAAATATGGCACATAGTCTTAGAGTTTGTAATTGACTAACTGGGGCCCAGGTCAGGAAGCAGACAGACTGGCTAAACCGACCGCCTGCTAGCCGCCTCACGTCACAAAAGTCAGTTAATGCTCAGCACATAGAAACTCTTTCACCCAGATATCACACTATAGAGACTGTGTCTGTTCCCCGAACTAGAAAATACAAAAAACGCCCAAACTAATTTATGAGTAACAATTTAATTGATGTTCAACAAATGAAAAACAGATATAATACAGATAAACAAATGATAAAGCTTGGCTTATTGAATATTAGATCCCTTTCTACAAAAGCACGTTTTGTAAATGATATGATCACTGACCATAAACTAGATGTGCTTTGTTTGACAGAAACCTGGCTAAAACCAGATGATTACATTACTTTAAACGAGTCTACCCCCCAAGATTACTGTTACAAACTTGAATCGCGTCCAAAAGGTAAATGGGGAGGTGTTGCTACAATTTATAGCAATATTTTCAATATTTTTAGTATTTCTCAGAGGTTGAGTTTCAAGTATAATTCGCTCGAAGTAATGGTGCTTCATATAACGTTACCAAAGAAACAAGTGTTAATGATAAATCCCCTGTGATGTTTGTACTGGCTACTGTATACAGGCCACCAGGGCACCATACAGACTTTATTAAAGAATTTGCTGATTTTTATATTTAGTGCTGGCTGCAGATAAAGTCCTAATTGCTGGTGATTTTAATATCCATGTTGATAATGAAAAAAATTCATTGGGATCAGCATTTATAGACATTCTAAACTCTATTGGTGTTAAACGTGTCAGGACCTACTCATTGTCGAAATCATACTCTAGTTTTAATACTGTCACATGGAATTGATGTCAGTGGCATTGAAATTTTGCAGCAGAGCGATATCTCAGATCATTATCTAGTTTTGTGTATATTCCATATAGCTAAAGCTGTAAAGCCAACTGCTTGTTACAAATATGGTAGAACCATCACTTCTACCACAAAAGACTGCTTTATAAATAATCTTCCTGACTTATCTCAGTTCCTCAGCATATCCAATAGCTCAGAACAACTTGAAACAACAGAAACTATTGACTCTCTCTTTTCTAGCACTTTAGATACGGTTGCTCCTTTTTGCGCTTAAGGAAGATTAAGGAAAAGAGTCCAACACTGTGGTACAATGCGCACACTCGGGCCTTAAAGAGAGCAGCCTGGAAAATGGAGCGCAGCTGAAGAAAAACAAAATTAGAGGTATTTCGTATTGCTTGGCGGGAAAATACTCTCTCCTACAGGAAAGCCTTAAAAACTGCTAGATCTGCTTACTTAACGTCTCTTTTAGAAGAAAACAAACACAACCCCAGTATTTATTCAATACAGTGGCTAAATTAACAAAAAATATAACATCAGCAGGTGCAGACATTACCCAGCAGCACAGTAGTAATGACTTTAAGAACTACTTTACTTACAAGATCGAAACTATTAGAGATAAAATGGTAACACTTTACAATAAGGTTGTATTAATTAACGTTAGTTAATGCATTAGTTAACATGAACTAACAATGAACAACGCATCTGTTCAGCATTACTTAATCTTTGTTCATGTTAATGTATTCATATACTAATGTGTTAGTTAATGCATTAGTTAACATGAATTAACAATGAACACTCCACTGTTCGGGATTACTTAATGTTTTGTTAATGTTAACTTACATATTTACTAATGCATCTCTTTACATTAAAAGATTAATTAGTTAACGTTGTGGTTAATGCATTAGATAAAATGAACTAAAAATGAAAAACGCATCTGTTCAGCATTACTTAATCTTTGCTCATGTTAACTTATTCATATACTTATACGTTAGTTCATGCATTAGTTAACATGAACTAACAATGAACTATGCCTGTAAATAGCTTTATTTAATGAGCTTTATTTAATTATACTACATTCAGTAAATACACAAGTGTATGTGGCAGCTAACACACACAATGGATAAACAATACTAACTCCCCATTTGGGCACTGATTTGGGCTATTGGTAAATTTGGAAACCATCTAAACATCAACGGATAATGTTTCTCATGATTGTATACTGTTTATTAACATGACTTACCATTAACAAAGTATTTACTAAGGGAATTTGTGAACCTTATTGTAACGCGTACACTAGTCCAACATTACTCAAAGTTTCTGTGTTTGGCTAGTTAGGCAGGAGGGTCAGAATCACTTTTCCTACAGTATAAAATGTTATGGTACTAAAGCAGGAAATATCACAGTGATATTACAGATGTTTACTGGACCTTTTGTCCTTTTTGATACTGTTACTTGACTGTTTTTCAGATTTTTTTTTTTTTTTATATAAATATATGGATATGGTCACAAATTGTTAAACTGTCACTGTAGTGGATTGACATAAAATCTACACCTGTATTCTGTATGAAATAAAATATGCATATTCATGTGATATCCAACATGCATTCATTTTAGAACACACAATATTTTACCGGACAGCACATTCCAGGGCCCGATTTATGGCAGGGCCCCTCTCTGACCACAACAGTGGACAAAGGTTTGCTGCATTTTGATTGGATCTTGGTGGACTAACATAAGCAAACTGTCCAACACCATCAGATAAAGATGCCAGGACAACAGCCAGACACCTCTTAGAGGGCAAGACGACGACCTTTGGTACAAAGCCCGGGAAGGACAGTACTTCTCATTGGTCAAAATGCAGTTTCTGCCCTTCACTCACCTACTGACTAATCGTTAAGGTTTGGCTAGTGACAGTCTTAAAAATTCATTAGGACACGCTGCAGCAGTGGGTGAAACAAAGAGATATCACAGAGATCCATCCAAATCAATTCATAACTGTTTTCAAACCTTAAAACTGATGTAAACTACAACACATCTTATACAGAGAAATAAGTATTTTTAGTGACAGCGATGTGTAGTGCAACATCTTTCACGAACTCAGCTGTTAATGGACAAATGAATGCATGCATAACAGTTCAATCTTTTTCCATCATGTTTGGACTTAATGTGTTCGTAACATTGCCAAAGGTATTCTGGTTGTGGATTGGTAAGTGAAAAAAAGCACTGGTAAAACTTTAGTGACACTTTTATAAATGTGTGTTTGGACAATGCAAATAAGTTCCCCAGGAGGAAAGAAGGGCGGGCCACACCGTATCCCCCACTCTGATAGAAACAGCCAATCACAGCCTGCAAATGGAGAAGTGCCAGACTGCAATCTCCTCCCCTCCCTTGAGTGTGCTCTCAACCCGAGGAGGCAATGCACGCCCTGGGTTTGATACGCCAAGACATCCGCTATCCAGTGGGCCAACCTCTGCTTGCAGACAGACTTTGAAATTAGATTTAGATTAAATTTAGAATTCATTTAGATAAAAGAGGTTTTGTGTTTGATAAATAAAACCAAAAGCTGAACATTTTTTTTGTGGTGTACCTTCCATCAGAGTCTTTGCAAATCTACATGATCACTAAAACAACAGATTAACCTCATACTTTTGTCTCTATACATAAAAACATTGGTATAGATGGGCGAACATAACCTGGTTTTGTAAATGTGGCCAATTACATTTGTATTAAGTACCCAGTTTGCGCTTGTCTATAATTTAAATTAATAGCTATTTACAAAATGAGCTTTTTTAATAAAAGTAAAGTCCATGCTTAATACAATTCTCAATGAAATTAAAATGTTACATTAGAAAAAGAATATTTGACAGTTCCATTTAGTTTTATACATACATTATTATATCCATATATTTTATTCTAATATCACAAATAATAATCTTAAGATTTACAGATTTTACATGATTCTTTCCTAGTGTGGGTTTGGTGAAGTGTACTAATATATATATATACACACACACGAGTGTCCTCCAAACTAACCCACAACCTAATCAATGTACATAAAAATTGACCCATGCGAGACTTGAGTGTTGTACCGGCAACTTACTTCTTTTCACTGCTGATTACTGATGGCTTTAGAGGAAAATAATCAGTGCTTGAAGTGGGAAAAAAAAAAAAAAAAGAAATGCCAGTACTCCTACTCCACATATAGTGCTACAAATAAATATATAAATATATGAATAAACGTTTTCTATGCATCAGCACTGTTTTGAACTTACTGTTTGAATGCTTTTGCTTACTTGGACTTTCCATGAGCTCACCGGTTTAGAATTATTTGATTGCAAAAACCTGCTTCTTTTAATCAGTCGCTTTTGTTATAATGTGCTGATTTAATGCAGTAATCAACAATTATTATTTTACTACTCTGCGTGCCTCCCCTGATACGTTCTCACGCCCCACACACTGACAACCCCTGAAAACAAACAAAAGGCTCAGAGTTTGTCAAAGTCAGGGAGGAAACCATGGACCTATTGGAGAAAGAAGAGATGTCTAGCAATGTGGAAAACAACGTGTAACGGACAAAAGGAAACAAATATACCATTTCTGATAGAAATGGCAAAATTGTCACAGATGTGTCAAAATTCATGACAGATGCTCATTTTACTCAGATTGTTCAATGTGCAATATTGACTCAGTTTCTCGTTGTATATACTTTTATATTTGTTTTGTACAGTCTAGTCTTATTTATTGCCTGTTTTTATAAGTTCAGCCAGCAACAGTGCTCCTGATTTCATTGTATGCAAAAAAAAATACAATGACAATTTAGGCTTTCAATTAAATTAAATTAAATTAAATTCAAAAGCTTTATTTAGAAATTTAAAACAGAAATCCCAAAAAACAAACATTTTCCACATGCAAATACAATCAGCAGACAATAAAAGTTGTTGATAAAATATAAAAACTAAAACATATTAATAAAAAGGTAACATTTAATCAATAATTAAGTGAATTAGTATAATAATTATATTAATTAAATATAATTAATTATATTAATAATAATTAAATAATTAAAGTGATCAAAAATTACTGAAAGTAAAAGTGAAAACTAATGAGATAGATCTCTCTCTCCTACTGACTTATAGGGATGTGTACCGCTAAGGTTTTACTATTCTTACGATACTGCACATCAATCCGGTTCTTTAACAGAACACTTTTTTGGTTATTGTTTGTTTGATTTTCAATGAAGAATAAAAAAAAAAGCTGAATGGATTTATATTCTGAAATGTAAAAATCTATAGCAAAGAAACAGCATGTTCGAAAAAATTACTATTATAAAGAATAAATGAATGTAAAACATTTATTTGTAAATGCACGCATATGAAAGCATTTTTAGGTTTTAAGAGTTATATATAAAAAGTTTATATATAATTTTGATACTAAAACAAAAACTAGGCTATACTAGGCTGAATGACAGTAGTATTCAGGTAAATAATCTACAAAAGAAATTGAATAAATTAATCAAATGTAAAATAACACTGCATAGTCTACACCAGTGGTTTTCAAACTTGTTCCTGGGGACCCACAGCTCTGCACATTTTGCATGTCTCCCTAATTTACACACCTGATTCAGATCATCAGCTCATTAAGAAAGAGCTCCATGAACTCAAATGAGTGTGTCAGATAAGGGAGACATGCAAAATGTGCAGAGCAGTGGGTCCCAAGGAACAGGATTGAAAATCACTGGTCTACACCAGGGGTGCCCAAACTCGGTCCTGGAGTGCCGGTGTCTTGCAGAGTTTAGCTCCAACTTGCCTCAACGGAACTGCCAGGAAGTTTCTAGTATGCTTAGTAAGAGCTTGATTAGCTGGTTCAGGTGTGTCTAATTGGGGTTGGATCTAAACTCTGCAGGACACCGGCCCTCCAGGACCGAGTTTGGGCACCCCTGGTCTACACTGTACAAACTGATGGATTGATGCTTATTAAAGTCAAGTCAAGTCACTATTATTTGTATAGCACTTTTAACAATGCAAATTTTGTCAAAGCAGCTTTACATCAGCTTGATATAAAGCTGGGTGGCTTTATATCAGCTTTATAATATTTAGACGGGGAAATAGTGTGTCGAAAGTGTCATTCTCCTCTGGCCAGACAAAATCAGCAGTTTAAATCGAGGCTAAAGCAGAGTCAGATTGTGCAGAGGACTCATCTGGTTCCCGTGGTCTTGTCCCGATGGCCGTCTAGGAGACAGGGTCTTCACTGGGGATCAGTCTCTGGGGCTCATCTAGTTGTCCTGTCTCCGCTGACGTTCAGGGCTGTAGAGGTCATCTCTAGGTGCTGATCCACCATCTGATCTGGATATGGACTGGATCCGGGTGGCTGCAGTGACCATCTGATCTGGATACAGTCTGGATCTGGGTGGCTACAGTGACCTCGGAATAAGAAAGAAACAGACTAATATTAGCGTAGATGCCATTCTTCTAACGATGTAACAAGTACATCGGGTGTTTTGGGAAGTGTTCCTGGTTCTGGTTGACTTAATTAATGCAGCCTAACAATCCTTTAACGGATTTGAATTATAGAAATGTGATAGTGTATTATGTGTGAGCCAAGTTAAAGAGATGGGTCTTTAGGGGCAGTCGTGGCCTAATAATGGATAGAGAGTCGGACTTGTAACTCGAAGGTTGTGGGTTTGAGTCTCAGGTCCGGCAGGGATTGTAGGTGGGGGGAGTGAATAACCAGCATTCTCTCCACCCTCAATACCACGACTGAGGCACCAAAATGAGCAAGGCACCAAATCCCCAACTGCTCACCGGGCGCCGCAGCATTGGCTGCCCACTGCTCCAGGTGTATGTTCACTAATGTGTGTGTGCAGTTGGATGGGTTAAATGCAGAGCACAATTTCTGAGTATGGGTCACCATACTTGGCCACACATCACTTCCCTTTCCCCTTTAATCTAGATTTAAACTGACAGAGTGTGTCTGCTTCCCGAACAGTGTTAGGTATTGTTCCAGAGTTTGGGCGCTAAATAGGAAAACGATCTCCCGCCAGCAGTTGATTTTGATATTCTAGGTATTATCAAATGGCCAGAGTTTTGAAATCACAGCAGATGTGAAGAACTATAGTGTGATATTGGTTATAATAAATTATTAGGCCTTATTAGCACATTTTAATATCTTGCTAATTACCTATAAGGCCCTGAATGGCTTGGCACCTCAGTATTTGAGTGAATTAACTGTGTCAGCTCCAGTGTGAGTATCTCACACTATGACTATCTATCAGTGTGAGTAGCTCTCCTCATGCGTTCTCTACTGTAAACAAACAGCGTCATCAGCTCCAGTATCGCGCCTGTGCATCCGTTGTCATGTGACATAGAGGTCGCTCTCTATAGACAGTCGTGAACGTGCTGACAGCCGGTTGCCCAGGCTGTGGATTAAAGGTAATACTGTTGTAAGTAGTGTTCATTTTCTTATACAGACCGATCATTTCGCTTCATTAGACCTCAATGTATCGCCAGGAGCCACGGGTAATGATTTGGTCTTGTTTTTATGGGTTTTTTTTTTTTTTTTATCTCAAAAACCGGCAGCCGTTGACTTGCATTTTATGAATCACCAAGGAAAATGGTTTCACCTAAAAATCTTCTTTACTGTTCTACTGGAGAAAAAAAGTCACCCACACCTTGGATGACCTGAGGGTGAGTAAATTAACAGAAAATTTTCATTTTGGGGTGCACTATCCCTTTAAGGGAACACTTAGATAATTAAGGGGAATACTTAATGACAGCCTTAAGGTTCTTTAAGTTGACCCTTAGGATTTTTCTTGCAACTCAAGTTTCACTAAGGGTTCCCTTAATCTTATAACTAAGGCATTTCTTAGCTTAAGGGCTTTTATTAGGGCTGTGAATCGATTCGATTCACGATTCATAGGTTTTCGATTCAATTCAAGAACGATTTTTGCAAATTCAAAACGATTCAATTCGATTCAATTCACAATTAAATTTGATTCGATTCGATTAACGATTCGACTCTGCATTCTTTCAGTGCATTCACAGGATTATGTAAATGCTTCCCCTAAATTCTTTAACTGCTTAGTCAGAGGGCAAATTACACAACAGCCTTTATGGTTAGAGAACCATAGGTTAGAGAAAAAAAAAAAAAAACACTTTTGTCCATTGTTAGATGCTAGTTTAATGATGCTATGGTGTGACATGGCATATGTAGAAATTTATGTAGGCCAAGATTAAAAAAAAAAAAAAAAAGAAAAAAAAAAGAGCTTTAAAAGTATTATGTATAGGCTAACATTTTGTCACACCAGGTGTGTAGCCATCATTTCAGAAGTGACAGAAATGTCAAACACAATAATTTTATGTATGTATTATTTTTAAATTATTTTTATTTTTTTACAAGAAAAAAATAAATGTTTCTTATCTCTTACTTTGAATTTGCTATAAATAAATCAAATACACTGCTGGAGAATAAGAAATCATTTGTAATCTATAATTTTTTCCTAATGGCAGTTTCATGATTGTTTTATATAGGCTACTACAAACAATTATTTCAATTTCCTGCACAGAATAAGGTAGAAAACTTTATCGTTTCTGTACTGTAATAAATGATATGTCAATTAGCACTGCATCATTCATGAATTTTATTTATTTATTATATTCGACTCATGCACTTGCTTGGCCATTTGTTGTGATAAAAGGAAAGTGTATTCAGCTGAATTCAATTAGTATTTTGTTAGACGGGTATAAAATCGGTCGTGTGAAGACCGAAGAGTGTAAAGACCATCGACTCTACGGTGTGACTCCACCGGAAAAGGATATAAGTATCGCTTTTATTTCTCCTCTTTCCTACTAATTGCATGTGTTTGGCTCAGTGTTATTTTTTTAGGATTACTGATAAACTAATGTAGTTTGATTTGTCTTTGTTATCTATTTTTATTTTAGGTAAAGTTGGAATAATGTTTGTCATTTTATTAGTTTTTTATTATGTCTGTATAGGTTTTTTATTAAGTTTTAGTTTAATTTGAGTTATTTTAGTACTTCAACAAACTAAACGGAAATGAAATAATATAAATATATATATATATATATATATATATATATATATATATATATATATATATATATATATAGTAAATTTATATACATGTGTGTGTGTGTGTGTGTGTGTGTATATATATATATATATATATATATGTATGTATGTATGTGTGTGTGGTTGTACATACACATGTAGTTGTTTTTTGGTGTTTGGCTTAGTGTTATGTTAGAATAATTATTATACTCTTATACCTTTTGTTCTTTAATATTTTGAATTGTTTTTAGCTTTATTTTTTTGTTTTCGTTTAAATGTTGAGTTTTGAAATTTTGTTGTATGCATTAGCTTTTAGTTTTGGATCTGTTTCAGTTGTTTTATACTACTATTGATTGCTTCTGTTGTCCTCATTTGTTAGTCGCTTTGGATAAAAGTGTCTGCTAACTGATGAATTAATTAATTAATTAATTAATTAATTAGTGTTTATTGTCTTAATGTTTCAGGAGTTCATTTTATTCAGCTTAGCTGCAGCTCCCTTTGTCCATATTAGGCATTTCCTGGCACGTCTTAAGTTCTACAAGCCAAGATCACTTATATTTCAGTGCAAAAATTTCTTCGTCTCATTTTCATAAAATAAAATGCTATGGTATTTAACTTTTCCTCTCCATCGAATGCAACGAATGCTACTTGTGTAACAGATAAACCTTGCGCTCTTATTTCAAGGTTGTTGTTAATGCTGTGGTTATTTTAACAGTTTTCTTCATACATTCGTTTCAACGACATTGTGAAAACACATTAATCATTCAATGGTTCTGTGCATATGCTTTAGACACTTACATTTTTGCTCCGTTCATGCAATAAATGCGCAGCCTTCGACTGCTCAGGTAATGTCGACGTTATCCGAGAGCCATTGAAAAACTACAGAAAACTAAACTACTTCACTTTAGCAGTACTGGCCATGAGTACTAAGGAGAGATCACACATCAGCTGCTCAAAAAATGTGTTCGTGAGACGAACGGGTCGCGAGCGCTATCCTGTAACAGGCAGTATAGTGGAGCGCTTGAAGGAGAGATGTGAGGCACGAACACTGTTCAAGATCTCCATTAATTCGTGCTTGTAGTAATTTTTAGTGTGTATATATTTTGAAAGCATTGAATCGCTATAGAAATCGCGATTCATTCCATTCTTAGCGTTTTAAATTGATTACTGTCCGAAATTGACGATTCACGATTCAAAAATCCATGTTTCAAGATCGATGCATATGCATCGTCAGGGTTTGTAATCGATGCATCGAGAAAACGAGTGAATCGTTACACCCCTAGCAACCAGGCCCAGAACCCTGGAGAATAAAACAGGAGGAACCGGAACCCTGGAGAATAAAACAGGAGTAACCGGAAACCTGGAGAATAAAACAGGAGGAACCGGAACCCTGGAGAATAAAACAGGAGGAACCGGAACCCTGGGGGCATCTTCAAGATGGCGTCGGTGTAGGTCGCGTTCACTTTGCTCTTACTTGTATTTTGTGCAAAACTTGATTTTTCTTTCCCCCGAAGACTTAATTTGTTTACATGCGTTGAGTTTTTACACTTTATGTTCTCCATATATTTAACGTACTGCGATTAGTGAGTTTGTATATTTTTGAGAGCTTTTTCGTCTTTTCGGCAACGACTGTTCACTGGACAGGCTACAGCACGTGTTTGGATTCTAGAATTGCGGTGTGGCGTCATGATGGAGGTGGATGACAGCTCGAGATCTGAGAGTGTTAAACGTATGCATACTTATGCCAAATCAACTGATGTTGTGGACTCACTGGACACGTGTTTTCCCGAGTCTCCCGGAGCAAGCCCTTTGCCGAAAATGTGGCGTCCAGCCTCAGATCCTTCAAATGCGGTTCTGCTTGAAGCAATAGAGAGACTAGGTAAGAAGCAGGATGACTTCATGGAGTAACTTTTGGAGGTCGAGAAATCTGTTGCGTCCAATTCCATCCTTATCTCTGACCTTGCTGCGAGGGTCGACACTGTTGCTAAAACGTCAGAGGGTACAGCTGCTAAGTCTCATAAACTGGACTCTAAGATGTCTACTTTGGCTGAAGAAAACAAACGCTTATGGGATAAAGTGGATGAGCTGGACGCCTATAAGAGACGATGGAATTTAAGGATCGCAGGTGTTCTGGAAGTCGATGGGGAGAATGTCAAAATGGTCATATTGGATATTTTTCTTCAGGTGTCCCCAAGCTTAGCGGATGTTCTGCAAACTTCGATTGATGTTGCGCACAGGCTTGGCCCTAAACTGGGTAATGCGCGCCATCGTACGATAATTGTACAGTTCCTCTCACGGTCTCACCGTGATCGTGTCTGGGCTGACGCAAAAAAATCAGAAGTGCTTAAACAAAAAAAAATTAAGATAACAGAGGACCTGACACAGAGAACGAAGGAAGCCCGGAACAAACTGTAGCCGTTGGTGGAGAAAGCCCGAAAAGAGGGCCATCGTGCTGGTTTCAAGGGTCCATTTGCTATTGTCGATGGAAAGTAGATTTGTGCGGACGATATCTGACTTATAATGGACGTTAAGTGCTCTTATGCCAGTTATGGTTATTGCCATTTACATTGCGGAAATTTTAACTGGCAAAATACGGAAACTGACAAGAAATTGATAAATACGCAGTTTCGTTGTCGCTAATATGATAAGCGGAGGCAGTTTAAAACAATAATTTACGTTGTTAAAGAGGGGTTTGAATAAGTTCCAAGTTTTGCACTTTACTTTGCATTACATTTCGTATATCCCTTATTACTGTAGTGGTTAAAAGTTTTTCATTTTTGCAGTTTTTTTCATTATCTTTCTTCTAAAATTTTTGATTTAAAAAGTAAATATCCTTCTGCTGCAGTAATAGTCGGAGGAGATTTTAATGAAGCTCCCGACTTATGTATGGATAGATTTCCTTCAAAACAAGAATCACGCAGATGTAATATCATTATTAATGATTTTTGTAATTTCCTTTCTCTATTGGATGCTTACAGGCTTATACATGCTGATGCTTGTTCATATTCTTGGTTTAGAGCAGATCTCTTAAGAAAATCGAGTATAGATTATTGGCTTATATCTGATTTCATGTCTTCTTATATTAAATCCAGTGATATCTGTCTTGCTCCTCTCACAGATCATGCTTTTATTGATCTTATTTTAGCAGATTCTGGTGCTGGTTGTCATAGAAATCCTGGATACTGGAAACTAAATTGTTCTCTATTAGGACTTTCCTCTTATTGTTCAGGTATTAAGAATATTATTGAAGAATTTAAAGGAAAGCCATCACTTACAATATCTTCTAATTGGGAGTTGTTCAAATATGAGTGTAGAAAATTCTCTATTCAATTTAGTAAACAGTTGGCAAAGGAAAAATCCTTAAGGTATACCTCTATATTAAACAAAATGAATTAAATTATAGGAAAACAACAAACAGAAGAAGATAAAAGTAAAACTACGCAACCTAAAAGAAGAGTTAAATAACATCTATGCAGAAAAGGCTAAGGGTGCATTTATTAGATCGAGGGTGAAATGGCTAGAATTCGGGGAGAAAAATTCAGCATATTTTTTCAATTTAGAAAAGAGAAGAGGAAAAGTTAAAAAAATATCTTCTCTACATATTGAGGGTAGTTTAGTTACAGATGAAGTCAGAGTTTCTAATTTCATTTCCAGGTTTATTCACAACTTTATACTTCCACATTTAAGCCACAAATTTCTGATAGCTTTTTTGAGAGGGTTCAGGCATTCACACTCATTATAAGTGATGATAATAGGTCTTCTTGTGAAATGAATTTGTCATTGGAAGAGTTGGATGTTATTATTCATAAATCCCCCCTTAATAAAAGTCCAGGTCCAGATGGACTGCCTTTTGAATTCTACAGGACATTTTGGCAAGACATAAAAGAGTTTCTTTTAGAAGTGTTTAAAGACTGTGTACAGAAAGGTGAATTGACTGAGTCCATGAAGCAGGGGCTAATTACTTTAATTCCAAAACCTAACAAAGATTCCCTGTATTTAGATAATTGGCGGCCGATTACTTTACTTAATTCAGATTATAAATTGTTAGCTTCCCTTTGTGCAAACAGGCTGAAACCCTGTTTAGAAGAAATTGTTTCTGTTTCCCAGTCTGGCTTCATGAAAGGCAGGCACATAGCAAATAATATACGGTTAGTGTTAGATATTTTAGACTATAAGGAATTGATAAACGATAAAGCAATTATTTTATTTTTAGACTTTTATAAGGCCTCTGATACGGTTGAACACGAGTTTATGTTTGAATCTTTGCGACGGTTTGGTTTTGGTCATTTTTTATTAAAATAGTACAGTCCTTTTACAAAAATATTAATAGCAATGTGTCTTTGGTTAATGGCATTTCTCCTCGGTTTGTGATTAGTAGGGATATCAGACAAGGGCGTCCCATATCACCTTTTTTATTTTATTGGTCGCTGAGTTTTTTAATATTTTTATTACTCAATGCTTAGATGTTCAGGGTATTCTTATAGCGGAACATACTTTTCTAATTAGTCAGCTGGCGGATGACACCTGCCTATTTTTAAAAGATGAGAAGCAGGTTCCTGTTATTTTGGATGCTTTGAATTTATATTCTAACGCTTCTGGTCTCTCAGTCAATCGAAATAAGAGTGAAATTATGCCTGTTCACAGTCTGGACAAAGATCAGATAGAAGGTATTGAGGTCAAAAATTCTGTAAGATATTTTGGTATTTTAATTAGTAAATCTCCGACTGATAGAATTGTACATAATTTTTCGCAACGGATACAAATATCAAAGAATATCTTCAATTGTTGGTTACAAAGAAACTTAACCATTTATGGTCGTGTTTTGATATCTAAAGCGGAAGGTATTTCTAGGATTGTTTACCCAGCTTTGTCTTTATATGTTGACCGAAAAACATGCTCATCTATTGAATCGATGTTGTTTAAATTTTTGTGGAAAAATAAAACTGAATATGTTAAAAGGAAGACACTGATTAGAAATACTTTAGAGGGAGGTGTGAATGCTTTAGACTTTAGTACTCTCAATCAAGTTTTCAAAATTGGTTGGATTAAACGTTGCCTGAATGCTGACCCTAATTTGTTATGGTTTTACATTCCCAAATTGATCTTTGAAAAATGTGGAGGTCTAAATTTTTTGTTAGCTTGCAATTTTAGTTGCAATAAACTCCCAGTTAAGCTCGCTAATTTTCATAAACAAGCTCTGGACGCTTGTAAGCTTGCCTTCTGTCACAATTTTTCCCCTCATAGATCTATTCTATGGAATAATCAGACTGTGCCGTGTGGAAAAAAATCTGTCTTTATTAAAAACTGGTTTGACAAAGGTGTAATTTTTATTTTAGATTTATTAAAAAAGGATGGTAACTTCTATTCCTATTCCAAATTTTCAGAACTCTTTGAAGTAGATACCTCACCTAGAGTGTATGAATGGGTTATTAATTCTATTCCACCTAAATTGTTACATTTGGTTAGGGCAAGTTGTTATAGATCTTTAAAATGTGAAATGCCCAAAATTTTTATTGGCGGTCTGAAGCTTAGTAATATTAAATGTAACAATTTCTGGATTAGAAATTTATTAAGAAGTTTAGTTGTCATCCTAAAGCATTTTATAAGTGGAAACTAAATTACCCTTTTCTTTCTAATATAAAAATATGGGCTGGTATTAACAAGTTTCTGTTACCTAACAAGATGAAAGAACTTCACTATAAAATTCTTCATATGTACTATCCCTGTAATTCTTTTCTCTCAAAATTTAAGTTGGACATCTCTTCACAATGCACATTCTGTAATTCTAACTTGGAAACAATAACACATTTATTCTTTGAATGTGATCATGCAAAGGATCTATGGAAAGAAGTGTCTTGGCTTGTTTTTTCAGCTTACAACAAACTTTTTTGTTTTGAAATAATTAATGTACTATTTTTGATTTGGGAATCAGGATCTAAGGAGCTGGATGATATGTTAAAACTTTTAACTCTTTGTGGCCTATTTCATCTCCACAAATGTAAAGTTACTGATTGTGTCCCCAATTTTACGATTTTTTGTACTGATTTGAAATTATTTTATGAATCTCTCTGCTCATCACTTAATAAGAAAGCTGCTAAAACAACAGTATTGATGGAAAAAATAATGACTTTGTTGTAAGGGTTACCTCCTGAGTATTCCTTTAAGTTGACATTTTATGTGTAATATTTTCAGTTATAATTTATTTTAATTTAATTATGATTGATTTATTTTTGAGTATATTTGTTAACCTTTTAATTATTTGTTTTTCTTATTAAATTTATTTTCTGTTATTATTATTTAATTATTTGCTGTTTTTGTATTCTGGTTGTGTATGTATTTTGATGCTTTGATTGTATCCCCTGTGAATGTTATATGTTTAATAAAAAAAAAAAAAAAAAAAAAAAAAAAAGGAACTGGAACTGTTACGGGGCTGAGGAGACGTGAGACGTGCGGATCCATAGGCAAGCTTTTATTTAAAGCTCATTCTGATTCTGATTATTTAAAGACATGTTCATAAATACAGGCAGGGTCGAAACAATGGCAAACAGGTATGGCAGGGACAAGACAAAGAGTAATCCTAGGGCAAGCGTGGGTCGATGATTGGCGAACAGTATCCAACAGGGCAAGGCAGAGAGAGTAAATCCAGGTACACAGCAATAATCCAAACGAGGTGTAAACAGAGTCCGAACGGCAAGGCAAGGGTTAATCCAGGAAACACGGGCTAGAATAAAACACGAGAAAACAGGCAAGGCAAGACTAAGACAACTCAGAGGGCTTCATAGGGTAGCTATCACTAGGATATTTGCGTACAATACTCGGAGATCTGACTGAGGAAGTCCATGGCTTAAGTAGTGTGTGTGATTGTGTGATGGGTATCAGGTGTGAGCATGTGATTAGGGAAATGGCTGCTGGGAAATGAAGTCCGGGGTAGTGTGTGACAGTCTGTGTGGTGTGAGAGTCAATGTGATGGAAGGGTGACCTCTGGTGGCGAAGAAATGGAAGTCCATGGACCCGATTCATGACAGAAAATCATGCTCTTTGACTGAAACTGGACAGGCCGACAATTCACTCACAGGTTCATTAGTAGAATATGGACAGACAGACATTTCAACATCAGATTTAACTGCAGAGTTTAAAACAACAGATAGTTCACAGTTGGATGCAATATCTGATACTGGATTGGTAGACAGTTCAGTAATCGAAGCAGGATAAACAGACTGTTCATAATTGGGTCTACTGACTGTAACTGGACAGACAGACAGTTCATTGACAGAACCTGGCAAGACAGACAGTTCAAACTCAGACTCATTGAGGGAAACTGGACCAGCAGGTAGTTCACAAACAGATTCATGGGTTGAGATGGGATAGACTGACAGCTCAAAACTAGCTGTATTAACTGAAGCTGAATTGGTAGGCATTTCAGTGACTGAAACTGGGCAAACAGATAATTCATTCTCAGACCTATTAACAGAAACTGGACAGATGGATAACTCATTGACTGGAAGGGGACAGACAGACTGTTCATTAATGATTTCTTTGGAAGTGACAGGATTAACAGGACCAATGTGGGGTGCATTTATAGTTTCTGAGTTCAGGACAGACAGTTCAGGTTTACATTCCTTGACGGGCAGGCAAGACAGACAATTCAAAATCAGACACATTGGTAGAGACGAGATGGACAGACAGTTCACAAACAGCCACCATGGCTGTTTCAGAACGGGGCGAGAGTTCAGAGATAACCTCCTCGGCCGGTTCAGAGCGGGACAAATGTTCAAAAGCGGCCTCCGTGGCCGTGACAGTGCAAGAAGAGGAATCACAGACAGCCTCCATGGCCGTGACAGGACAGGACGAGGATTCGCAGTCGGCCTCCATAGCCGTGACTGGACAGGACAAGGATTCGTTGACGGCCTCCATGGCCATGACAGAGCAAGACGAGAGTTGGTAAGTGGATACCACTGACACCTCCGGAGGTTCTGCAGCGGTCGCCACCACCTCTGGAAGATCTACAATGGTAACAGTCTCCTCTACCGCAACTCGACAGGCTAAGAGAACATTGCTGGGTGCCACCACCATACAAGGGGCTGAGGCGAGCCCCGCCACTTCTGGAGGTTCTGCAGCATGTGCCGCCACCTCTGGAGAAGCTGCAGTGGGTACCGCCACCTCGGGCAGTTCTGCGGTAGTGTACGCAGCCCAAACACAACATAAAGCGATTCCCATCCTGGGAAACACTTCGGACAGGGGAATCAGTTCAGGGACTGGAGGACTAAGGTGAGTAGGTTTGGGGATACCAGCTGCACGTGAAGACACCAACGGTGCATCCTTCAAACTGGATATCATACTAAAATAACGAAGGACTGACCTTGAGGAGCTGGGTGCAGCAGAAAGGAGGTGACGTGACTCTAGATGATTCGTTGTGACGTGCTGAGATTCTGGATGAACAACTGTGAAATGATGAGACTCTGGCCGATCAGCTGAGACGTGACGAGACTCTGGAAGTTCAGCTGAGACGTGATGAGACTCTGGCAGATCAGCTGAGACGTGACGAGACACTGGAAGTTCAGCTGAGACGTGACGAGACTCTAGGAGATCAGCTGAGACGTGAAGTGACTCTGGATGATCAGCTGTGACGTGCTGTGATTCTGGGAGATCAGCTGTGACGTGCTGTGACTCTGGATGATCAGCAGTGACGTGCCGTGACTCTGGACGATCAGCGGAGACGTGAAGTGACTCTGGACGATCAGCGGAGACGTGAAGTGACTCTGGACGATCAGCTGTGACGTGCTGTGATTCTGGGAGATCAGCTGTGACGTGCTGTGACTCTGGACGATCGGCTGTGACGTGCTGTGACTCTGGACGATCGGCTGTGACGTGCCGTGACTCTGGACGATCGGCTGTGACGTGCCATGACTCTGGACGATCAGCTGTGACGTGCCGTGACTCTGGACGATCAGCGGTGATGTGCCGTGACTCTGGACGATCAGCGGAGACGTGAAGTGACTCTGGACGATCAGCGGAGACGTGAAGTGACTCTGGACGATCAGCTGTGACGTGCTGTGACTCTGGACGATCAGCTGTGACGTGCCGTGACTCTGGACGATCAGCTGTGACGTGCCGTGACTCTGGACGATCAGCTGTGACGTGCCGTGACTCTGGACGATCAGTGGAGGACGTGAAGGGACTCTGGACGATCAGCGGAGACGTGAAGTGACTCTGGATGATCAGCTGTGACGTGCCTTGATTCATGACGACCAACTGCGACTTGACTTGATTCATGCAGATCAACTGTGACTTGACTTGGCTCATGTAGATTGACTGTGATTTGACTTGGCTCATGAATGGCAGCAATGACCTGATGGGGTGTTTTTGTGGCCGCCATTTTGTGAACGGGCTCAGCTGTCGCCGCCATTTTGTGAGCGTGCTCTAGCGTAGCTGCCATTACATGAGTGAGTGCAGTGTCGCATTCCTCCGCGACACCCTCAGTCAATAAAGCATAATCAATAAACTGAGCTAGTGATGAACGCGGACCCTCGCGTCTAAGCTCAGACCGTAGTGGCTGATTTATACCATCGCAAAAAAACTCTATCAATAAACAGTCCAGTAAGTCAGAGTAGTGCGCGATGGCTAAATATTCCCGAATATAGTTCTCCAGTGAACGCGGGCCTTGTTTAAGGGCCAATAGTATCCGAGTTGTGTCCATACCTGGCCAGTGTTCCTCTGGAAAGCCGCTGGATCCTTGTGGGGCCGAGTATTCTGTTACGGGGCTGAGGAGACGTGAGACGTGCGGATCCATAGGCAAGCTTTTATTTAAAGACATGTTCATAAATACAGGCAGGGTCGAAACAATGGCAAACAGGTATGGCAGGGACAAGACAAAGAGTAATCCTAGGGCAAGCGTGGGTCGATGATCGGCGAACAGTATCCAACAGGGCAAGGCAGAGAGAGTAAATCCAGGTACACAGCAATAATCCAAACGAGGTGTAAACAGAGTCCGAACGGCAAGGCAAGGGTTAATCCAGGAAACACGGGCTAGAATAAAACACGAGAAAACAGGCAAGGCAAGACTAAGACAACTCAGAGGGCTTCATAGGGTAGCTATCACTAGGATATTTGCATACAATACTCAGCGATCTGACTGAGGAAGTCCATGGCTTAAGTAGTGTGTGTGATTGTGTGATGGGTATCAGGTGTGAGCATGTGATTAGGGAAATGGCTGCTGGGAAATGAAGTCCGGGGTAGTGTGTGACAGTCTGTGTGGTGTGAGAGTCAATGTGATGGAAGGGTGACCTCTGATGGCGAACAAATGGAAGTCCATGGACCCGATTCATGACAGGAACCCTGGAGAAAAAAACAGGAGGAACCGGAACCCTGGAGAATAAAACAGAAGGAACCGGAACCCTGGAGGATTTTTATTTATTTATTTATTTATTTATTTATTTATTTATTATTAAGGCATACAATTCAAATACAAACTTTAACGGCACATTTCAACAACTAAACACAAGTTATTAGTGTTGATACAGTGATTTGAAAAAGAAAAACAAGAAAAGAAAAATAATAAGAATAAAATAAAACAAAAATAAGAGTAAAGCAAAGAAGGGTGTGGGTCTCATTCAATCAACAAAAACAAGTTCAAATTATACATTTTATACAAATTATACAACAAAAACAAGTTCAAATTATACATTTAGTCATTATATAAGAGTTTCTGGGCGTTTCTGTCCTTCATGTAATAAAGAGACTTAGCAAATATCTTCAGTTCATTCTTCCATCCGCTGAAGTGAGGCTTAACCTTTAAATATTTACATCTGTGAATAAAGTGTTTGCATAAAATAATTAAGTTATTTATCAAAAAGTCTATGTTCTTATCTTTCAACAGTACTCCAACTTTAATTGAGACCACATTCAAAGGGTGTATTGATATATGTTTAGAATGAAGCCAGTTTTGAAATTCAATCCAAAAATTCTGTTCACAAAGTTCACATTGGAAAAACATGTTCTACAGTTTCAATGTCTTTCTCACAAAATCCACATGAATCCCACTTAAATCTTTCATGTAAAAAATTATTAGATGGATAAATGTCGTTTAGAATTTTGAATGTCACTTCTTTGGCCTTAGGAAGTATTGGATATGTTAAATATCGCTTCCTTACGCTCTTAGCCTCTTCTTCACTAAATTCTTGAAGAACATATTTCCTTTTAAGTTGACTGGGAAAGTACTCTTTGGATAATACCTTTCTAATAAACTTATTTGTAAACTGTTTGCTCTTTAAATTTGTACCTTCAATACAGAGTGATCTCATTTCTGGTATAGTACTAGAGTGCAAAACAAACTGCTGAATCATTGTTTTCAGGGGTGCTGGGATGGCCTTCATTACTTTGGTAATTTTTTTATATTATAGTGATTTGTGTGATAAATTTAATCTACAATGCTCAATTAGAGAATACAACAAAGTTATCCATCAAATGCGATATTGCCCATATTCCTTTTTCCATCCAAGTCCCTAAAAACAAAGATTTTCTATTACTAATAATATATCTATTGTTCGGAACCCTGGAGAATAAAACAGGAAGAACCGGAACCCTGGAGAATAAAACAGGAGGAACAAGGAGGTTGGTCCTTAATTCCACAGATCCTTAATTTAAAAATAAGACCTTAACTGACATTAAAAATTCTTAAATCCATGTTTCAAAGTTCTTATGAAAATGTGACAATAGACACTGAGAAGATTTAATTATTAGATTTTATTTTCACTTTTTGGAATCGTAAAAAAACTGTTTATCTCAGAGCGTGTGAAACTGAATTTGTTTTTTTTTTGTTTGTTTTTTTTACGTTAGTACAGTCGCTATAGGACTGTGGTTATTTTCAAGCATTTGAATGTCTCAGTAGAGCATTATTTGCTTGTTCGGTACATTTCACTGTAAATCAGTAACAGTTCTGCAGCAGATTTGTAAACAGACTTTTACTGTAAGATAACCTGACAGCACTGTCACAACATGGAAGTAACCTAGTTTATTCTAATGCCTGATCTGTCATCAGTGATTTCTAATGTGTAATTATTCAAGTTTGGTCAGATTTTATTCATTTCAAAATTATTTTTGTTTGTTTGTTTGTTTTGTTTTGTTTTGTCTTGTCTTTGAGTGTGTGTGTGTGTGTGTGTGTCAGTAAATCAAGCCAGGGACCAACCTTAACTTTGTTTCTCCTAATAGCATGAATATAAAATGTTATTTAAATTGATTAAAATACAGAAAACGATCAAAGAACAAACCCTGTTTGCTGGAGCTGTCAATCACACAGCACCAGTTTATCTGAACACTTAAAACTCTAGTTATGATCAATGTTTCTCTTACACAACACAACAAACCTTTTACAGTATTTAGATCATGTTTGCTGTTAGTTATGATGAAAGCATTTCGTGAGAGTGCAGAAAATTAGATGTTACGATGAGATTAAACAGACTGTCATCTGCTCTGTGCTCATCACTGCAACCTTTCATGTGATGGGAGTAGATCTACATATAATGTTATAATTAACACTTTACATGATTAGTTCATCTCGACAGCTGCAATGGTAAAAACAGTAAAAGTATTTGAGAGAAAGATGTTAGCATGCAAAGGTGTTAGCCAATCACAGCAGAGAAGTCTGACAGCAGACAAACGTTCAAATCAGACGCTAAAATCATCATTATTTTCTATGTAAACGCATTTTAAATGTACACCTCAGGAAACATTATAGAATAATAACAAATATGCTGTTCATAATGTCTTTAAAAAAGTATAAAATTTGAAGTGCTGATACCTGTAGATTCCCTGTAGACAGCTGTGAAATAATGTAGATTAGACAAGTATTTTTCACAGTACTTCAAAGTGTACATTTACACAACAATAATATTCTAAAAATGGAAATTTGTTTTGCATACAGACTACAGCATTGTGAAAGGGATCCCCGTTTGTAAAAACAGTAACATCATGCACATGTGTATTATGTATTCAGTCTATAGGCGCATATCCTTTCTTTACAAAGTGACATCCCCAACTACTGACCTGTCAGCATAATGCAACGTTTTAGTCATTTTCATGGATCTGTGTGAACAGGGACAGTTTTGACAATGGCTTCGTCAGTAAACAAATATTTTATCCTTTAATTTTTCCAAATGTCCCAATTGATTTTCATCTTTTTAATGATTTCATTTTAGGCCTGATGAAAGTGAAAGAGGAAAGACAAGATCTTAATGAGGTGGAGGAGAAATATCTGGATCAGAAAGATCATGATGTCGATGGAGAAAAATTTGTGAGTTGCAGCATTCAAATAACAGGAATCAAAAGGCCTTTCAGCTGGCCGCAGTGTGGAAACACTTTCAAACAGAAAAGAAGCCTTAAACACATAAGAATGCATAGTGGGGAAAAACCTTTCAGCTGTTTTCAGTGTGGAAAGAGTTTTACACAGAAAGGACAACTTAAGAGTCCCCTTCAAACAAGCCCACTTAGGTCTGCCAGTGCAGGGCCCCAGAGAATTTGCTCATTGGCAAAACGTTGGCCCCTTACACTGTAAAAAATGATTCACTATATTTATTCAATAAAATTGTTTCAAAATATTACAAGCAATATTATTAATTAATTCAACACATTAGATTTAATTAAATTAATCAAATGAAATGCTTACAATTAACCATTCAAAGTGAGTAAAATAGCATGAAAAATTTAAAGTAAACTTTAAAAAAAAAATATTGGTTTCATTGGACAAAAAACAACACTATGCTAAAGAATACTATATACTATACTGCATGCCAGGCCAGTAGTTGGTGATCAAGAAACAACCCGCAAAAATGTAATATGCATGCACATGACGTCAACTTTTTCATAAATTAATATTTTTACATGGAGATGATACAGGCATCGTGTTCAAAAGCTTGTTTTCAGGCCCCCAAAACAGAGTTATTGAAGACATCTGATGTTAACAAACAGAATCACTGAAGGAGAAAATCTTAATTTTTAGATTACCATTACGGTGATCAGTGTTTGCTTTAGTTGGGCTCTTGACCCATGACTTTTTAACAATAAATTTCTTTGGCTGCTGTAACTGAGTTATAGTGGTTAGACAAACCAAGAGAAAAGATGAATAGCTGGTGTTGGTTATGGTTTTACATAATCGTCATTTGTCTCACTTTGAGACTAATATCTGAGCTAGATTAACATTCATTTTAGTAGCCCTGAGTTTCTACAGTAGAAGATCTGGAGCTTTCAGCATAAGCCAAAGAGACTTTTAATAATTGTTTGGATCAAAAAGGTGTGTGGATAGGACAGGGGGCACCTTCTTCTTGGTTTTCAACAGCGGCTGGTAACCAACGTAAATAGGTGCATTTCTGCCACCTTTTGCTCCAGAGTGTGGGGGAGTACCTTCTTTTAGCCACACACTGACATCAAGAATCAGCCTATGAATCTCAAGAATGGTGACAAACAACATATTCAGATAAACAGATCAACTCTGACCATCACAAAACAAGCTACTAAAAAAATCACAAAAACAGCAAAAATAAAAGAAAATAGTAAGAATAAATACAAGCCATTTCAGCTCATAATTTATTCATGCCGCAATGCATGATGGGAGCCATGGATGAGTTTTGATTGGTGGCACCCAGAATGCACTGCAACATGTTTTTTGATGGTCACCGCTGTTGAGGTTCTTAAGCTAATTCTGTGAAAATGAGTCTTTTTTTCTTTTTAAAAATGTTTTGATTAAAGGAGCTCTTCTAGAGAGAAAAGAGCTAATCTCTTGATTATGCTGAAAATTCCAGACCTTTCCCTGTGCTATAACAGAATGTCTGTAATCAATAAGACACACTCAACTCAGAGTTTCAGATCAAATATTGATGTCAAAACATAAATCAATGCCATCTGAACTAATTTTCTCTTGGTTTGTCTAGCTGCTATAACTCAGCTACAGCAGCCAAACAAAATTTATTATTAACAACTTAAGGGTAAAGAGCCCAACTAAAGCAAACACTGACCACCGTAATGGTAATCAAAAAATTAAGATTTTCTCCTTCAGCGATTCTGTTTGATAACGTCAGGTGTCTTCAAAACACAAGCTTTTGAACACGATGCCTGTATCATCTCCATGTAATCAACAAAAATGTGAATTTGTGAAAAAGTTGACCATGTGCATGCATATAACGTTTTCGCAGGGTGTTTCTTGATCGCCAACTACTGGCCTTGGCATGCATAACATAGGATTCATTCACATAGGATTCACATAACAGTATTCATTCACAATTTTTCATGCTATTTTACTCATTTCGAATGGTTAGCATTTCATTTGATTAATTCTAATGTGTTGAATTAATTAATAAAATTGCTTGTAATATTTTGAAACAAATATAGTGAATCATTTTTTACAGTGTAGCACTGGCCCTGCACGGGCAGCCCTCACTTAGCATCCAGGAAGCCTTAGTGCTGTTTTATTGAAAATAATAAAGTTTGAAGTCACCGTTATGGGGGCAAGCGCTTGCTTTAGTTGGGCTCTTGACCCTTGACTGTTTAACTTTAATGTTTTTCTGGCTGTTATAATAATATAATTGTTATAGCAAAAGTTGCGAAAAAACAAGCTAATCAGATGGTGGTGGTTATTTATTGATGATTCATTCATCATGTAGTGTCCTGATTTCTTCCAGAGACTGATCGCGAAGATTTTGCTTACTCAAACATGTTCTGAGAGCAGAAAAGAAAATGATTGGTTCACAGATTCAACCAATGAAACTGAAGCAGAGGGGGGTCAGGAAATTTGGACGTGTGGAGGGAATACTTCAGACAGATACCTTACTGACGCTTCGTTGGATGCATTTATTGCAAGGTGAGTGAATTTACCATGTGTTTTCATGAAAAAAAAAAAAGAAAAAAAAAAAAAGTTTTTTCTCTAAAGTTTAGTGAGATAATTAGCAAACAAACATGCACAGAACAAATAATCGACTAAATATATCATGTAGCCTAGTATGTATTTTCATTAGACTGCTTCATCAGTCGATCGCACCGAAGTTGCTAATGAGGTAACTGGAGTAAAACATGCTTTTCCAATTCTGCCACGCTGTCTGTGAAACCGATATGAACGACAACAGAACTCGTTCAAATCTCCTGACATTTCATCAGTCAGTTAGCGTTAGCATTAGCACTGCTCTCAGAGCAGGAGTACTCAATATTCATATTACTGTTATTTTTAGTTTACTATGTGCTGCTCTCAGGGCAGGAGTACTCAATATTAATATTACTGTTATTTTTAGTGTACTATGTGCTGCTCTCAGGGCAGGAGTACTCAATATTCATATTACTGTTATTTTTAGTGTACTATGTGCTGCTCTCAGGGCAGGAGTACTCAACAGGTCCGTATTACTGTTATTTTTAGTTTAATATGCACTGCTCTCAGGGCAGGAGTACTCAATATTCATATTACTGTTATTTTTACTGAGCTTTGCACTGCTCTCAGGACAGGAGTTCTAAACAGGTCCGTATTACTGTTATTTTTAGTGTACTATGTGCTGCTCTCAGGGCAGGAGTACTCAACAGGTCCGTATTACTGTTATTTTTAGTTTAATATGCACTACTCTCAGGGCAGGAGTACTCAATATTCATATTACTGTTATTTTCACTGAGCTTTGCACTGCTCTCAGGGCAGGAGTGCTAAATAGGTCCGTATTACTGTTATTTTTAGTGTACTATGTGCTGCTCTCAGGGCAGGAGTACTCAATATTCATATTTTTAGTGTACTATGTGCTGCTCTCAGGGCAGGAGTACTCAATAGGTCCGTATTACTGTTATTTTTAGTTTAATATGTGCTGCTCTCAGGGCAGGAGTACTCAGTATTCATATTTTTAGTGTACTATGTGCTGCTCTCAGGGCAGGAGTACTCAATATTCATATTATTGTTATTTTTACTGAACTATGTGCTGCTCTCAGGGCAGGAGTACTCAATAGGTCCCTATTACTGTTATTTTTACTGAACTATGTACTGCCCTCAGGGCAGGAGTACTCAATAGGTCTCTATTACTGTTATTTTTACTGAACTATGTACTGCCCTCAGGGCAGGAGTACTCAATAGGTCTCTATTACTGTTATTTTTACTGAACTATGCGCTGCTCTCGGGGCAGGAGTACTCAATAGGTCCCTATTACTGTTATTTTTACTGAACTGTGTGCTGCTCTCAGGGCAGGAGTACTCAATAGGTCCGTATTAGTTATTTTTAGTATACTATGTGCTATCCTCTATGACCTAACAATTGTTCGTTCTTTTAAACAACAAATTATATCAACCATGAAGAACATTCAGTAAACATGGCTGTCAGCTACCTGAACATTCTTGACTGTTGTAAAAATGAAGCAAGTTGTCCCACAATCCTATATATAATATATATTAGTATTGTTATTTTGGCATCATTTTCCTGTTTATTTTTACTAGTTTTAGTCTAGTAAATTAATTTTGTTTATTTATTTATTTTTTTTAAATCATTACATTTATAAATCAGTAGATAATTACTGTATTATTGATTGATCTTTTATTTTATTCTTCAGGAGCTGGTAGAAACTGGACAAATCAAAGGAGCTAACACTGAAGAGGCATCTGATGTTGCCGAGTCCAAAATGGTGCAAAAATGGAGATGTATGAAAAATGGTGTATGTTTGGTTCCACCTGATAAAAGCACGTAATAGCCAGATTTGGACGGTAATTGGTTCTCATGGGGACGTAAGCGATTTTCAACATTTTCAGGGGTTAGTCAGTGATTTTATTATCATCCGAATCCAGAATGTTAGTGTTTTTCTCCCACCATCCCTGTAAAAATCCCCTGCCGAATTAACAAGGTCATGTGGTAATTTAATTGCTGTCTGAATCCACATCTCTGAGAAGACATAGATTCAAAATTAACTGTTTAAATCCTTTTTGACCACCATTTAACACCATATACTGTCATACTTTGTACGCATATTAATTACTGAAAAAAAAAAAAAAATACTGAAATGCTAGAAAGTATTTACAAGAACAATATTGCATAACTGCTCCACCACAACGATTGGGTACTGTTAAGAACAAAAAGACCAGAAAGCACGTAAACATTTGAAATGGGTCATTATTATGGCAGTAACAGGTATACAATACAACTTTAAAATATGTACAGGCCTACAATTACATACATAAAAATGTAAACCAAGCAGCTTTGTTTACCTCATGTAAATAAGAGGTTGCATTAACTTATTTCTGGTAATCTCCACATTTTTAATGACACTCATCATTTTAAAAGAGATAAAATTTAAGAAAACCATTTCAACTATAGTGGGTCTATTTTCCTATTTTTAAACCAGAGATTTAAATAAATAATGAATAGTATATTATTACATTTAAATTTATTTATTATTCCAAGCATATGACATTTTATTTATAGCAGACAACCATGTGACTGGCCATGTCAGCAGTGCATATGGTTCATATGATCACACATCTTGCTTCTCCACTGTGAATAAAGCATCAAATCCATGAGTTATCACTGAGGTGCCATGTAAATACATTTTTACATGTTCACATGATAAACAATTACCATCTGATAGGACTTCTCTCACAGAGTTGACTTGGTTATACATAAATGTGATTGCAAAAGATCCCAGTGTCAATCTACAGTATGTGCAACCACTTAATGTTCTCATAGGCTATTGGAGAGAAATTAAGACTTGTAATTTAAAAAATAGCCAAAATGGCTAGTTTGTTTTTTTTTCCCCATGCTGTTAATGTTGTTTCATTCATTGTCTGTTGTACAGATTTGTAAATATAAATATATAAGGGAAACAAGTCAATTTAGCTCAAAGGAAATCATTTATGATTTTATAGGGAATTTGAACAGAATCACTGTTTCACGGCTGATCACTGAGTCGGCAGCGAGTCATTGAACGAGTCGTATAACATCAACTCTGCACTGGATATTAAAATCCAAAATATAGTGAACACACTATTAATAAGCACAGTAACAAGATCGGCAGATTAACACATTAACTTGTAAGCACAAAACACAAGATACTTCTCTTTTCAATA
Source organism: Spinibarbus caldwelli (assembly GCA_039654775.1). Lineage (NCBI taxonomy): Eukaryota > Metazoa > Chordata > Actinopteri > Cypriniformes > Cyprinidae > Spinibarbus > Spinibarbus caldwelli. The sequence goes on from CM077231.1 coordinate 23,450,615, forward strand.
TAAATAAGACTTTATTTATATAAACCTAAGACATGTAAACTAATCTAATCTAACACATGAACACACACATTCACACATTCACACGTTGCAGAAAGAGAGGAAAGGATGAGTTTACAGAATGAAAATGTGAAATCCCAAGTTTACAGCAATATGTGTAATTGCCTATAGACCTGAACCATCAATCATTTGACCCTCGCATTGAGTTTCTCAATGAGGCTAAAATTTATATTAAACTGCACCGACTCAGCAAAAGTCTGGAGGTTGTACTTGCTTGTGTTGCCTTAAGGAATTCCTTTGTGTCCTTGTCGTCTTTGGAGAAAGGGGTTTCCCGAGGTTGCTGATTGGCTGAGTTCAGTGGTCTTTGGTAGTGATGTCTTGGGCGTTGGCTCTTGATGCGGAGTTGGTCTGGTTGAAGTTTGAGGCGGGTGCAGTCGGAGCTGGACTTTGCAGCAAACTTAACTTAACAAAACTCTCACGGAAAAGAAAAGAAATTAAAGTAAAAGAAAGAAAGCAAGCATGTAACGAGACTAGGTGGTTTTTCTTCTCATTGTGGTAGCAGCTGGCATGTAGGCCAGAGCACGCTCAAAGAGCAGCGTCAAAACGCGGTGGCAAAAGAGAAGAAGCAAGAGAGGAACCAAGAGAGAGAGAGTTTGATGGTGTCCTGAGTATTTAAACTCGGCTTCTAGACCATCCTATCTGGCCGTCTTGACCAATTATAAATGAACTTGGCTCGTGGTGTTGTATGTTTCTCCTCCCCATTCATAAATCTAAAGTGTTATCTTATCAGTCATATGGTCCAAATTTTCCCGCTCTTACAGAGTACAATTTTGGACATGATTTCTCTAACAAGACTATGGTACATTTGACAAAGAATTGATTGGAAGAAACATTTAAAGCATGATTTTTCAAACTCATACATACCACACAAGGATATGAACTCTTAAACTATTCCCTAGTTATTAAAATACATACATAATATGTGATTAAAACATGATCGTCAATTGTATGGGTTACATACATAATACGGAGTTCATTAGTTGCTCATAAGTCCTTTTAAGATGATTTTAGGTGCATATGGAAGCGACTCTGTGGACAAAGGAATTTTAGTCTGATCTTTCTTCTATGTGGAGATAAGAGAAGCTGTGATTTCTATCGTGGAACACGTGATGGCCATCTCTTTGACCATCAGTCTTGATTACTTACCCCAAATTTGATGGTTTCCTTCCTTCATTGGACTTATCAATAAGTGTTCCTTTTGTTTTAATGTTGCAAGCTGTTCTGTGAAAGAGGCTCGTTGGTAAGGTTTTCTTCAGACAGGCTGGAGCTAGGAGTCTGATTTATGGCATCCTGTTGCAGCCTTGGGATCCTCTCTGGAATTTCGGCTCCTCATGTTTCAATGTTCTGATCGAATCTTAACTTTGTCTGACTCGTTCTGATCCTACAGATTGTTTGTGTAAGAACAAAACAAAAGAAATGTTGATTGAAAATAATCAGTTTACAGGTCCAATATTACAATAAAATAATCAAGTATAATTATGACTTCTTTCCATTTTTATACAATTACAAACAAATCCAGAGAATTAAATGCATGTATAATACACAGGAACATTTCACAACAAAAAGGTATAGCAGGTGTAGCATTAAACTGCTGTAGTTTGAACGTGCTCTCTTTAAACCAGGCCATATGTCGCTTGACTCTTTTCAAAGTCAGTTTCTCAAAGTCTCCAGACGTATTTGCAACGTATTCCTGCATTTGAAATGCATAAAGAATCTGGTTTCAATTTACACTGATAGTCATGAAAAAATAAGTTAAAAAAAAATTAAAACAAAAAATGTATTTTACCTGAAGAGTTTAGTTTTGGATATTGAATCATGAATATCCTCATTTTCATATATTTCCCGGACTACTTTATTTTGTGGAACAAACTTGCATACCAGGAACATTACTGACCAGCTCACTACACAGCATCTGAAATGTAGCAATGTAAACAAACATAATTACTAGTAAAATCATAAGATCAAAGACAAAAATCACATTTTCAGCTTCCTCAAATTCGACAATTTCTTAATGACACGTAATACATCCTTAAACCCTGCCATTCCTAGAGCCTACTGTACTCTGTTTGGCCTCAGCTACAACTACAGTGATTGAGGGCAGATTAGGTAGACGTTTGAGGGACAACTGATGAAGTCCATAGGCATTTCTGACACTCATTTCAGCACAGCAATTCAGAATCAATTATTACTTTTAGGAGACAAAACTTTATTTGTCATGCAATTCGATCTTTAAACCTTTGCAGACCTTTTACATTTACAAACAGCTATTTTACAATGCATGAAAGGTAATATTTGGGGAAAAAAATAATATGGGCACTTCAAATAGCACTCTCTCTGCCTTCGATACCATGACTGAGGTGCCCTTGAGCAAGGCATCGAACCCCCAATTGCTCCCCGGGCGCTGGAGCAATGGCTGCCCACTGCTCCGGGTGTGTGTTCACGGTGTGTGTGTGCGTTTGTTCACTATTCACTGCTGTGTGTGTGCACTTGGATGGGTTAAATGCAGAGCACCAATTTCAAGTATGGGTCACCATACTTGACAATACGTCACGACTTTCACTTTCACTTTCAAATGTCAACAAGATTCTCAACTAAAACTAGAGGAACTTACAAAGAAAGTCCAGAGATTCCCTTACTCCAAGTGTGGACCAGTGATGGCTTCTGCTTTTTCAAGAATGTTATTCTCCAAAGTGAAGAAAAACTACATGAAACAGTCACAGTCAATGACAGGTTTGTTGTCATTATAAGCATGTGAAAATGTAAAAAAAAAATAAAAATAAAAAAATAAATAAATAAATAAAATTGTTTCTTGAATCTGCAATGCAGCATACCGTGCATTTGTCAGTTCTCCAGGACTATAGACAGAAACAATTATGAATAATATCCAGAAAACAGATACCTTCTCTGTGTGTAGTTACCAGTGCATATTGAATAAGATAATAAATATACAGTACATTTTAGTTTTTGGTAAACCATCTGCACTTCATTGCAATAGAACTACCATACTACTCTCTATACATCTACTAAGAAATACTACAACTAATTCATAGAAAACATAAAACATAGAAAAAGTACCTTGGCAAAAGTCAATAAAGTTGTACAAATATGAATTGTAATAGAAACCAATTCTTTTTCTTTTTTTAATTTACCTCATCAGGAAGCTGCTGGTACAAAGGGAATATGGCCCAGATTTTTTTTTCTTCCCAATTCTGGTCTCATTGTCCTGAAATTTAAAAAAAAAAAAAAGAAAAAAGTATGGGTACAGAACATAATTATTATTATTTGCAGACAAGTTACATTGAACAAATCAGTTATAATCATTTTTTTCTTAGACTACTGTATTTTCAGCTACATACAGTTTAAACCAGGAGTGCCCAGTCCTGTTCCTGGAGATCTACCTTTCTGCAGAGTTCAGCTCCAATCCTGATCAAACACACCTGTCTATTGTATTTGCTACCTCAAAGTTTCTATTTTCTGTCACAAAGGGTATCTGAGTTGATGATATCTATTTCCACTAGATGGCGCTTGTGTACTTAAGCACTCACTCATTTCACTAACTTTTGATTTGTTTAACTTTTATATTTTGGTTATTTTACAGTGTTTATTGTGATTTCTATACTTAATTATTGTTTACTTGAGTAAGATTGCAAGACTGAAAAAGAGTTTTTGGTTGTTTTATTTTATTCCCATCTTGCCTTTGTATATCACTTCCTGGTTTGTCATCTGCGCAAAGAGATAGAACGATGCTATCTTTGAAAGGTTTAAGGTGTATCTCTGTACGATTACAAGTCATCCATCGAAGAAACTTCAAGATATAACCCCCTCTCTTAGCTTACAAGCAGGCAAAAGTGGTATGTTGGTGTATTTTTTTGTTCATTTAAGAGTTTAAAGTTGTATGCATGTTTTCCATGTAACTGAATGTGTGACTGATGTTATATTTGTCCTGTTTATTTAGTTCTACGGTGTTTGTGTTGGCGTTGGTGTCCATGTCCATGTCCATAAGTGCATTAAACATCTGTAAAAGGAACCTCAGCCTTCGCGTTGTGACTAAGGGAGGCACAGTAGAACACTTCACTGCGTCGGTGAAGGCCAAGATCATCAGATGGTAAAAGCTGCACGCGGAAGTCGGCCAGCAAGAGGCAAAAGGTGTTGGATAAGGGAAGTACAACTTTCAAAGCGACCGCTATTGAATGACTGAAGCAGCAGTGAACAAGTAAAGGCTGAAAAAAGCAAGCACCTTTAAGTTAGTGTCTTGGAATCAGCGCAAGGTTTTGTGAACTGTTGCTGAAGCTTCAATTGTGCTGGTATTTCCATCATCCTCATTCTAAGATAAAAGTGGACATTTTCTAATAATTGCTCTGCTTATTAAGAAACTATAAGGACTAAAAGAGACAAACAAATGTGTTATATTGAGAAAATGTGTTATATGTGTTATATTGAGAAAATGTGTTATATTGAGAAAGACTGAAACTGAAATTGTCTGTTTTTGAATGCTTTATAATTTTGAGTGTTCACATTTCAAAGGTTGTATTCATGCTTTTGCTACTTCACAGTTCTATAGTTCTTAATTTACACGGTTGAAACACTCAAGTTTAGCTGAGTCACTTGCATTAGAACTTTAGACTGTTCCTTTGAATATCACATTATAGTGCAATACAGAATTGACATGTCAGATTCAAGTGAAAATACAGTGTTGTCCAGTAAAGAAGCTATCTGTGCAGATCCTACAGCACAAGAAGTTGACGATGCAGAGCAGGCTCTCCCACCACAGCAGGCTGACCTTGCTGAGCATGTTGAAGTGGCTGCACAAGTACAACAACTTCAGGTGGGCGCAGATAATACACAAACAGATATCAGAAGAAGCCAGCATGTACGCATGCTCACCGAAAAAGGTAAAACGTTGCAGGACGCTAGACTGAACAATCTGAAAAGAAGCTTTGAACAGAAGTATAGAAGATGGAAGTATCACATCAATGGTTTGAAAAGAGCCATGAAGAACAATGATGATGCAGATTTGATTTTTGAGGTTGTGAGCACTATTAAGGCGATTCAGTCTGAGGTCGACCATATTTATGGTGACATAAGAAGCCTCACAAGCCCTGAGCCAGAAATTCGGAGAAAAAATGATACTTGTCTTGCCATTACTAGCACTGCAAATGAAAAGGCTCAACACTTTCTCAACGGAGATCCTGAGAACATACCCTGGCCCGATTCAGATTCAGTGTTTGGAGCCACTGTGTCCAGCATCATCTCAGCAACTTCCAGTAAGTCAAAGTCTGTTTCCAAGATGTTCAGTCTGTCTTCCCATGATTCCTTGCAGAAAAGACAAGACGCAGAAGCTGAAGTAGCAGCTACACAAGAGGTGATTAAAATAATGAAGACACAGCATCAATATGAAGAGGAAATCAGGAAACTTGAGGCAGAAGATGAAAGGTTAACGGCCGAGAGAGAAGCTCAAGAAAGGGAAATAGAAGCGGAGAATGCAAGAAAAAAAGCTCAATTTATCTAGAAAGAACTACCAGGAAAATAAGGTTAGAAGAGAAGAAAAAGGAAGTGGAACGATTGGAAGAACTAAAAAGACATAACGCAGCACAAGCAAGGCTACAAGTTTATGCTGAAAGCATCGAAGCTGATGACGGAAAAATGCGTTCCGTTCCTCCTCTTCAACAAAAACAAGAAGACCATCTCTCTCAACCAAGCATTCCTATTTCTCTCTCTCAACCAAATCAACCCTCTTATTCTCCTCAAAGGTTTCCAGTTGCTCAAGCTCATGTATTTCAGTCAGATGCATTAGCTGCTTCCTGTGGAGTTCTAATGACCTTGTGAAAGCACTCGCTGAAGCTATTACAGCCAATAGGATTCCAATTCCAGAACCTGCTGTTTTCTCAGGAGAACCTCTGAAGTATAATGATTGGAAACTGTCTTTCAGGACATTAATTGATCGCAAGAACTTACCAGCCCAAGAAAAGCTCTTCTTTCTACGCAAGTATGTAAGTGGGCCAGCCAAGAAAGCTATTGAAGGACACTTCCTGGTTGGAACAGAAGCGGCTTACATGGCTGCCTGGAACATACTTGAAGACAGGTTTGGCCATCCGTTTGTAGTTGGCAAGTCATACCGCGACAAAATACAGTCATGGCACAAAATTGCTACCAAAGATAGCAAAGACCTCCGGGAATTTGTAGATTTCCTAAGCAGTGTTGAATCAGCCATGCCCTATGTTCAAGGTTTACAAGCTCTGAATGACTGTGTTGAAAATCAAAGGATATCAGCTAAATTGCCAGAGTGGTTGAGTTCACGTTGGAATAGAGCAGTTACTAAGTTCCAAGATGAGTACAAAAGATTCCCTGATTTCAAATACTTTGTTGAATTCCTCAACAAGGAAGCTAGAATCGCATGCAATCCTATCACCTCACTGCAAGCAATAAAGCCAGTAGAGCAAGAGAGATTCAAGCAACCTGATCAAGATCACTCCAAGTTTCAACGGAATCGCAACTCAAGCGCTAAGACATTCACTACTAGTTCTAGTGAAAAGACTATCATCATTTGTGTCTTTTGTAAGAGACATGGCCACACTCTTCATAAGTGTCGCAAAATTATGGAAAGACCAGTTGAAGAGAGATTGAAGTTTGTACAGTCTGAGAAATTGTGCTTTGGCTGTCTTAAGGCTGGTCATAACTCTAAGGGCTGCACCTCTAGGAGTGTGTGTGAAAAATGTGAAAAGTATCATCCAACGTGCTTACATCAGGATCGGGTAAATAAAGGTCCAGGACAAAGAGTTAGACTCAATCAAGATCAGTTAAGGGCTAATCAAGACTCTGCAGACAGAACAACAGAATCACAGAGGATACAAGAGTTTATGCCTGTGACTTCAAACAGAGTGGTTCAAGAAAAGAATGGCACTTATACTTCATCCATCGTTCCAGTATATGTTTCAACTATAGCTGAACCAAGGAAGGAGATTTTAGTGTATGCTTTGCGACACCACTTTCATTTTAAAGGATACAGCTGAGACACTTGATACTAAAAAAGAACCAGTCAAACTCAATATTTCTACAATAACTTCCAAGACGAAGGTTGTGTCCAGTCACAAATTGAATGGACTACAAGTAAGAGGCATTAAGTCTGAAGTGAGAATCCAACTTCCAACGACCTATACTAGAGACTATATACCTGCAAATAGATCTCATATACCTACTTGTGAAACGGCAAAGAACTGGTCTCATCTAGAACATCTAGCAGATGAAATGGCTCCTGCACTAGATTGTGAAATAGGTTTGTTAATAGGGTATAACTGTCCTCAAGCCTTACTCCCCAGAGATGTTCTCAGAGGTAACGAAGATCAGCCCTTTGCACAAAGATCTGTGTTAGGCTGGAGTATAATCGGATGCAACCACTACGATGGTGACTATGAAGATGAAATTGGCGTGAGTCATAGGATTATTATGAAGCATGTTCTACCAGCTGGCGAACCTTCTCACAAGCTCAAGTCTGAAGTCTGCTATGTTCGCAGGAACAAGGTTAAGGAGATGATCACTCCAGCAGAGATATTGAAGGTTTTTGAGTCAGACTTTGTTGAAAGGAATAATGAGGAAGCTTCTGCATCACAAGAAGACCTACGGTTTCTGGCAAAGTTAAATGAAGGCATTAAGCAACTGCAAGATGGGCACTATGAGATGCCATTGCCTTTTAAAGGTGAGAGACCGGACTTGCCGAACAATAAAGCGTGTGCAGAGTATCGACTCAAATCCTTAGAGAGGCGTTTGAAGAGGGATGAACAATACTTCAAGGACTACCTAGCTTTCATGAAGGACATAATAACAAGAGGTGACGCTGAAAGGGTCCCAGAGATGGAGTTAAGCAATCAACCAGCATGGTATATCCCTCACCATGGGGTTTATAACCCACAGAAGCCAGGCAAGATTCGCATCGTCTTTGATTGCTCTGCAAGATTTCAGAATACTTCTCTGAATGAGCATCTGCTGACTGGGCCCGACCTCACAAATACCCTAGTTGGAGTCTTGTGTCGCTTCAGGAAAGGGCAGGTAGCCATCATGTGTGATGTGGAGCGTATGTTCCATCAGTTTTATGTTGCCCCAAAGGATCAGGACTACCTCAGGTTTTTGTGGTGGGAAGAACGCAACATGGAAGCTCCATCATCAGTTTTTCGCATGAAGGTCCACTTGTTTGGAGCTGCTTCCTCGCCTGGCTGTGCAAACTTCGGGCTCAAGTACCTCGCCTCACAAGGTGAAGGCAAGTTTAATCAAGCCACAGTGAAGTTTATACGGCGCAATTTTTATGTTGACGATGGCTTGGCAAGTGTGGATACAGAAGCAGAGGCTATCCAGTTGGTGAAGGAAGCCAGGGATCTCTGCAATACCGGGAAGCTCCACTTGCACAAATTCATCACCAACAGCAAGAGGGTAATCACCACAGTCCCGAAGGAGGAATGCACTGAAGGTGCAACTGACTTTGACTTGGCCCTAGGAGAACCTAAAATGGAAAGGGCGCTCGGAGTCCATTGGTGCATATCTTCAGATGAGTTCCATTTCAGAGTACTAGTAAAGGAAAATCCTTTCACTAGAAGAGGTGTGTTGTCTACAGTTGCTTCCATTTTTGATCCTCTTGGATTCGTCGCTCCATTTATTCTGGTTGGGAAGAGGACCTTGCAAAGGATGTGTAATGACAAGATAGGCTGGGACGAACCGCTTCCTGATGACCTTAGGCCGCATTGGGAAGCTTGGCTACGAGACCTCCATAATCTGTCCTCAGTAAAGATACCGCGTTGTTATGTGCCCTCAGCATTCAAAGATGTCCAGCAATATGAGTTACACCATTTTGCTGATGCCATCATGTCAGGCTATGGGGCATGTTCATACCTCAGAACTGTGACCAAGTCTGGTGAAGTTCACTGCACTCTCGTTATGGGTAAAGCAAGAGTTGCTCCAACAAAGCTAACAACAATTCCAAGATTGGAGCTCTCAGCTGCAGTTGTAGCCACAAGAACTGGTGATCTGCTCAAAAGAGATCTAGAATTGGATGGTATCTGTGAATACTACTGGACCGATTCCAAGGTTGTCCTTGGTTATATTAACAACGATGCAAGACGGTTCCACGTATTTGTAGCCAACCGAATTCAGCAGATCAGGACAAGCACTGAGCCTAGTCAGTGGAGATATGTTGCTTCAGATCAAAACCCAGCTGACCATGCCTCTCGTGGGCTCACTGTGAAGGAACTCACGGAGTCTAACTGGTTTACTGGTCCAAGTTTTCTCTGGCAAAGAGAACTTCCTAAGGAAGACACTAAGGTAGGAGAGGTTGATGAGGGAGATCCAGAACTCAAAAGGGCACAGGTTCTTACAACCAAGGTAAAGGAAGAGATGTGTCTGTCGGATCGCTTGGAAAGGTTTTCGGATTGGAAGAGGGCAGTGAAAGCCATAGCTAGACTCAAACGTTGTGCAAGGAGTGTGAAGGGTTTGGTAGAAAGATCCAATGAAGCCACAACACTTGAAGAAAGGAAGGATGCTGAGCAATTCATAATTCGTACAGTTCAAGAGGAAGTGTTTGGCGATGTAATCAAATCTCTAAGACAAGGGAAGGAAGTTCATTCAAATCAGTCCAATAAGCTGTATAAGTTAAGTCCGTTCATTGATGATCAGGATATCTTACGGGTGGGAGGAAGATTGACGCAGGCTGAACTTTACCCTCATGTCAAGCATCCGGCCATTCTTCCTAAAGTCATCACGTATCTCGTCTACTCATAAAACACTTCCATGAGAAAGTGCAACATCAAGGTCGAGGCATGACCTTGAATGAAATTCGCTCCAATGGCATTTGGATTTTGGGATGCAGTAGTGAAGTGTCATCACTTATCTACAAATGCATAAAGTGTAGGAAGTTACGGAAATGTAATCAGGAACAAAAGATGGCTGATCTGCCACCGGAAAGGATGGAAATTACCCCTCCTTTTACCTATAGTGGCATGGACTGCTTCGGGCCGTTCTATGTTAAAGAGGGAAGGAGAGAGCTGAAGAGATACGGACTCCTGTTCACCTGCATGTGTTCGCGGGCCGTTCATCTTGAGGTACTGGATGATCTTAGCACTGATGCTTTTCTTAATGCTCTGCGTTGTTTCATTGCGATTCGTGGCAATGTAAGTCAGCTAAACTTCTTGTTAGTGATGCAACACTGGATAGCAAGGGTGCACGCACAAGCAAGTCAGTTTATCTAGAGAGACCCATTCACAAAACAGTGTTATTACTTGAAGCTGTTTAAAGGGTTAAGTTTGATGAGAGTGATTTCACTGTGTAGGCTTAATGTGAACAAAATATCCTTTGAATGTTAAGTTCACAATGATTTACTTGAGTATTCATAATTTCTATTAAGAATCACACCTAGTGTGATGGTGGGAGTGTATTTGCTACCTCAAAGTTTCTATTTTCTGTCACAAAGGGTATCTGAGTTGATGATATCTATTTCCACTAGATGGCGCTTGTGTACTTAAGCACTCACTCATTTCACTAACTTTTGATTTGTTTAACTTTTATATTTTGGTTATTTTACAGTGTTTATTGTGATTTCTATACTTAATTATTGTTTACTTGAGTAAGATTGCAAGACTGAAAAAGAGTTTTTGGTTGTTTTATTTTATTCCCATCTTGCCTTTGTATATCACTTCCTGGTTTGTCATCTGCGCAAAGAGATAGAACGATGCTATCTTTGAAAGGTTTAAGGTGTATCTCTGTACGATTACAAGTCATCCGTCGAAGAAACTTCAAGATATAACCCCCTCTCTTAGCTTACAAGCAGGCAAAAGTGGTATGTTGGTGTATTTTTTTGTTCATTTAAGAGTTTAAAGTTGTATGCATGTTTTCCATGTAACTGAATGTGTGACTGATGTTATATTTGTCCTGTTTATTTAGTTCTACGGTGTTTGTGTTGGCGTTGGTGTCCATGTCCATGTCCATAAGTGCATTAAACATCTGTAAAAGGAACCTCAGCCTTCGCGTTGTGACTAAGGGAGGCACATCTATAAAGTGCTCTTGAAGATCTTAATTATCTGGCTCTTGTTTGTTTGATTAAGGCTGGAGCTGAACTTCGCAGGAAGGTAGAGCTCTAGCTATACGAAAAACTAGAGGTATTTCGTATAGCTTGGCGGGAAAGTACCCTATCCTACAGAAAAGCATTAAAAACGGCTAGATCTGATTACTTTTCGTCTCTTCTAGAAGAAAACAAACATAACCCCCGGTATTTATTCAATACAGTCACTAATTTAACGAAAAATAAAGCATCAACAGGTGTTGGCATTTCCCAAGAGCACAGCTGTAATGACTTTATGAACTACTTTACTTCCAAGATCGATACTATTAGAGATAAAATTGTAACCATGCAGCCGTCAGCTACAGTATCGCATCAGATAGTGCACTATAGATCCCCTGAGGAACAATTCCACTCATTCTCTATTATAGGAGAGGAAGAATTGTATAAACTTGTTAAATCATCTAAACCAACAACATGTATGTTAGACCCTATTCCATCTAAACTACTAAAAGAGCTGCTTCCAGAAGTCATAGATCCCCTTTTGGCTATTATTAATTCATCATTGTCATTAGGATATGTCCCCAAAACCTTCAAATTGGCTGTTATTAAGCCTCTCATTAAAAAATCACAACTTGACCCCAAAGATCTAGTTAATTACAGACCGATCTCAAATCTCCCTTTTCTGTCAAAGATACTAGAAAAGGTAGTATCCTCACAATTATATTCCTTCTTAGAGAAAAATGGTATCTGTGAGGAATTCCAGTCAGGATTTAGACCGTATCATAGTACTGAGACTGCTTTCATTAGAGTTACAAATGACCTGCTTCGATCATCTGATCGCGGTTGTATCTCTTTATTAGTTCTACTGGATCTTAGCGCTGCGTTCGACACTATCGACCACAACATTCTTTTGAATAGACTAGAAAACTTAGTTGGCATTAGTGGAAGTGCCTTAGCATGGTTCAAATCGTACTTATCTGACCACCATCAGTTCGTAGCAGTAAATGAAGAGGTATCATATCGATCACAAGTGCAGTATGGAGTACCTCAAGGCTCAGTACTAGGGCCGTTACTTTTCACGCTTTACATGTTACCCTTGGGAGATATTATCAGGAGACATGGTGTTAGCTTTCACTGTTATGCTGATGATACTCAGCTCTATATTTCTTCACGGCCCGGTGAAACACACCAAATTGAGAAACTAAAGGAATGTACAGTCGATATAAAAAACTGGATGACGAGTAACTTCTTACTGCTAAATTCTGAAAAAACAGAGGTGTTAATTATCGGACCTAAAAACCCCACATGTAATAACCTAGAACACTATCTAACACTTGACGGCTGCTCTGTCAATTCTTCTTCATCAGTTAGGAACCTAGGTGTGCTGTTTGATAGCAATCTTTCATTTGAAAGCCATGTTTCTAGTATCTGTAAAACTGCGTTTTTCCATCTCAAAAACATATCTAAATTGTGACCTATGCTCTCAACGTCAAATGCAGAAATGCTAATTCATGCGTTTATGACCTCAAGGTTAGACTATTGTAATGCTTTACTGGGTGGTTGTTCTGCACGCTTGATCAATAAACTACAGTTGGTCCAAAATGCAGCAGCTAGAGTCCTTACTAGAACCAGGAAGTATGACCATATTAGCCCGGTTCTGTCAACACTGCACTGGCTCCCTATCAAACATCGGATAGATTTTAAAATCTTGTTAATTACTTATAAAGCCCTGAATGGCTTAGCTCCTCAGTACTTGAGCGAGCTCTTATCACATTATAGTCCTCCACGTCTGCTGCGTTCTCAAAACTCTGGCCATTTGATAATACCTAGAATATCAAAATCGACTGCGGGCGGCAGATCCTTTTCCTATTTAGCGCCCAAACTCTGGAACAATCTACCTAACACTGTTCGGGAGGCAGACACACTCTGTCAGTTTAAATCTAGATTAAAGACACATTTCTTTAACCTGGCTTACACATAACACACTAATACACTTCTATTATTCAAATCCGTTAAAGGATTGTTAGGCTGCATTAATTAGATCAACCGGAACCGGGAACACTCCTCATAACACACGATGTACTCGTTACATCGTAAGAAGAATGGCATCTACGCTAATATTTGTCTGTTTCTTTATTATTCTGTTTCTCAGTCCGTGTCCGGATCAGATGGCGCCGGGAGATGATGTCTGCGACCCTGACCGTCGGCGGAGGCCGGACACCTGGATGAGCCCCGGGGACATATCCCCAGTGAAGACCTCGACTTAAATACAATAAAACTTAAAATTAAACAAAATAACTATAATATAATAAAATACCTAACTACATAATACTATTATTGTTAGAAATTGCAACAATATAAAAATAGAAATATAATACATTTATACATTTAAAATTTAATTAAAACAATAAGTAAAAAAATAAATAATAATATCCTGGCCAGAGGAGAACTGGCCCCCCGACTGAGCCTGGTTTCTCCCAAGGTTTTTTTTTCTCCATTCTGTCACAGAGGGAATTTTGGTTCCTTGCCGCTGTCGCCTCTGGCTTGCTCAGTTGGGGACACTTAATTTCTAACGATTATCATCAATTTGATTTCATAGATACTATTTAAACTAAACTGAGCTAGACAATGACATCTCTGAATTCAATAATGAAATGCCTTTAACTGAAAATTGAGTGTTTACTCTTATTATTATACATTACTGACACTCTATCCTCCAATTTGATACTGTTAAGTGCTTTGACACAATCTGTATTGTTAAAAGCGCTATATAAATAAAGGTGACTTGACTTGATCTCCAGGAACAGGATTAGTTTAAATCAAAGGTTTTAAAATTGTTCCTAGAGTCTCTCAAGGTAATCCAAGGAAACCAACGAATAAGGATAACATTCTGGGGAGGCTCCAGGGGAAAAAAAATAAATAAATAAAATAAAATAAAAATTAAAATTGCTCGAGGTGGTTTTTGGCTTGTGTGATTAAGAGTAAATGCAAATAATGTCAGATGGAAATGCAATTGCCGTATAGATTACTCTATGCCATCATGTAACTTTGCACGACAGGGTGGCATAACCTGTCTAACCAGTGGACCAATCTTATTGCACAGCATCTGAAATGTAGTTAAAGTCATTCTTAAATGCCCAAGCAAAGTATAGTCATACAGAAATACTTTGATGAGATTAGCTCATAGTACACTAAAAGTAATAGTGATATGAACCTACTGAGTACTCCTGCCCTGAGAGCAGCACATAGTTCAGTACAAATAACAGTAATATGAATATTGATTGTAGTTGTATTTTAGGGCTACAATAATGTGAAATAATTGTCTAAACAACGTTCTCAGGGAATCAGGCCACTATGTGATGATTGAATCATCAAATCAGTTTTTTCTTGCAACTTTTGCTATAACAAATGTGCTTCGGAAACACAGAGTTACAGCAGCCAGAGAAAAACTTGTTAAGAAGTCAAACTTTAACTTTATTATTTTCAATAAAATAGTGCTTAGGCTTCCTGGAGGTTAAGTGAGGGCTGCCCGTGTAGGGCCAGTGCTAAGGGGCCAATGTTTTGCTAATGAGCAAATTCTCAGGGGCCCTGCGCTGGCAGCCCATAAAGGGCCAGTGCAGGCTTGTTTGCAGGGTAATTTGGTAACTCACTCTTCAGAAAAGCCTTTCAGCTGCTCTCAGTGTGGAAAGAATTTCATATGTAAAGGAAACCTGAAGAACCACATTTTAAGTCATGCTGGGTAAAAGCCTTTCAGCTGCTCTCAGTACGGATATGTAAAAGAAATGCCTAACCAGACAATTCATACAAATGAAAAGCCTCACGGCTGTCCTGTTTGTAATAGGATATTTCTACGAGATTTAAAAGCGTGAAAAACTTGTGCGCTGTGTCAGGATGGATATTGTTAAGGTTTTAAAGGTATTACTGCTCTTACTGTTACTGCTGATTCATTTGGTATTTTATAAAAACAAAACAAAAACGCTCAGTCAAAAACTACCCAATCTCATTCTTTCTTGGCTTTTTTTGCTATAACAACTGTACTTTACAAACACACAGTTACAGAAGCCAAAAAAAAAAAAAAAAAACTAACACAAGAAGTATGAGGACCAAGATCTCAACTAAAGCAAACACTGTCCACCACAATGATGACTTCAAATGAAATAAACATCAACATCCCTCTATTAATTATCAGTAAGAGCTTCTGTAGACATCTGACAGAAATAAAGCAAGTCTGGTTAGTAATGAGTGAAGCTGGTGATGCTGTTTGTGGAGTTGTTTAATCATCCTCTGCTGAGATCTTCAGAGATTTAATCCCAGATAGCAACATATTGTCAGCCCAGATCCGGCCCACATCTGGCACATGAGGAATGATTATCTGGCCCACATTTAGTGTGGAATGATGGCACTTTGATGGACCACTCCTGTTTGCCAGATCTGGGCCAAAAGCAGGCCATTGCAATGCCACATGTCAGCCAAGAGCAAAGAAATAAACCACACTGGACCTGATCTGAGCCAAAAAATCTGTGTATATTAAATATGGAGTCATCTCAGCCTTAATAAGCCCATTAACAAGCAGAATCGTTGAAGAAAAGAACAGAAAATAAGAGACGAACAGAAGCTCAACAACAACTGACTGTAGCCACAGCCTTAGATTAATTCAGCTGAAGATAAAAGACATATCTCTGAAGATCTCAGCAGAGGATTAAACGACTCCACAAACAGCATTACCAGCTTCACATATTGCTAACCAGACTGACTTTATTTCTGTTAGAGGTCTACAGAAGTTTTTTTATTGAGAATTAACAGGGGTTTAAAGCTAATGTTTGTTTCATTTGAAGTCACTATAATGGTGATTGGTGTTTCCATTAGCTGGGCTCTTGACTCTTATTATCAATCATTTGTCTTCTGTGACAATGCATTTGACACGTTTGCAGTACATGCTAGCTTGCTGTTGATGGTTTAACAATTATTGTGTCATAGCCTGATTCACTGAACATAATTTAATACTATTGACTAGTCGAATTTAATGCTCTGCCATGATGGTTTAAGCTTGACGTCGACTAGTCGCTGGTCCTATAGAGGGCGCAGCAGGATAAGAAATCTCTGAAGGACTTCCACATTTAGGCTCCGTTTCCAAACAGTTAAAATGACAAATAAATGCATACTCTGAAAGGCTCCACAAGACATGTGTGATTATATTACTGGATGCTCGAAATTGAAGGGGGGAATGCATGTTTTAAACCGCTTATAGTACAGGTCAGTTAATCGCCGTTCTACTATAATGCGCTGCTGCTCAGTAACGCACACACATATGCTTCAGACAGTAATACTTACATCACGCGCAGATCGCGCGTGCACAGAATCGTTCAGCGCAGAAATGTATTGTCAACACTGTTCTTTGATTTCTCAATAAAATAGTTCAAGCATATATTTCTTAACTAAATCCCACACCTTAACTACTAGTAGAGAGTCGCTGCCAGGTAGAATTAATTCACACACACAATCGCTCTGACTAATGCATTCATATGAATGTATTTTTTTCTGTGCTACTTTATCTGTATCAGATTTAGAACGAGCTGTGACAAATATAACGACCCAAAGACAAAAGAACTCATAAAAATGAGCTGTTATAGGAGCAATAGCCACGTGAGCAGCACATTGTCACAGTTCCACACTTATTTGTTCATTAATGACGTCATCAGCGACTAGTCGACTTTGACTCGACTTTCATCACATAAACATCGACTTTAAAAAATCATAAGTCGTTCAACCCCTAATATATATATATATATATATATATATATATATTTTAAGTGGTTCTGCAACACTGTTGATCTTATGCTGCAGTTTTAGCAAATGTATTTTTGGCACAACATAGTTGATAGAATCAAACGACACTAACAAATAAGACTATTTGATTGTGATTAAAGAACAGCCAACAGCTAACTATCTGTTGGTTCACCTGATGTCTTTACTTGCTACTGCAAATGTGTTTGATTAACACACCATCATAGCAGTCAACAATAACACCCTAATTTAATTTAATAAGAGTTAAGAGCCTAGCTAATGGAAACAGGAATCACCATTATGGTGACATCAAATTAAACAAAAGTTAGATTTAAACCCCTGTTAATTCTCAATAAGAACTTCTTTAGACCTCTAACAGAAATAAAGTCAGTCTGGTTAGTAATAAGTGAAGCTGGTAATGCTGTTTGTGGAGTTGTTTAATGCTCCTCTGCTAAGATCTTCAGAGATGTAATCTGTTATCTTCAGCTGAATTCATCTAAGGCTGTGGCTTAAGTCAGCTGTAGTTCTCGAGTTTCTGTTTGTCTCTTTTTTTCTGTTATCTTCTTTCCTTCAGTGATTTTGCTTGTTAACAATCTTAGACAAGCTGAGAGGACTCTATAAATAATATATGAAGATTTGTGGCTCAGATAAGGTCCAATGTGGTTTATTTCTTTGCTCTTGGCTGACATATGGTATTGCTATGGTCTGTATCTGGCAAACAGGAGCGGTCCGCCCAAGTGCCATCATTCCACGATACATGTGGGCCAGATCATCATTCCTCATGTGCCAGATGTGGGCCAGATCTGGGCCAACAATATGTTGCTATCTGAGATGTGTTTGACTTGCAGTTGATTTTACCAAATGCTTAATCATCATCATATATGTGCAGTTATATGATCATTTAATTTGATCATTCATCTCATGAACTACTTTAGTGTTTCTTTTAACATTGTTTGCAGTGTTCACTGAGGATTTTGCTGTGTATGTTATACATTTCAGCATCTATCCAAACAGAGTTCTGTACCTGTATTTAATGTCTGTGGTTAAGTGCAGCATGAGTGGCTCAGTGGGAAATGCTGTCTCCTCACAACAAGAAGCCCTCTGGTTTGAGTCCCAGCTGAGCCAGAAAGTCTTTCCCTCACAGTCTAAAGAAGTGTGAATCACAGATGCTTAATTGTCTAAAGGTGTAGATATGTGTTTTACTGCCTATTGATGGATCTGTGGCTGAGTTGTTTTTTGTTTATTTATTTATTTTTTTGGCTTTTTTATGGCTCAGTTTTGGGGTTTCTGGTTAAAGACTGGTTTACTGAAGGCTGAGATTGGGTAGCACTATTAAAACTTGTTCTGGCCCATTTCAGGGCTGCTTATAAGTTACTATTTGGCTGAGATTTGGCCCAGTTATGGCTCATGTGTGGCTCATGTCTGTATTCCAGATCTGGGCCACACAAGGGCCGTCATTCTTTGCTGCATGTGGGCCGAATGTAACTGATTGTTTGGCCCAGAGCTGGACCAGAAAACAATTGCTATGTGGGATGTAGGGAAGCTGATGGTAGGCACATGCTAAATCATTCATGAGAATATTGCTGCACCCCTCAACTCTTTCAGCAGTTTCTCCATATGAGGTAAGGGACATTTGTCAACTATTAATGCTTCTTTAAGCTCACAAAGATAAACAATCAAATTTTTCTTCCTTTAGTGACTACTATTGGCCAAATCCAGGGCAATGCATCAGTTCACTCAAAAATATCTTGGTTCAGCAGAGATTGTAGCTCTTCTGCTTGACACACAGCAAAAGGAAGTCGGTGAAGTTTTTGTTGAACCGTCACCACATCATCACGGACATTCACTTTGTTTACAAAACCTTTCACAAACCTCACTGACTCAGCATTCATAACACTGTGGATGGAGAGGAGGGAGCAGAAACAGTAAGAGTACAGTCATGGTAAATAGTACATTTCAGGGCTTTTCACACTTGAAATTGTTAACCCTGGGTTATCTGTAATCACGTTTCACACTGCTCATACTAAACCTGGGGTTAACTGTTAATCCTGGGTATTCATTAAGAGACGTTTCACACTGTACATTCCTAAACCCCGGGTTAACATTCTTATTTGCATATTTGCGGTGTCACTGTCACTGATTGGATGAACAGCAGGCAACCTGTTTACACGGCTTTTCCTGCGTCTTGTCGGTTATTAAAAAAAAATCTCAGCCAAGATTGAGGAACAGTTGATCATAGCTGTACAGGGATAGCCATTTTTAAATAAATTTAGTAGCAGAGCTACTGCAAGCGATTTGGAAATCCATTTATCCTTTGCTGAAACTTCCGCATCTTCATGGAGAGCGCAGGTCATGGTTGCTTAGCAACAGCAGACGCCACGGGAGCACAAGCATAGAGCGCAGGCTACAGGGCGCTTTGGAAAGAAGAGCTGTGTCCGAAACCACTCCCTATCCGCTATATAGTGCACTATATCGGGTGTCAGCCATTTTGTAGTGCTGTCCGAATTCTGAGTGAACGACTTCATTCCCTACATTCGTTCACTACTTTTTACCCACAATGCATTCTGATTTCGAGTGTACAACCGATGTATACTCGCCGAACCACTATTTCCCACAATCCAATGTGGAGAACCGACGAGCTGGAAGAGCGAGCGAGTTTTAATGAGAGATGCCGTTTAATTTACATAAATGATAATTTGATGTATATTTTAAAATGTTTGTTGGTGGCGTATTCCTTCTGATGTAAAATTAACGGTCATCTGAGGGCGCTCTACGGCCATTGTCATCTTATCTGTGAGCAAAAACGCTTTTTCAAAAGTGTAAGAGCAGAGTGTAAGAGCAATTCTTTGTTATTCTTTGTTATTCTTTGTTATTTCTTATTGGTTATTCACGGTCACGTGGGCACAGGTGATCACTTCCGTTTTCTTTATTGTTTCCTTTGTCTGATTGTTTGTTAGGTTGGAAGGGGCGAGGAACGGGAGCCAACTTTCTGTTGACCGTATTGCATTGGTCTAATCATGTTGTCATATACTTAATAAAAATTTGAAAGCAAGCTAAGATCGTCTTCCTTTGATGAGATCATGACCGAGTGCAAACGAGTCATGAGCCCATTACCTAGCCTCTATGTGGCGGTTGGATGCCGCTAATATTAGTCAACAGAAAACGGCGCTTTGTTTGAAAGATATTCTATTCATGTGCTGCATTGGAACGCAGTTGTGGATTGCCAGTGGAGACGGACACAAAATGCACAGCACTTGGACTGGTATGTGAATTAGTTTATTATTATTCTGCTTACTGCTTGCTGCTGGTCGATTGGATATACTATAGTTGGTTGTGCTTGATCAGAATCAGAATCAGAATCAGAATGAGCTTTATTGCCAAGTATGCTTGTGCATACAAGGAATTTGTTTTTGTGTCATAAACTTCCAGTACACAGAGACAACAACAGCACACAGACAATAAAAATATGAGAATAAAAAAAAAAAAAAAATTAAAAAAAAAATTACACGTAAATATAAATAAAAATTTGAAAAAAATAAATTGAGAGATAAATAAGTGGTATGTACAGTTGTGCTATAGATGATAAAATGGAATAGAATAGAATGAAAAGCAGGGATGTGATAAGATGGAGGTGGTAACAAGTATTTTAGAGTATTGCACATTGTTATTGCATAATGGGGAGGAACATTTAACTGTTCATTAAATAGATTGCCTGGGGGAAGAAACTGTTCTTGTGCCTGGCTGTCCTGGTATTCGGTGCTCTGTAGTGCCGACCAGATGGCAAGAGTTCAAAGAGGGGATGGCTTGGATGTGTGGGATCCAGAGTGATTTTCTGAGCTCTTTTCCTCACTCTGGATGTATACAGTACTTGAAGGGTGGGCAGGGGAGCACCAATAATCCTTTCGGCAGTCCGAATCGTTCTCTGTAATCTTCTGGTGTCTGATTTTGTAGCTGAGCCAAACCAGACAGTTATTGATGTGCACAGAACAGACTCGATGACGGCTGAGTAGAACCGTTTCAGCAGCTCCTGTGGCAGGTTAAACTTCCTCAGTTGGTGAAGGAAGTACAACCTTTGTTGGGCCTTTTTTACAATGGAGTCAATGTGAGTGTCCCACTTCAGGTCCTGGGAGATGATGGACCCTAGGAACTTGAATGTCTCCACTGCTGCCACAGTGCTGTTCATGATGGTGAGTGGGGAGAGAGCAGGGGGGTTCCTCCTGAAGTCCACTATCATCTCTACAGTTTTGAGCGTGTTGAGCTCCAGGTTGTTTAGACTGCACCAGACAGCCAGCTGCTCAACCTCCTGTCTGTAAGCAGACTCATCACCATCCTGGATGAGGCCGATGAGTGTGGTGTCATCTGCAAACTTCAGGAGCTTGACAGAGGGGTCTCTAGAGGTGCAGTCGTTGGTGTAGAGGGAGAAGAGCAGTGGGGAGAGAACACATCCCTGAGGGGCGCCAGTGCTGATGATGCGGCTGTTTGACATGAATTTCCCCATTCTCACTAGCTGTTGCCTATCTGTCAGAAAGCTGGTGATCCATTGACAGATAGAGCTAGGAACAGAGAGATGGGTTAGTTTGGTCTGGAGGAGTGTTGGAATGATGGTGTTGAAGGCCGAGCTGAAGTCCACAAACAGGATCCTCACATAAGTCCCTGATTTGTCCAGGTGTTGCAGGAGGTAATGCAGTCCCATGTTGACTGCATCATCCACGGACCTGTTTGCTCGGTAAGCAAACTGCAGTGGGTCCAGTAGGGGTCCTGTGATGTCCTTCAGATAAGCCAGAACCAGTTTTTCAAACGACTTCATGACGACCGACGTTAGTGCCACAGGTCTGTAGTCGTTAAGTCCTGTTATCTTGGGGCTCTTTGGGACGGGGATGATGGTGGAGCGTTTGAAGCAGACAGGGACTTCACACAACTCCAGAGATCTATTGAAGATTTGTGAAAAGATGGGGGCCAGCTCGTCAGCACAGGTTTTCAGACAGGCTGGTGTCACACCGTCTGGGCCTGGTGCTTTTCTTCTTTTGTTCTTTCTGAAGACCTGGCGCACATCATCTTCACTGATCTGCAGTGGAGGAGGGGGGGAGAGGGGGGTTGCTGGAGGTGTTAACGGTTGTGTAGAGAGATGGTCAGAATGAGTGTGGGGGGTTTCGAATCTACAATAGAACTCATTCAGGTCTTCAGCAAGTTGTTGATTCGCCTCAGTGCTGGGGGATGGTGTCTTGATGTGGAGCATGGATCTGTTTGTTTGGATAAACTACGACGGACTGGAAGTGCATAGTTTATGTCATGTGCGTTACATGCAGCGCTGGGATTTGCCAATTTTTGTGTGTGATTAAACGGATTGCTTTGAAAGTTGTATGTGCCACTGAGTTTGTTTGATGAAAGAAATATGGATGAAGATGAGGCTGATGCGGTTATGGAGAGCAAAAGGGAGCTAAGCTCACAGTAAAGGCTTGGGAGTTAAAGATTGAATCACTAAAAAGGGACCGTAAAATCCAAAGTGAAAAAAAATAAAAAATGTGATTGCTTCAATGAAAGAGCTTATCCAAAATGATGAAAATTTATCAAAGGTTTATTCTTTATTGGAAACATTGAAGCATTTGAGAGATGATGTCACTTTGTTGCACAAGAGTGTGATTCCTTTACTTCCTGCTGAGGAACAAACAAAGCAAAATGAATGGTATAGCTCAGTTTCACAGTTTAACAAAGGGTTTATAGAAGATGTGGATCAATGGCTGTGTGATCTTAAATTTAAGAAAACTTCACTGACTCAAACTACAGCAGCAGTGTCTGAACAGAGTATTGAATGTCCTCTGTCATCTCATTCTGTAATAAATGGAATACAGTCCATGACTATAGCTGTTCAAGGGCAAGCTCCTTTAAATGATCAATTGCTTGTTGCTGCAACCTCTGATGCAAATGCAAATTCAAAAAGGAGCGCTTAAGAAAAAAAAAGGAAAAAATTGATCTTCAAACTAAAATAGCTGTGTCTATGGCTAAAGTTCATGTGTACAGGTCTGCTGCATCAGAACAAAGTATACATTTGGAAGTAAGAAAATCTAGAAAGGAAAATGATGAAATGATCTCCTCGATAGCAGTTGCATCAGTTCAAGTTGACACACATGTTGAGTCACAGTCTCTACATGTTGACAATTCAACAAGAGGTGCAAGAAATAAGGAGAGTAATTTTCAGCTTCACCCTGTGCTACAACCGAGGTCCATAACACCATTACAGTCAACTGCATCTGTGACTGGGCAGCTACCCTGTAACCGTAGTATCGATGCACCTGTTTCAAGACAATCATTAACGGATGGAGAACAAGGAAGTATATTGCGTCTTATGGAAAAACAAAATGAAATCACTGCCATGTTGGTACAACAACGCAATATTTCATTACTTCCTCACAGAGATATTACACCCTTTGATGGAGATCCTTTGCAATATCAGTGTTTCATACGATCATTTGAGGAGGTTGTGGAAAAAGGGCAAACGATTATGGTGACTGTTTCTATTTTCTTGAGCAGTACACCCGAGGTCAACCAAGCGAGCTTGTCAGAAGTTGTCAACATATGACTTCTACTTAAGGAACACTTTGGAAATGAAGTCAAAATATCTTCAGCATATATGGACAAAGTGCTCTCTTGGAAGTCCATAAAATACATAGGATACAAAGGCTTTACAAGATTATCATCTTTTTCTTAGAGCTTGCTGTAATGCCATGGAGGAAGTTTGTTATATGAAAGAGTTAAACTTGGTTACTAACATGCAAATTATTCTTCCAAATTGCCTTTTAAGCTCAGAGACAAATGGAGAGCAGTAGCGTGTGTGATTTGCAGGAAAACCGTAATGAACCAGCAACATTTAAAGACATTGTGGATTTTGTAGGAAAGCAAGTAAAAATTGCTACTGATCCTGTGTTTGGAAACATTGTTGAGGCTCCTCTGGGAGATCGAAGCTTGATTCATTCTAAGCCTAAGGGAAGTAGTTTCGCCACCTCTGTCACTGTAACAGGAATGGAAGACATTAGGAAAACTAATATCCTGTCTTTGTTGTGGCGAAGAACATTTCTTGAATTCCTGTACTATGCTCACCAAAAAACCCGTAAGGAAAAGATGGATTTTCTGAAGAAGAAAGGAATCTGTTTGAGCTGTCTGTGTGCAGGCCATATTAGTAGAGATTGTAAGAAGCGGATTACATGTAAAGTGTGTGGTTCTAAACATCCCAGCATCCTTCATGTCTTCCAGCGAGATACATCAGAGGAACCAAAGCCGGCAGTAGGTAGTGCTCTGATCTCTGTTCAGTCCAGTAGTCTTACTGGGGCCGGTGAAGTTGCTTGTGCCTTGTCCATTCTTCCAGTATGTGTTAAATCGAAGAATGGGAACAAGATTGTGGAAACTTATGCCTTTTTAGATCCGGGCAGTTCGGCGACCTTCTGTACCAGAATCAGAATCAGAATCAGAATGAGCTTTATTGGCCAGGTATGCTTACACATACGAGGAATTTGTTTTTGTGACAGAAGCTCTACAGTGCAACAGAAAGACAGCAACAGGACAGGGCACAGGTAATAAAATAATAATTTACAAATAGGCAATGTACAAATAGCAAATACACAATATATAGACAATTATGGTGTACAGGTCTAATATGTCCAAATCTGAAATGAAAAAAAAAAAAGTATGTGTGTTGAATAAATAATTTATAATAGTGTTGTGTGTTCCACTTTTAATGTCAAGTGTTCATGAGATGGATTGCCTGAGGGAAGAAACTGTTCCTGTGTCTGGTCGTTCTGGTGCTCAGAGCTCTGTAGCGTCGACCAGACGGTAACAGTTCAAAGAGGGAGTGTGCTGGATGTGAGGGGTCCAGAGTGATTTTGCCAGCCCTTTTGCTCACTCTGGATGAGTACAGTTCTTGGAGAGTGGGGAGGGTTGTACCAATGATTCGCTCAGCAGTCCGGACTACCCTCTGTAGTCTTCTGAGGTCAGATTTGGTAGCTGAGCTGAACCAGACAGTTATTGAAGTGCAGAGGACGGATTCAATGATGGCGGAGTAGAACTGATTCAGCGAGTCCTGTGGCAGGTTGAACTTCCTCAGCTGGCGAAGGAAGTACAACCTCTGCTGGGCCTTTTTCACAATGGAGTCTATGTGATTGTCCCACTTCAGGTCCTGGGAGATGGTGGTGCCCAGGAATCTGAATGACTCCACTGCAGTCACAGTGCTGTTCATGATGGTGAGTGGGGGGAGTGCAGAGGGGTTCCTCCTGAAGTCCACGATCATCTCCACAGTTTTGAGCGTGTTGAGCTCCAGGTTGTTAAGACTGCACCAGACAGCCAGCTCCTTAACCTCCTGTCTGTAGGCAGACTCGTCACCGTCCTGGATGAGGCCGATCAGTGTGGTGTCGTCTGCAAACTTCAGGAGCTTGACAGAGGGGTCTTTAGATGTGCAGTCGTTAGTGTACAGGGAGAAGAGCAGTGGGGAGAGAACACAGCCCTGAGGAGCTCCAGTGCTGATGGTGTGGGTGCTGGATGTGTATTTTCCCAGCCTCACTAGCTGCTGCCTGTCTGTCAGGAAGCTGGTGATCCACTGACAGACGGAGGTGGGGACGGAGAGCTGAGTTAGTTTGTTCTGAAGGGTGTCCGGGATGATGGTGTTAAAAGCGGAGCTGAAGTCTACGAACAGGATCCTCACATAAGTCCCTGGTCTGTCCAGATGCTGCAGGATGAAGTGCAGTCCCATGTTGACTGCATCATCCACAGACCTGTTTGCTCTGTAGGCAAACTGCAGGGGGTCCAGTAAGGGTCCAGTGGAGGACTTCAGATAAGCCAAAACCAGTCTTTCAAATGACTTCATGACCACAGATGTTAGAGCCACAGGTCTGTAGTCATTAAGTCCAGTAATTTTGGGTTTCTTTGGGACGGGGATGATGGTGGAGCGTTTGAAGCATGAGGGGACTTCGCACAGCTCCAGAGATCTGTTGAAGATCTGTGTGAAGATGGGGGCCAGCTGGTCAGCACAGATTTTTAGGCAGGCTGGTGACACACCGTACGGAAGGTCAAATGAATTAGCTTAATCTTTCCGGCAAAAAACTGAACATTCTGCTTAAAACCATGAATCAAGATAAATTGGACTCCAGTTATGTTCTCAAGGATCTAGAAATTGCCGGATTGAACCAGACACATTATTGTTCACTTCTTGAAGTGTATACTCAGAAAAGTATGCCAGTATCCAATACTAATATCCCCATGCAGAGTGATCTTGTTTGATGTCCTTATTTAAATCACATACACTTGCCTTCAATTGAAGCATTAGTTGAACTCCTGATAGGAGCAAATGTACCAGAGGTACTGGAGCCATCGCAGCCAAAAGAATGGACCTTATGTGGTAAGAACCATACTTGGATGGACAGTGAATGGACCGCTTAAAGGAATGGAAAAGAATGGACCTTTCTGTAATAACAAACCTCACATGACTGTAAACAGGATCTCTGTCTCAAAATTGGATGAGCTTTGGAAACAACAGTTTAAGACTGATTTCCCTGAAAATGCCTTGGATGAAATGGTAGGGATGTCTAAAGAAGATAATCAGTTTATGGATCTTGTGTCTCAGTCTATAAAACTGATAGATGGTCATTACTGCATTGGTGAATAAGGATATGGTCCTTCCAAATAACAGAATAGTTGCAGAACAGCGGGCTGTGAACCTGCAAAGGAAATTCAGGAAAGATTCAGCATTTCAAGCAGATTATACTGCTTTTATGGAAGACTTGATTTGCAAAGGATATGCAGAAAAGGTACCTGTGGAGGAACTTGAGAGGCATGATGGCCATGTGTGGTATATACCTCATCACGGGGTCTACCATTCGAAAAAGAAAAAGATCAGGGCTGTTTTCGAATGTAGTGCCTCATTTCAGGGAGTATCATTACATGGACAACTACTTCAGGGACCAGATCTAACAAGCACTTTAATAAGTGTCCTTACAGGATTCAGAATGGAGCCTGTCGCCTTAATCGCTGACGTTGAATCCATGTTCTATCAGATAAAGGTTCCTGCAGAAGATTCGGACCTTTTAAGGTTTCTGTGGTGGTCAAAGGGTGACTTGAGTAAGATTTGGAGGAATTCAGAATGGTTGTTCATCTGTTCGGAGCTTCTTCATCCCCAAGTTGTTCTAATTATGCACTCAGGAGATGTGCAGAGGACCATGGAGATGTGTTTAATTGTAGGACAGCAGAGGTCATCCAAAATCACTTCTATGTGGATGATTGTCTTACTTCAGTTCCCACAGAATCTGAGGCGATCCAACTATATAAGAAACTCCATGCAATGTGTGCTAAAGGTGGATTTCATCTGACCAAATGGATGAGCAATAGTCATGGAGTGTTGAGTGCCATGCCAGAAGAAGACTGGGTCAAAGAAGTAAAGGACCTTGACATGAATCATGACGTGCCTCCGATGGAAAGAGAACTAGGTGTACAGTGGTGTGCTGAATCTGACACCTTCAAATTTAAGGTAGTAATCAAGGACAGACCTTTTACTAGAAGAGGGATACTTTCCGTGATTAGTGCCATATATAATCCTCTTGGATTCTTGTCTCCAGTAGTTCTTTCTACAAAGAAGATTCTTCAAGATCTTTGCAGGGAAAGGATTGGATGGGATAGTGTTATACCCATCAAATATTTACAAAGATGGAGAAACTGGCTTGAAGATCTTCATGGCTTGGAGAAATTTGAGACAAAAAGATGTTTGAAACCTGTAGAGTTTGGAGAAGTCACGTCGGCTCAGTTACATCATTTCTCTGATGCCAGTGAAGAAGGCTATGGTGTTGTGTCCTACCTGCTTCTACGGAATAGTCAGAGCATTGCACATCCTACTTTCTTGATGGGTAAGGCCCGAGTAGCACCAGTGAAATCTACCACCATTCCCCGCATGGAACTTACAGCCGCCACTCTTGCCAGCCGAATGGACAGGCTATGGAAAAGGGATCTAAGGATGGAGCTACAAGACTCAAGATTTAAGTGTTTTGTTGCAGAGTGTCTGAGATCTTGAGAGCATCCAGCGCAACTCAGTGGAGATATATAGATTCTGCCAACAATCCAGCTGACTTTGCCTCAAGTGGGCTAAAGGTGGATCTTTTACTTAAGGAGCAGATGTGGAAGTTCGGCCCTCCCTTTTATATATATATATATATATATATATATATATATATATATACAAATTCATTTTAACGGCGCTAATTTTATTAACGCGCGATTAACGCAGCGCGCATTTTCTGTTTGAACCGTGGCCTAACCCATAGTTGGAGAAATGGATGGAGATGCTGTCAGTGTTGCAAACTTAGCAACTTTTCAGACCCCTTTAGCAACTTTTATTTTTTATTTTTTTATTATTATTATTTATTATTTTTTTTTATTTTTCAAAAAGAGCCTAGCGATCAATGTTTAGATTTGCCCAAACCTTATTTAGTTTCTGAGACTAGCCGGTACTGTACATCGAACAAGCGCTCTCTCTCTCTCTCTCTGCGCCTTCTCTGTTCAGCATGTAACTTTTTCTTTGTTCAGAATTTGCAAAATGCATATAATGAGCGAGTACATCATGAATTCATCTTCCAAACCGCGTTTTTGTCTTATCCCGAACCACTACGGTACACTTATCATAAGCGCTTATTTATGGACTATTGTAGCCTGGTCGGGTTGTCACCGCTGCGGAGTAACACATACCTGCGTGAATCGCCATAGACATAAACTTAGAGAAGTAGCTCCGGTTAGAATGTCCTTCCGCGGGATGCATGCAGTTCTGTTTATTAACCGCTAGAGCGCCAAAAGTTACATAGTGCTGTTTTAAAACCGATATTATGTTGCTTCTCTAATTTTACATGCAAGTATAGCCGAAATCACAGAACAGCTATTGTCTTTATCTTATATTTAGGCTATTTGATTTTATCAGACGACGGCTCGATTATAAATCAGGATTTTTGTGCAGATTAACATCTTGGAAGGTAGAGCTGGTTATGTAGTCTTAATGGGTCGCGTTTCAGTCACTATTTCATATTCATTCCGTTATCTGACAACAGAAAATATATCTATAAAAAAATATATCAATGAAAACAGTTTTATTGAGAATTTAGCTGCATAAAAATACAGTATGTGGGCACAGTTAAATAATTATTTTTTAAGTGTGTTGGTATTTCTTACATTTCTCTCACCGGCTGCTGTTTAAATGACGCGCGTTTCCTGTTACTGAGGTGACATGAGCCTCGCTGCTTAATTTCTGATTGGCTGTCTGTTGCCAACCCTAGTGAAAAAAAAGTATACTTCATTGTATTTGTAATATATTCCCTGTTTTAATAGTACATTGCAAATATACTAACAAAAATGTACTATCTTTAAATATATAAAAAGTATATTAGCATCATGCTTTTGCCTATTTTCACAATACAACTTTTAACACACTTTAAAATAATTGTAATTTAGTATATTTTCTAAAAAATATATTTTACAAAAATATACTTGAATTGAAAGTTCTGTTTATTTTTTATAAGTATATTTATTTGCACTTTACTTAAACATATTTTATGAATATTTTTTAACTGTGTGCTGAAATTGATTATTGTAACAATGCATTGAAAGTATACTTTCAAAGTACATTATTAAATAACCTGAAGTTGTAGTATGTTTTAAGTCACATTTTTGAGTAATTTTTAAGTTTACTTCTTCATGCTTGGAATTCACTTCATTACTTGGACATACATTGCTTTCAGAAAGTAATAAAACAAATAACTAAAGCAAATAAATAATTATATTATTATGCATTATAAAGTGTACAGTCAAGTAAACACTGTCTATATTGCAAGGCCAAAAACTGAAGTTCACTCACTCTGCATTAATATTATATTACTGCATTATTATAACATATCATTATCAATTTTATGGAGAAATAAAGCTGAAAAACAACAATTGGCATTGATATCTATATAAAGCTGCAGAAGTAGTTCCCCAGGAATTAGTTTTTAGTCTCTTTCAATATTGTTTGGAAGTGGAATGACATACAGTTTGTCTTTAGACCTAATAATTACACATTTCCATTTGAGTGATTGTGGATGGACAGCAAATACATTATGAGACAAATGTTCAGGATATATTTAGCTGAACATCTCTAAAAAAAAAAAAAAAAAAAAAAAAAAAATCCTACACGCACGCTCTTTAGCTAAAACACAGAATCTGTTTGAGGTGGATGCAGAAGATGCCCCATCCTCACACTTGAAAGCCACCAGGGTCATAATTTCACAGAATGTTCCATCATTAGACTGTACAACAGATTTGTTTCTCTTTTTAGGAGTCATGTTATTACAGGAATGATAAAGAACACTGCTCACTGGAGAAAAAAAAAAAAAAAGAAAAGAGATGAGAAAAGAAAATATTTTTGATGCTGTTCACTTTATTTAAACAATTCCTTTTGATTTAACACCATATATCAGGTTTCCCGTTCAAACATGACTGCACTGAACAGACTTGAAACAACCTTTACTTACTTACGTTTTCTTTTCTTTTCTTTTAAATAATGTTTTTGGAGAAAATGTTTATATAGTATAGGGCTGTAGGTTATTATAACTAATTAAAAGCTAATCAAATAAATACATAAACAATAGTAAATATATTTAATATTTATATATTTACTAATATTTACTATATTTCACTGGAAAAAATTATTTATTGAATTTACTACGTTTTTTAAGGAAAATGGTTGCAATCAATTTATTTTAGCTACATTTAAATAAACAAATTTAGTTGACTAACTTTCAACATTTTTTATTTAAATGCAGCCTAGCTAAAATATATTTTTTTGCAACCACTTATCTTAAAAAAAATATTATTATTTTTTCAGTGTACATAAATCTTCCATATTACGCCTACATTAAGCCTTTTTTTTTAATGTAATGACTTTTACTTATAGCAAAATATGTATTTTTAGTGTGTTTCCTAAACAAGATTCAAAAACCGCGGCCCGTTTTCTAGTCAGTCGCGTGACTTCAGCCCGTCCAATCACAGCTGAGCTGAGCTCAAACTCAAAGAGTCACGAAAAGGAAAAGCGAAGCATTTCAAGCTTCTTTATTCCTATTTAAAGCACTTTAAAATGTTTATGATTTATTTTCGTATCTTATTATTTTAACCAGCTCAGCAACGCTAATGCAAAGAGGAACTAACACTCCATTACATCAAAGTTATCAATGGTAAGTGTTAAATATGCAGTGTTTTACACCACAGTTTGTCAGTGGGAAAATAAAAAAATATGTTTTTTGTGTTTTTCTTTCTCAATCGGACACAGACAAACAAGTGATTTTTGTCTTTTAATCCAGGAAGACGGCTGACAGATCTAACTGACACTCGTGCCACAGAAACTAAAGCAACAGGTAACAATTAAGACAAACCCACCCATTCACTATAATACAGTAGTTTTAAACTTTGTGTTAATCGTTATTTATGATCCGCTTCGTCAGTTTCAGCTTGTCATGAATCTGGTCCATGGACCTCCATTTGTTCGCCACCAGAGGTCACCCTTCCATCGCATTGACTCTCACACCACACACTACCCGGACTTCATTTCCCAGCAGCCATTTCCCTAGTCACATGCTCACACCTGATACCCATCTGGCAATCACACACACTACTTAAGCCATGGACTTCCTCAGTCAGATTGCCGAGTATTGTATGCATTTATCGCTCACCTAGTGATAGCTACTCTACGGAGCCAGTTCCTAGTTCCTAGTTCCTAGTTCCTAGTTCCTAGTTCCTAGTTCCTAGTTCCTAGTTCCTAGTCCTTAGTCCTTAGTCTTAGTCTTGCCTGTTTACCCGTGTTTTGATTCTAGCCGTGTTTCCTGGATTAACCCTTGCCTTGCCGTTCGGACTCTGTTTGCCCCTCATTTGGATTATTGCTGTTTACCTGAATTTACTCTCTCTGCCTTGCCCTTTGGATATTGTTCGTCGATCGAAGACCCACGCTTGTTCTAGGACTACTCTGTGTCTTGCCTGTGTTATACCTGTTTGCCATCGTCTGACCCTGCCTGTGTTTTGACCATGTTTTACAATAAAGCCTTGCACATGGATCCGCACGTCTCTCGTCTCGTCAGCTCCATAACAGAATACTCGGCCACTCAAGGATCCAGCAGCTTTTCATGTGGACATTGGCCAGGTATGGACACAGAACTTCTACTGTTACGCTTCAAGCAAGGTACCCGATCACTTGAGGAGTGTATAGAAGAATATTTAATTTTAGCAAATGACTCTGAGTTGCCGGACTGTTTTTTAATTGATTTATTTTGTGACGGCGTTAATCAACCGCTCAGATCAAAGCTTCTCCGAGAGGGTCCGCGTTCATCATTAGCACAGTTTATAAACTATGCTCTGTTGTGTGTCGGCTCTTCATTTACTGTGGGTGTCGCGGAGGAGGAAAATAACACCATGTCTGTGCCTGTAATGGCAGAGAACGCTCACAAAATGGCGGCGACAGCTGAGCCCGTTCACAAAATGGCGTCCACAAAAACACCCCGTCATGTCATTGCTGCCATTCATGAACCCAGTCAAGTCACCGTTGATCTTCACGAATCAAGCCAGGTCACAGCTGATCTTCACGACTCAAGCCAAGTCACAGCTGATCTTCACGACTCAAGCCAAGTCACAGCTGATCATCATGAGTCACAGCAAGTCTCAGCTGATCGTCCAGAGTCTCAGCACGTCACAGCAGATCGTCCAGAGACACGTCACGTCACAGCTGCTCATCCAGAGTCGTGTCACGTCTCTGCTGATTGTTCTGGCTCTCATCTCGACTCAGCTGATCGTCCAGAGTCTCGTCACGTCTCAGCTGATCTTCCAGAGCCTCTTCATGTCTCAGCAGATCTTCCAGAGTCCCTTCACGACACCACTGACCCTCCAGAACCACGTCACGTCACCGCTGATCATCCAGAGTCTTGTGACGTCCTGTCCACCACACCCAGATATTCAAGGTCAGTGCTCCGATTTCCCAGGTTGATGTCTAGTGTGAGTGATGCCCCGCTGGTGTCTGCACGTGCAGCTGGTATCCCCAAACCCACTCACTCTAGCCCTCCTGTCCCTGAACTGAGTCCCCTGTCCGAAGCGCTTCCCATGATGGGGATCGTTTTATGTTGCATTTGGGCCGCATATACCACCACAGAACTGCCCCAGGCGATGGCACCCGCTGCAGCTTCTCCAGAGGAGGTGGCACTTGCTGCAGAACCTCCTGAAGCAGCGGTGCTCGCTTCAGACCCTTTTATGGTGGTGGAGCCCAGCAAGGAACTCTCTCTCGTTCCCTATGGTACCACTGTAGAACCTCCAGAGGTGGCAGAAACTGCTGCAGATCCTCCAGAGGTGTCAGTGGTATCCGTCTGCGAATCCTCGTCTTGCCCTGTCACGGCTATGAAGGCCGTCTGTGAGCTCTCGTACTGCCCTGAAACGGCTATGAAGGCTGTCCCTGAACTCTCATCCTGTCCTGTCACGGCTATGGAGGCCGTCTGTGTATCCTCGTCCTGTCTTGTCACAGCCAGAAGGGCTGTCCCTGAACTCTCGTCCTGCCCTATCACGGCCACGGAGGCCGCTTTTGAACAGTTGCCCCATTCTGAACCAGCCATGGTGGCTGATTGTGAACAGTCTGTCCATCTCATCTTAACTAATAGGTCTGATTTTGAACTGTTTGTATTGCCTGTGTCTGTCAAGGAATCTAACCCTGAACTGTGTGTCGTAAACTCAGAGACTATAAATACACCCCAGGTCTGTCCCGTTAACCCTGTCACTGCCCTAGAGACCACTTATGAATCGTCTGCCCGCTCAGTTGCTACTAGGGAAGATATCAATGAACTTCTTATGTCCCCTGCCTCAGTCCGTGAGGCCATATATGCTCTGCCTGTCTCCTGTGTCTCAGTTTTCCCTAGGTCCCAGTCTCTGCTGTGGGTTCCTGATTCGTTGTGGTGCTTTCCTGATCCGTCGTGCTGTTCTCCTGCTCCGCCGTGGAGGTCTTCTGCCCCGTCTGCTCCGCCGTGGAGGTGGTCTACAATTCCGGTCTGGTGGTCATCTGCTCTGCCGTGGTGATCTTCTGCTCTGTCTGCTCCGCCGTGGAGGTCGTCTGCTCCGCACTGGTGGGCTCCAGTTCTGTCTGCGCTACCCTGGTGGGCTCCTACTCCGTCTGCTCCGCCCTGGTGGGCTCCTGCTCCGTCTGCTCCGCCCTGGAGGGCTTCAGTCTCGTCTGCGCCGCCCTGGAGGGCTACAGTCTCGTCTGCGCCGCCCTGGAGGGCTTCAGCCTCGTCTGCTCCGCCCTGGTGGGCTCCAGTCCCGCCTGCTCCGCCTTGGTGCCCTGTTCTGCCTCGGTCCTCGGCCTCTCCACTCCCAAGTGGACCTGGCCCTCCGTCCCTCCCTCTGTTCCGCCTCCGCTCCACCACCCTCTTGGATTGTGTAATGTTTGGAGCATCTGGAAGCCGCTCCTTGGGGGGGGGGCTATGTCATGAATCTGGTCCATGGGCCTCCATTTGTTCGCCACCAGAGGTCACCCTTCCATCACATTGACTCTCACACCACACACTACCCCGGACTTCATTTCCCAGCAGCCATTTCCCTAATCACATGCTCACACCTGATACCCATCTCGCAATCACACACACTACTTAAGCCATGGACTTCCTCAGTCAGATCGCCGAGTATTGTATGCATTTATCGCTCACCTAGTGATAGCTACTCTACGGAGCCAGTTCCTAGTTCTTAGTCCTTAGTTCATAGTCTTAGTCTTGCCTGTTTACCCGTGTTTTGATTCTAGCCCGTGTTTCCTGGATTAACCCTTTTGCCTTGCCGTTCGGACTCTGTTTGCCCCTCGTTTGGATTATTGCTGTTTACCTGAATTTACTCTCTCTGCCTTGCCCTTTGGATATTGTTCGCCGATCGAAGACCCACGCTTGTTCTAGGACTACTCTGTGTCTTCCCTGTGTTATACCTGTTTGCCATCGTCTGACCCTGCCTGTGTTTTGACCATGTTTTACAATAAAGCCTTGCACATGGATCCGCACGTCTCTCGTCTCGTCAGCTCCGTAACACATCTACCATATCCTTGTGACGCTAATTAAGTTTACTAATGCAGCCGAAACCCCGGTAAACATAGCGGCTCGAGGAGCATTTATGATGGCTGTTTTGCTAACGTTATTTACCATTTCAGACTAATATTTTCTCCTCACATTTTTTAATTTGAAACTCATAATGTTACTTGCATATGTTTTTGAAATCAGTGTTTTCAGAGCAAAGGTAGCGTGGAGTGCTGGATGTCAAAGTCATCAAGATGGCTGCAATACTACGGGCCTAAAGTGAAGTAAGTAGAATTCACATTGATTTAATTGATGGGTTTTAGTGTTATGCAAGATGATGTAGTGTCTTCCACTGCACGTTCGAAGAATCACACTCAGACTTGGAGTTTGATGCCAGAAGAAAAGACTTTATTATCTATATAGCGAGAATAAAGCCGAGATCCCTTCTGCAGAAGAGTCTCTCAAATGTTTCTGGGCTTTGGTATATATACAAGTTTTTAAGGCGGGTTCTTATACATTTGGAGTGTCTCTTTTGTATACAATTCCATATATCTCCATAAAGAGAAGAGTCCTCCTAGTCCTATTATGGTAAAGGAAAAAGCCCCCCTACATTTTTCAGATATTCTCTTGTCTGCACATTTTAGCCATGTAGGCACTTTTTACACAGGGGCCTTAGAACATAATGGAAGATTAAATAGATATATTAATGGCAAGATTCACCTTGATTATACTTGATTAATTCAGATCTTTAACTATAAAAATCTTCAATGAAAATCATCATTTTCTGAAAGGTTTTTTAAGTATATTTCTTCATTTTTGGATGAATTGCTATTTTTGCAAATGTAGCAGCACAAATGGGTTTTCTTAAGCAGTACAATATTTTAGACTGAAATTTAAATCATTGATCAGCTCATGCAAACACAGCTCAGACAAACACTGGTTCTTCACACCACATGAAGGACATCATGATATCCAAGGATCAGTGATGTTTAATGTAATGTAGTGTGCCACCATTTTTGATTCAGACTGTATTATCAGAATGAATAACATATTAAATTTCAGTTTGCCTTTGATTCAGAGTCATTATGATTCACAAGAAAACGAGTTGGGTCTTCAAAGTTCTAGTTATAGTAGGCTTTCTTAATATGGATTACAAAAAAGGTCTTGTGCGTTATATTTCCACTTCCACATCTTAAAGTTGCTTTGGGTTTGTATAAAGGTGTGTTGATTTATAATTTATTTTTATTAATTTATATTTATTTGGTTGTTTTATTAATAAAAATTCGGTTCAATTCAAGCTCAAGAACATTCAGCTGATACATCCCTGAAAGTTTTTCCAAATTAAATTCAGTTGACTGGAAGACATGTTGTGAAAATTACTACAAGTTTTTGAAAAGTACTACAGGGTTTTAAATGGGTGCACACGCTACTGAATAAACACTACTTTGATCCTTCACAACTTTATTTTCAATTATGAAAATTTAAATGTCTTTCCACACAAGGGTTAATTTTATGCTAATTATTTTATTCATACTAACACTTTTTTTAATGCATTTAGAAAAAGGAGCCTGAGCAGGTGCAGAAGGCAGCAGTCCCCATCATTGCTGTTGAGGAGGAAGAGAATGTCACGAGAGAACCCTCTGGATGTTTTGATTGTCTTTGAAGACGAAGTGGTGATGCCAACCAAGTCTAGGCTCAGTGCGCTGGTGCTGTTTTTGCACTTCATGCCCTTATTTAGAGTACACTAACTTCTCAAAGCAGCTTTACTGAAAAGGCATGTGTCTACATTACAATTTAGCTTGATCTGTACTATAAATACTATACTTTTCAACTTGAATAGTGTTGTATCGTGATTTATAGTGATGCTACATGGGTGTACTCACTTCTGTTGTATACTGTATGTTTGGCTAATACACTGGAAGCAATATTGATGTGACATACTGATACAATTCCTCACTGCTAATCATGATGTTCATTCTATTAAGTAGTAAGGGTTTAATAAAGGATATTTACAGTCTGATGTAGTAAAAAGAAAAAGTTGTATGAACATGCGCTCTGACCTTACCTCTTTTACTTTAACAAATGCTGTTCTTGTGGAGTTTCCACACACAAGTACATCTGATGTGTGAGCAGCCATCAGGCGCAGATGTAACAAAGAGCAAATCTTTATAGAATTGCAATATTTTTTGTTCTATTTTGTTTTATTGTATTTATTTTACGTTCGAAATGTTTTTTTTTATGTTTGTTTCTTTCAGCGTTCTTTTTATTTAAAAACATGGTTGGTGCATTTTATGTTTTGCAATGCTAAAACCATTTGAGGTTTAAATAAACACTCTTTGAATTGTTAATAATCTGTCTCATTGAAGTTATGCATTTATTGTTATGACCTTAAAAAGTGGATTCAGCATGGGGGGGAAATTAGCATATTTTTACTCAAAAATAATACATTTATAGTATATTGCTTGTGTGTTTCAAAGACACTCATAATTAATTTGTAATGTACTCGTAATACAAAAAAGTACACTTTAATATCACTAATCAAGCATGTAAATAGGCATGTACTTGAAGTGTACTAAGTATACTTGAAGTAGTTCCAATTTAGCATCAAAAAGTACACTAAATACACTTAAAGTTATACTTTAGTATAATTTAATTACAACTAAAATACACTTAGTACAAAAAAAGTTGTTTCAAAATAGCACACTTCAAGTTAACTAATCAATAACACACTTGAAGTATACTGACAATTAGTCTGGCTGCAAGTATACTTAGTATACTTTTTTTTCACTAGGGAGCGTCCAGCAGCAACAAGCAAACACCGCTCCATTTCACGCTGAACAAACTTGGCACCGCAATGCGGGGTTAACAGCACAAATGCGGTGCTCCGGAGCAGGGTTTCATAACCCCGGGTAAAATGCGGTGCTAACACCGCTTTCAAATTACGGGTGTGAAACGAGCCTTTACCCGGGGTAAAAAGCAGTGTTTAGAACGATGATAACCCGGGGTTAAGAGCAGTGTGAAAAGCCTATTCATGTACATCCATGCCTAATAATGTTGTGGTGGTTGGTGAAGAGAGATCCCCTCATATGATTGTAAAGCACTTCGGGTGTACAGCAATGCACAATAAAGCCCTACATAAATACCTCATTCATTCATACATTCAAAATATATATTTTCGATTTTCCCAGATCAGCTCCTCCCACACATCAGTCGCATCATCAGTGAAGCTCCTCTCACAGCCATTCACCAATAAATGATGGAATATTCCCATCAGTTTACAAGTGCAGACGAACTTCAAATCATCAGGAAGAGCTGAAATCTGCAAAGACTGAGTTTATTAAAGAGGACAGAGAGAAGATGAGTGATCCAGAACCCTGCAGAATCAAACACACTGAAGATACTGAAGAACAAACAGGTTGGTGTTTATTCTTCATTAATGAGGCTGTCAGATAAGTTTTAATTTAACAAGTTTGTTTTACACTTTGAGTAAATCACTTTAAGTTTAATTTCAATGTTAGAAATTGATCAAATCCCAGCAGGCACCAGACGTCTATGTAACGTCAGGTTGACGTTGGACATGACGTCGGACAGACGTTGCATTTTGGTTGAAAATGAAAATCGGGTTGACGTCAAAATTTGACGTCAATTTGACATCGACTTAACGTTGGATTTTGGTTACACAACCTAAAAACAAAATCTCAACGTCAGCTGACGTCGGTATTGGACATCAATTTAACATTGACATTAGACGTTGAATTTACGTTGAATTTTGGTCACCTGACGTCGCAACCAAAATTTAACCAAATATCAACGTCTTATGACATTGTGTGCCTGTTTTGTGCCTGCTGGGATGCTAATACTTTTGTTCTAATATAAACAATTGTATATTTTTGACTGTTAAATAAAGTCATTTTCAGAATTAAATTTTCTTGTGACCTATTTATGCAAATAATTTGGACAGACACATAACCCAAGGATGTTGTTTTTCATGCTAAACCTGTTCAATTTTTGCGGGGGTTTAGTTTTTTATTTTTTAAATTATTATTATTATTATTATTATTATTTATCTATTACTATTTTTAATCAGGCTACATCTTATTATTGTCAAGTGTTTTTATTTATCTTAATTTCCATATTTACATGCTACAACATTGTATGATTTTCAATGAAATATTTGACTAATAATTCGCTCATTTTTCTCCTCTAATCCTCACTCAAGAAGACTCTTGATGCTGATCAAATACCATGTGAGGCTAATTTTAATTCCTCTTAGATTATTTGTGCAGATCAGCTTTTTGTAAAGAAAAAAACAAAAACAAAACAGCTCACCTTATAGAAGCACTGGTAAATGCTCCCCGTATTATTTCTCTCCTCTCGCCGCTTCACACTCCAGTCCAGCGGGTGGCGCTAAAACACATTCGTTTGTTTGCCAAACACCATTAAACCTCCGAGGAAGAAGTTTAGTTTCACCGCGCTCTCTGTTGTTCTGTAGTGAAGCTGTTTTAATACAGACGGTTAGAAATGTTGTTTCTGTAAATAGAAAAATACAGTGTTTGAATCAGGTCAGTAAATACCTGTGATATTCTCATCCTCATAGTTGTGACTAAGTTTTGAAGCAAGCAGGAATATCTGGAGGAGTATCAGCTGAACTGAGATCTGCTGCTGTGAAGATGGTGTTTGTTAAAGAGGAGAGTGAGGAGAACACGAGTGAACCAGAACCCTGGAGAATAAAACAGGAGGAACCAGAAACCTGGAGAATAAAACAAGAGGAACCAGAACCCTGGAGAATAAAACAAGAGGAACCAGAACCCTGGAGAATAAAACAAGAGGAACCAGAACCCTGGAGAATAAAACAGCAGGAACCAGAAACCTGGAAAATAAAACAGGAGAAACCAGAACCCTGGAGAATAAAACAAGAGGAACCAGAAACCTGGAGAATAAAACAGGAGAAACCAGAACCCTGGAGAATAAAACAGGAGGAACCAGAACCCTGGAGAATAAAACAGGAGAAACCAGAACCCTGGAGAATAAAACAGGAGAAACCAGAACCCTGGAGAATAAAACAAGAGGAACCAGAACCCTGGAGAATAAAACAAGAGGAACAAGGAGGTTGGTGTTTATTCTTCATTCATCTTTAATGACCGTTTGTGGCACATTAGGCTTACAAAGCTTTAACCCTCTGGGGTCTGAGGGGGTTTGGGGCCCTGGAGAAGTTTTGACATGCCCTGACATTTGTGTTTTTTTCAGTATCTTAAGAACGTATTAATGGCTTAATTCTGATTACACTGTAATCAGCACAAACTGTGTTACAATAATACATGAGCAGCATGAATGTAGCCTACATGTTTGTGTTTTTGAGAAAACAATCACGTTTATACGTGGTTAGTGAAAAAAAAAAAATAATAAGTCACTGAAATAAGGCCTTAAAACACATACAAAACATTTGTTCACAAGACTTTTGAGAACTGGATGTTGTAGACTAGAGTTTTTGCTACAAAATGATGTGAGTATCATCCTGCTCACTCAATCACAGAAAACAATACTATGATGTTATGATAAAATGATGTTATGGGGGGGTGTATTTGTGTATTTTTATTTTTTAAATAGGGCTATCAAGCAATTATTTTTTTAATCTAATTAATTACGTAAAGTTATTAATGAAATTAACCTCAAATTAATGACATTACTTAATAACTTTATCTTTAATTAATTGGCTTACTCTTTAATTAATTGTGTAACAGGTAATTTAAAGTTATTGTGTTAAATTAGAAAATCACTCAATAGACATTACAAAAAAAGTAGGTTTAGAAAGAAATTTTAATTCAGCATACGACAATACAGATAAATAGTGAAATATGAAATGATTTTTGAAAACAAAACGATGCTCTAAATTTAAAACTAAAAGCACCACAAGGTGGTGGCAAATCACTGTCTTAAGTAAGTCATTCAGTCTTTCATTCAATCAATTCATTCAAACGGCTGATTCATTCAGAAACGAAGCCAGTGACTGGCTTTTTAAATGGCTCACTGAATCATTGACTCACTCGATTAGTTTAAAAACGTGGATTCATTCAGTAAAGAAACACTGCTGACTGTTGATCACAACAGTTCTCCTAGGGCTTTATTTTCATTGGCAAAATTAATGCCTGAAACGTAATTTGCACCTTTGCCTTATCTTCATTTTTAAGCAAAAATTTTATGTAACCTATTTTTTTTTAAATTTTTATTTCTACCAGCCAATGATGATTTTGAAAGAAAACGCAGTGTTTGTTATAGTAACACATGCAACTTCCATGCGCATCTGACTGACAGAACCGCACGCTTGTATTTCAGCATTACTTCATAAATTAAGTTCAGCAGAAGAGGGTAAACTTTATCACTCGACTGAATCTGCACATGCATTTTAGAAGGTGTTCTTGCTCATTTCAGGGGCTTAAAAAATTACATTTTAAAATCAGTCAGAGCTATAGAAATGCATCTTAATTAGGGCTGCAACTAACGATTACTTTGATAATCGACTAGTTGGCC
Organism: Spinibarbus caldwelli; assembly: GCA_039654775.1. NCBI lineage: Eukaryota > Metazoa > Chordata > Actinopteri > Cypriniformes > Cyprinidae > Spinibarbus > Spinibarbus caldwelli. Next base: position 23,492,093 of record CM077231.1, read on the forward strand.
GATTATTTTCCGATTGATCAATAAATCGGATTTTTAAAAAAAAAACCTATTCTCTTTTTTTTTTTTTTTTTTTTTTTATTGACAAAAAACACACTATTCCACATTCTGCCCAATGTCCTTCAAACAAACGTGCTAACTGAATGATATGAAAACATACAGTGCTTAACAATTTATTAGACCGCCTGTTATAATAAAGAGAAAACAAATATTTTAGGAATCTGTCAAAAAATTGTTTAAATCTAAAAATGTTATTGTCATTTATTGGGCAAATAACAAACTGAAACAACTAAATAGTATTTATTCACATAATAACAAATGGCCTCCTATGCCTTTGATAATAGCTTGCAGCCCTAATCTTAATATTTACAAGTAAATCTCCATTAGGGCTGCATGATAAATTGTGATAAATCGCAATCTATATTAGGCAAAAGCTGTGATATTCATGCGCGCATCTTGTCAGTGAAGCATGGTTCTGTGATCAGTAGTAAATGTCCAACTGAAGGCCAGAGGTTGCTGTAGCGCAAAAACTCCAAATATGCCCCGCAGAAGAAATCCAGGAATTCCTATCATTGCAGCCGAATAAACAGAAGATTTAACTGCTTTCATTGATTCAATGTGACTAATAAACACACGGCTACAACAAAATATATTTCATCTGAGTTCTTATTATAATTTTCCTTATAAAGTATATAATAATGCAATGCCTTTATCACTGCTTAGAATACTATTAAATATGTTGCGTGACTTATTCTGTGTAAGAAGCGACATCATTTTCACGTGCTTTCAGAAGGAACAGAATTTACTACACAGAGCCGTAGTTCACTGAGAAGCTACACAAACAACTCGCAGCACTCGCAGTGCGATTTCATAATATTGACGTATAATATCGATATCGATGATAACGTCTGCGATTTATTTAAATTTTTTTTTTTTGCGTAGCTTGTCAGTGAATTTCGGCTCTGTGTAGTAGTAAATGCTGCTCCATCTGAAAGCATGTGATGGAGATTTACTACTGATTACAGAACTGGCTTTACTGACAAGATGCGCATGACTATCGCATGCTATTTATCATGCAGCTCTAATCTCCATGTTATGCGTAGGCTACTTTCTGTCTACCCCCCCACATCTAGTTTTGACGTCCATCAGGGGGGATCGAGCCTTCTTTAGGGGGGTCAGACCCCCCAAACCCCCCGTAATTTGCACCCGGCTAATTATCATATTCATGATGTCATCAAGTCGTACTTTACTCTCTGAACTGTTACATGCAGTACTGCATTTTTAAACAACTAAATTCCCAATAAAGCAGTTCTCATTTACAGATATTCTGTTTCTGAAATAGTAGGGTACTTCAATGTAACCTGCGGTCACTTGAACTGAATTAAAATATTTTGCGGGGCAAAACCGGTTACATTATTCTACTGAATGAAAGCTAATGTTTATCCAAAATGTCGCTAGCTGCTATGCGGTTTGTCTTACAAAAAAGTCGGTACGTGCGGCCCCGTGTGTGTGTGTGTGTGCGCCATGGAGGTTTGAGTGATACGAGTGCACTTGAAATACGAAGTGGATGAGGGTCTGGATTGAATTTTGGACCAGAGTCTTTGAGAAGGGTTTGAGAATATGTTGTCACAGTTGAGTTTTAAAAAAAAAAAAAAAAAAAAAAATTTAAATAAAAGACCTGATAATCTTTAGAAAATATTTAAAATCTTGCATTTTGCACATTGTACAATTACAATTTTGACATTAGCCATCAAGTAGCTTCAGGGAATATATGAATACCCCCTGTGTCCTGTCCTGTATATTTTACATTTACATTTACTCATTTACTTGTAAGATTTTATATGGTTTGTATAATTTAGCAGACGCTTTATCCAAAGTGACTTACATTTGGGGAATACATCAAGCAATTCATTTTAAAGAGGCTAACCAACACAGGAAGTGCTCGTAATACCAAGTTTCAAGTATTGTTCAAATAAGTACAAGCTAGACATGGAAAGATTAAAGAAAAGAGAATTTAAAGAAAAGAGAATTTTTTTTTTTTTTTTTTAGGGATGAAGTCAGATAGTGATGAAAGAGGTGAGTTTTCAGCTGTCGCTTGAAAATTGTCAGGGAATCAGCATTCCGGATAGAGGTTGGAAGGATCAAACTGACAGTTTTCAAGTGACAGCTGAAAACTCTTTCAACACTATTTGACTTCATCCTAAAAATGTCTTTCTCTTTATTTATTCCTTCCCTTTCTAGCTTGTACTTGTTTGGAACAATGCCTGAAAATTGGTATTACGAGCACTTCCTGTGTCTGTTTGCCTCTTTAAGATGAATCGCTTTATGTATTCCCCAATTGTAAGTCGCTTTGGATAAAAGCATCTGCAAAATGACTAAATGTAATGTAAATGTAAGAACGATTGTTTTTGAACGAAGAATTAGTAGAATGATTAGTAGTAAATCACCATCCGAAGGCCAAAGGGCGCTCTCGCACAGAGAAAGAATTCAGGAAATCCCTATAGTGGTATCTGAATAAACAGAAGATTTAACTGCTTTCATTGATAGAACGTGACTAATAATCACATGACTACGACAATATATAATTTATCTGAGTTCTTATTATAATTATTATTATAATTTTCATTATAATAAAGTATATAACAATGCAGTGCTAATCGACATAGCCTTTATCACTGCTTAGAATGCTATGAAATATGTTGTGTGCCTTATTCTGTGTAAGAAGTCGAGTCGAGCTTTATTGTCATTCTGCTACATGTGTGGACATATAGTGGAACGAAATGTCGTGTCTCGCAGGACCACGGTGCTACATACTAGTTAAACATAAGATAAACATACAACAATGCAAGTGTAGGAAAAGCAATAGAGCTATACAACAGTTAACTATCTGACTATACATATACTAAAAATACTATAACTGCTATACCTAGTTGTTCACACATACACAAACTGAGACTGTACAAAAAACTTTACATAAATACTGTACATGAAATTGTGCAAAAGAGATATATGTACATGAAATTGTGCAGAAAAAATATATATTTTGTACATTATTGTGCAGATTTTGTGGGAGACAGTGCATAGTGCAAAAAGATTTTGTAGTGCAATGCTCAAGTAAACGTATTATTTTGTAGTGCAATGTTCAAGTAGACATATATTTTCTTAAGAGTCTTTGTGGCAGGGAGTGTTTGTAGAAAGTGTCTAGTGTGCATATAGTGGGATGAGTGCGTTACTACAGGTGGTTTGTATAGCCCACTCACCTGTGTGTAGCACATTCAGGGGTTTGGTCCAGAATTGCACTTAGTAAAATTGTCAACAGTTTTTAATGAGTTGGGGGGTGGGAGGGCTGAGGTGTTCATGGTTTCAGAGGGGGACAGGGGGATTGGAGTTAAGAGCTCTCACAGCCTGGGGAAAAAAGCTGTTGAGCAATCTGACAGAGCGAGCTCTGATGCTCCGGTACCTTCTACCTGATGGCAGGAGCTGGAAGAGGTTGTGAGAGGGGTGGGTGGGGTCCTTCACGATGCTGGTGGCTTTGTTGGAGCATCGTGAAAGGAAAATGTCCAGGATGGAGGGGAGAGGGGCACCAATGATCTTTGTGGCAGTGTTCACTGTCCGTTGTAGGGTCTTGCGGTCAGCAGCACTGCAGTTCCCATACCAGACAGTGATGCAGGTAGTCAGCACACTCTCAATGGTGCCCCTGTAAAAAGTGGTGAGGATGGGTGGAGGGAGACTTGCCCTTTTCAGCCGGCGGAGAAAGTGGAGGCGCTGTTGTCCCTTCTTGTTGAGTGACGTGACGTTGGTGGTCCAGGTGAGATCCTCTGTGATGTGCACTCCCAGGAATTTAGTGCTGCCGACTCTCTCCACGGTTGAGCCGTCGATGGTCAGCGGGGGGTGGTCAACAGAGTTTCTCCTGAAGTCCATCACAACCTCTTTCGTCTTACCCACATTGAGGGACAGGTTGTTAGCACCACACCATTCAGCCAGCTGTGCCACTTCCTCTCTGTAGTGCGTTTCATCGTTGTTGCTGATGAGGCCTACCACAGTTGTGTCATCAGCAAACTTGATGATGTGGTTGGAGCTGGACTTGGCAGTGCAGTCGTGGGTCATCAGCGTGAAGAGCAGCGGGCTGAGCACACAGCCTTGTGGGGCACCTGTGCTCAGTGTGGTAGTGCTGGAGGTGTTGCGGCCGACACGGACTGACTGAGGTCTTGCAGTTAAAAAGTCCAGGATCCAATTACAGAGGGAGGTGTTAAGGCCCAGCAGGTTTAGTTTGTGGATGAGCTGTTGTGGGATTATTGTGTTGAATGCTGAGCTGAAGTCAATGAACAGCATTCTTACATAAGAGTCTTTCTGTTCCAGATGGGTAAGAGCTAGGTGGAGAGTGGTGGATATTGCATCGTCCGTGGAACGGTTTGGACGGTATGCAAACTGGAGTGGGTCCAGCGTGTTTGGAAGACTGGACTTGATGTGCTGCATGACTAACCTCTCAAAGCACTTCATCATGATTGGGGTCAGTGCTATGGGACGATAGTCATTCAGACAGGACACAGGTCAAGAAGCTACATCATCTCACAGAAGCAGTGGTGGATGTAGGATTTTTTAGAAGCAGGGGCCACAATGGGGCCACCATTTACAGAGAGGGGCCAAGTTTACCGTTCAAGTCTTTGGAAACTTTAACAATAACGGCTTAAATATTTCCGTGTGTGTGTGTGTGTGTGTGTGTATATATATATATATACACCTCTGTTCATCAATTTGCACTGGCTATCAATAGCTGCTCGCAAAAAAATTCAAGGCATTAATGTTTGCCGACAAAACCACCACTGGCTCTGCACCCCTTTACCTAAATTCAGTACTTCAGACCTGCCCTCTATAAGCTTACGTTCTGCAAGTGAACGACACATTATTGTACCATCCCAAAGAGGCACAAAATCACTTTCACGGACTTTTAGATTAACTGTTCCCTCCTGGTGGAATGACCTGCCCAACTCAATCCCAGCAGCTGAGTCCTTAGCCATCTTCAAGAAATGGCTAAAAACACATCTCTTCCATATTTATTTGACCCTCTAACTCTAGCACTCTCTATTCTAATTCTATTTTATCTATCTGTCTTCTTTTTATTTAAAACCACACACACTTCTCCCCCTATCAATTTCATATTTATTCTCTAACTGCTAGCTTTTCTTGAAAAATTAACACTAGCTTTCTTTCTTTTTTCTATTCTATCTATTTGTTTTCTTTAAAAAAAAAAAAAAAAACAAAACAAAAAAAAACCTTGCTATGTGTTCTGCGTTAGGCTAACCGAGACTTCTCATAGCACTTGCATGTTGTTGCTCTTTTGTTGATTTTGATTGCTTCTATTGTCCTCATTTGTAAGTCGCTTTGGATAAAAGCGTCTGCTAAATGACTAAATGTAAATTGTATTCATTAAGAATAACATACATAATAAAATATAATACAATATTTGAGGAAAAACGGGCTTCCCTGCCAATTTGGAGTTCATTTTCACACTTTGTTGAGTTTTGGGTTCCAACAACAAGAATATTCATGAGCATATGATAAAATACAATATGTACAGCTTAATGTTGTTCTTGAACATTGTAAGAAACTGAAACCACACATCTTATCATTAAAAAAAAAATAAATAAAAAAAATAATTTTTGTGACCACTGCTGAAAATTCATTCATATCAGGGTCTTTGCTCAAGAGGTTGAATCCATCTACTTATTCGGCAATTCGGCAACTGACACGCTATATAACAAGGCTATATACATTATTATTTGGACATGTAACATGTATTGCATTCTAAATTAGGTCTCTTTCATCATAATTTAAATTATAAATATACTTTTGTTCAGTGTTAGATCATGTTAGTTCTTAATGATGCTACATCGTTTTATTTTAATACTACAAATGAATTAGTATATAAAAACATTTACATAGGAAATTAAAATAAAATGCTTTGTTCTGTATTGTTCTGTGTTGTTAACTATTGTTTAACCTTATTGCAGTGTAGAAATGAAACAGTATGACAATTTCATATCATGATTATAGTGACCAAAATGATCACGGTTATCAGTATTGTTAAAATGTACTGGAAATGTCTAAAAAGTATAACTGTAGTGTCAATTTAAAGAAGTCACTTGGCAGCTTGTTGTCCTTAAGTCAGAAAAATAGCTACAAGGGCTTGAATTTACAGTAAATATTATTTACATTAAATACCTTTGACAGAAAATATAAAATTAGCCTTGTTGCTGTCTAGAAACACAATGCAGTTAAAGCCACAAATCTGACCATGTTCTTTTTCAAAGCTGAGGATAACTCTATAACTCTTAAGTTTCATGAAATATTTTTTAGACCATGCCATGTGATTTTGTAACTAATAATTACTCACATTATCTAAGCATCCATGCAGTTTATTGTTTTGTGCTTTGTCTCCATGCACACATTCACACTTCTCCCTGATAGGAGACTTTTAGATATGTCTCTAATCATGATGCTAATGTCTTTTATTTATTGTCCATTGTTTATTGAACACTTTCTGCTCACACTGTTTGATCCTACATTTCTTTGATCAAACTTAATTTCATCTCTAACATTTTTATCAAACGTCTTCCTTTAAAAAAAAAAAAAAAAAAAAAAAAAAAAACATTCTTATGGTCTCAAGTCAATTATCTTTCCTGAAGTATTCATAAAATATAATTGTTCCTATTTGCATAAGGGCTAGCATGTTTAGTCATCAACACAAGTTTATGAGATTAATACTGTTTTTACTAAAAACCCATTTTAAAACTTCTTTCTTTTCTTTAAGATTTCTTTTCCAAGACATTTTTAAGTGCATTTATTAACCTATATAATGAGTGATGACGGTTGGTTTAAAATGGTTTACGAATATAGCTAGCAAATAAATAATTACATTTAATAATTAAATAAAAAATAAAATAAAACAAAATAAACAACACAAACAACAGCTTTGTTCCAAAACCTATTAAGTTGCCTACCTACTAGACAGCATAGACACCCTTACCAACACATATATTTACTAAAAACGTTTAGATCTGCTTTATATTCATTTATATTTAGTGATGCGTATAATTTGCTTGAACGCCATAAAACATCTATGAGTTAATGAGTCTGTGCCCTCTGACTTCAAGTGTGAATTACACTATACATTACAGCAATAATCAAATTCAGTTTTAATGATAATTAAAATGTAAAACAATAAAAGTAACTGTCGAAATTTCATTGTGAAGCCGGTAATAGTTTCAATCCTTGGATTGCAGTGTTACTGAGAATCATATGATGCTTCCACACAGACTAATATTATGCACTTTCCACACTATTCCACTATTTTCAACCAAACAGTTTTAGCACACCGGGTCTATGTGATGTGAGGATCTTTATCTTACTTTCATTTAAAACAAAATGCTGCAGTTTTTCTACATGTCAGTGATGATTCTGAAAGAAAACGCGCTTGGAACCTAATGCAACGAACGCAACTTCCACCCGAGAAACCGCACGCTTTTATTTTAGAAAAAAAGTTTGCTTTGTAAAGTAGGTTCAACAGCATTAAGTTAAATAGCGCAAATTATATTATTGAACTGAACTGTGCACATTCGTTTTAGACACTTACTGTAGCCTATGTTATGCTCTAGCGTCGGCTATGCAATAAATGCACGTCCTTGAATGAGCAGTCTTTTGTAACATCTGGTAATGTCAGTGATGCGGGGCTATACACATGCACATTCATATTTACAAGTAAAGCTTATTAAGATGCGGTGCACAGTTTGAATTTCAAACGACTTACCGCTAACGTAAATCAGCGATGAGTGACAGGACAGGGGCACTTCAGGGGCCAATCAGAGTTCAGCGGGGGCCGGTGCCCATCTGGCCCCACCCCTAGATCCGCCCCTGCACAGAAGGATTTATTTCAAACACTTGACTGGCTTTATGAAGTGAGTTAGGAGTAGAAATATGTTATTAAATGTGGTATTTTCACGTGCTTTCAGATGGAGCAGCATTTACTACACAGCACCATACTTCACCGAGAAGCTATGCAAACAGCTGTTATTATTGCAGAACGATTTCTCCGATTTCATAAACGTAATTAACATCGTCTGCATTTTTTTTCTACCTCTGTGTATTAAATGCTGCTCCATCTGAAAGCACGTGATGGAGATTTACTTCTGATTACAAAACTGGCTTTACTGACAAGATGCACATGACAATTGCATTCAATTAATCGGGCAGCCATACTATAATATATTAAAAATAATTGTGAGAATATATTGTCTGCAGGTTTAAATTAATTAATTATTTTTTTTTTTTGTGTATAGGTTGTCAGTTAACTACCACTCTGTATAGTAAATGCTGCTCCATCTGAAAGATGAAGATTTACTTCTGATTACAAAACTGGCTTTACTGACAAGATGCACTTGACGATTGCATTCGATTAATCGTGCTGCCCTACTATAATATATTAAAAATAATAATTTGAAGATTTTGTAACACAAGTCTCTACTTTCTACTGCAGGGCTCCAGACTGCGATGGTCACATTTTGCAGTTTTGCAACCATTTTTCTGCTGGTGTGACTATATTGCCAGTACGACCATCGCATTGCCCAACTCATAACAACAACGCTGCCATTTCTGTTGCGTATGAGAACCATCAAACGGCAAATAAGTCAAAAGTGTAACAAAACCGTGCTACTCATTTGAGCTGCACAGGATGGACAATTTAGCAGCTCGGACCAATAACTGACCTATTGGTAAGCCCCTCCCCTCAAACGCAGATGAGCCAATGGCAGTTCAGTATCAGTTGCAAGGAGACTGGAACTCTGATATCTTTAGGTTTCAGCATCATAGAGAAACATTGGAAGATCCGAAGCTTTCATCGGTTTGATGGTGTTTATGCTACAAAAATGGAAAAACGATGTGCCTAAGGGAACTTGTAACTAGAGGTCGACCGATTCATCAGTTTTGCCGATTAATCGGCACCGACAGTTGATTTGCAGAACTATCAGTTATCGGCAAAAATCCATGCCGATAGTTTTCCGTGTTGCGTCTGTTGCTGGAGTGGTTGAGAATGGTCTGCTGTCAATATACAGTAGGAGAGCGGCCTCTAGAGGCAGAAATCACTGACAGCACGTGTTGTTTGTTTTGGCATGTGACAGCGCGCTGCACAGTAGGGCTGAAGTGATTAGTCAACATTATCGATAATGTCAACAATAAAAAAATTGTCTACAAATATTTCTGTTGTCGAGTAGTCGTTTGATCCCATATGACCTAATGTAAGAGCCTGCAATACTGCGGTTTGACCAGTGTGGCGCTGTAGAGCAAGAGTAATTCAGCTCTCCTGGATGCCGTTCAAGAGAAGAAGAGAGACAGCGCTTTAGAGCACAGCGTTTTCTTCTCAATAACGCAATAAACAACAAACAAAACAGTTTAAACAACAAAAACTGATAGCGGTGAGAAAGTGATGTTTGCATGAGCTCTTCAATTCGGTACTTCAATAAAGCAGTCACATCACGTTTTTTTATATAGTACTTATGCAAGAGATAGCTTTAAATCAAGCAGTTTAGTTAGTGGCGCTTTCAGTTAGAATTACAACTTGATTTTCTGTTATAAAGCAGCTCTCCAGTGTGGAGCTAGCTAATGATAAAATCTTTTTATTAGTTGGGGAAGTAAATTAATTAAAGTGCTAGTTTGGTTTGCAGAGATCAAAGCTTGATCTTGCTCAGGACTGTTTTGATTATCATAACCCTATAAGGTATTTTAAGAGAGAGATATGTTGTGAATAAAATAGTTTATAAAAAAAAATAATAATAATAAATAAATAAAAAAATAAAGCATCTTATCACTTAACTTTATTTTGTTTCTTATCCATATGACTTACAAAATGAGATGTTAGGCAGAATGTGTCATTCAGTTATTTTTTCATATAGCTAATTAAATGGTGATTAAGAGAGTTTCTCTGTCTGTCATCTCATTTGTGTGCCAAATATATCTATTTATATAAATTAATTGGTAACACTTTTACAGTTAGGTGTTATAATGTATTACCTAACATGAATGAACAATACATTTATTACACTATTAATCTTTGGTAATGTTATTTAATAAATACAGTCGTTCATTGTTAGTTCATATTAATTCACAGTGCATTAACTAATGTAAACAAACACAACTTGTGATTTTAATAATGCATTAGTAAATGCTGAAATTAACATTAACTAAGGTTAATAAATGCTGTAGAAGTATTGTTCATTATTAGATCATGTTAACTAATGTAGTCAACTAATGTTAACTAATGAAACTTTATTTTAAATTGTTAGCAATTTATTGTGTAATAATTTTAATTAATTACATTTGTGACCCTGGAGCACAAAACCAGTCATAAGTAGCACAGGTTATATTTGTAGCAATAGCCAACAATACATTGTATGGGTCAAAATGATCAATATTTCTTTTATGGCAAAAATCATTAGGATATTAAGTAAAAATGTTCCATTGAAGCTTAATTTTTGATTAGTAATATGCATTGCTAAGAACTTCATTTGGACAACTTTAAAGGCGATTTTCTCAATATTTTGATTTCTTTTTTGCACCCTCAGATTCTAGATTTTCAAATAGTTGTATCTCAGCCAAATATTTTCCTATCCTAACAAACCATACACCAAAGCTTATTTATTGAGCTTTCAGGTGATGTATGAATCTCAATTTCAAAGAAATTGACACTTATGGCTGGTTTTGTGGTCCAGGGTCACATATGATTTTCAAAAGCTGAAGTGATTGCCTTTTATTTATTTGTTAGAATATGTATAACTCAATATTTTAACTAATTGCAAAAGCTGAATAATCAATCAAAGTCTATTGATTAATCTGTGAAATAATTGATGATTAGTCGATTAATCGTTCTAATAATCGTTAGATTAATCGATTATCAAAATAATTGTTTGTTGCAGCCCTACTGCACAGAGCGGGAAACTTCAAACGTGCATTTAAATGCAGCCGACAGAAAATCCTGCCGCGGAACAGAGCGCCATTCACATAGTTTTCCATTAAATTTTCCATTATAGCCTATTTGTCTCAAATCATTGTTAATGTACATAATGACTTCACCCTAGGCTATAAATTATGTATTGTGCATTTTTCAGTAAAACATTTGTCCTTATGTGGCTCTAATACAGTCTGTATGCTTCATATAGAGAGCTGTAATACAGATCGCACTTTCTCTTTCCATTTGCTCTGTTTTTTTTAAACACCGAACTTCAAACTCATTTATGCCACATTTATGCTTGAATTGAACGTGACGCGTCTGGTGTGTGTGAAACCCGTGACTTCTCCAAAATGCAGCGCTGCGCTTTTGCACAATGTGTCACTTGCATATTTTTTTTTTAAATATTTTTATTAGATAATCATGCAGTGTTCTAAAATAGCAGCAAATGTGAGTACACATACAATATCAATAACCTGTGCATGTAATTTTAATATGGCCTTGTATAGGTATTTCAAGATGGCCATCTATAAGCATGACTGTTGAAATGAAATGGTAATACTTAACAATAAGAGTCCATTTGTAACATTAATGAAAGCTGTAGAAGTATTGTTCCTTGTTAGTGTTCATTTCATTTCAACATTTACTCTTATTGTCTCTTATTGTACTCTTCATCTTTAAATTTTAAAGTTTCTTCTTTTAATATTAGTAAACTATGAAATAACTTTAATAATCAATATAGTAATTAATATTAATACAAAATTTTTATTCATTTACAAAGTATGGTTCAGTACTGTTACTGCTTTTTTAAAAATAGCAAAACTCTATTTAGTTTTCGTTCAGTATCCATTTTAAAAACTATCGGTTAATTAATCAGTATCGGCCAGTGTGGTCCAACCTAGCTATCGGTATCGGTAAAATCCACTATCGGTCGACCTCTACTTGTAACACAGATTCCAGGTATCCTGTGAGGATGGGCAATGCAATTTATTTTATTCCATTTCCTAATCCTAAGCAAAACAGAGCAAAATGTCCCTAAGCATTCAGCCCCAATTCCAGTGAAGACAAAAACACTCATTTTCTGGTTGTCATACTCTCATTAAGTTACAATTTTCATCTGCTTAAGCAGTACATTAATGCCATCTTGTGCTTCAGCAAGGTATCTCTGGCTAAAACTAACTAACGTTAAAGTTAGTGAGACCATGCTAATATACAAGCCCTAACTAGCAAGCTATTCTCACATCATGTATAATCTAGGTCAAAAACACATAAGAGAAGGTCTAATGTTACATTTCAGTGCCTCTCCATATTAAACTGGTTAAATGTAAATTAATTTAAAGGAATACTCCACCCCAAAATAAAAATTTTGTCATTAATCACTTACCCCCATGTCGTTCCAAACCCGTAAAAGCTTCGTTCATCTTCGGAACACAATTTAAGATATTTTGGAGAAAACCGGGAGGCTCGTGACTGTCCCATTGACTGCCAAGTAAATTACACTGTCAAGGCACAGAAAAGTATAAAAAACTATAAAAAAACATTGTCAAAATAGTCCATCTGCCATCAGTGGTTCAATCTGAATTTTATGAAGTAACAAGAATACTATTTGTACGCAAAGAAAATAAAAATAACGATATTCAACAATTCATCTCCTCTCTGTCTCTCTGTGTCAGCGTTAGGGCTGCAACTAACGATTATTTTGATAATCGATTAGTTGGCTGATTATTTTTTCGATTAATCGGATTTAAAAAAAAAACGCTAAATTTTCTTCGTTTATTTTATTGACAAAAACACTTCCACATTCTGGCCAATGTCCTTCAAACAAACGTGCCAACTGAATTCTATAAAAACATACAGTGCTTAATTTATTAGACCACCTGTCATAATAAAGAGAAAACACAAATATTTTAGGAATCTGTCAAAGAATTGTTTAAATCTAAAAATGTTATTGTCATTTATTGGGCAAATAACATACTGAAACAACTACATTTTTATTCACATAAAAAATAGCCTCCTGTCTTTCATAACAGCATGCATTCTTGCTGGCATTGTTTAGCTACTTTTTGACTGTAATTGGGTATCTGAAAAAATCTTTCATAGATCTTTCATTCTTTCATAGATAACAGAAATAATTATATTATAGCATTAGAAATAGCCCACTGTTACTTACACATATTGGAGGACTAACCAATACAGATAGCAAAAAAATGATTTTAGTAAACACCAATACTGTTAGTTTAGAGCAGAAGTGGCACAAAGCTTACATTATTTGTTATAAACCTTAAATACATTTGTTTTAATAAATTTGTTAAGCACTGTATATAGGCCTATAGTTTAAATCTCTTCATCAAAAATTAAGATAATAAAGACGAATAAAAACACAAACTCAGTGTTAACCAACTCTTTGATCACAGTCACGTTTACTGTAATTTCTTTATCCTGTAAAAGGCGGCTATGAAGCGTCTGATATTTATATTCAGACAACTATAAGCAGTTATCCCTTTACAGTTCCTACTGTCATAAAATACGTGCACTCCATGTTGACTTGTAAACCTTAATTGAACGTTCAACAACAGATATTTCTGCACAATGAATATTTTTGCGCTGAATATTGTCTCCCTCTCTGACGCGCGTTCACACGCCCGCCGCGCTCGCGCTCATTCAGTAATTCGGTCATTTCAATTTAACACAGACTGTCAGGATGGGACTTTATGCAAAAATGGAAATGCTTGCGTGAATTTGTGACATTTACAGATAAGGATATGACCGTAAACAGAACGTTTTTGCGCTGAGGACGCACACGCATCTGTCAAAGCGCCTGACAGGGCAAGCCATTACACTAATGCATTAACTTAAAGCTTAAAATAAAGAATTCTCATGTTTTGTGCAGCTTAGATCACGTAACTCTCCCGCAGCATCTCATTCTGTTTCCTCCACTATTTTTAGATGCATTATTCAGTGCTGTAATTTGACGCGACCGGCTGAAGTTGGACGTGCACTGTGGGCAGACCCGACTAATCGATAATGAGAATCGTTGTCGATGATTTTCATTATCGATTATAATCGATTTTATAGATTAGTTGTTGCAGCCCTAGTCAGCGTAGCGCCATTTTGGAGAGCATCCAATGGACGCAAAGTGCGTACACTATTCTCTGTCATCAGAATCGCACATCAATTAAAATCACTGAAGTTACCGGTCAGTTCTATATAATACTATAGAAGAATAATGGTACATTTAGTAAAAGTAGAGAATATTAATTTTCTATATGAAAATTAGATTTTGCACGTTACTGATGTTACTAAAAGTAAATTTTGTATGCTTCACCACTCAAGCTCAGTGCTTTACAGTCAAATATGTATTACCAAAAAATAAACATGTAATATTGTTAGTAACTGCACTTATTAATGCAAAGCCATAGTAATTTTATGATTAAATTATCTTTATTTTTGATACCCGACACACCAGCCCCCCAGCACTACCAAATCTGCTTCTGGTGCCACCATCTGTAGAACTTAGTGGCACTGCTCTCAAATGTTAGTCTGGAGCCCTGCACTGTTACACCTGGGTTCACTTTTATGTTCATATTTCACCATTTTTACTTTTATTTCAGAGTTGATTGAAGAAAAAGAGAGGAATGAAGAATCAAGTGAAGTTGAGGAGAAAAATCATGTTAAAAGTGGAGAAAAACATATGAGTTGCCCCCAAACCAAACTGAAAGATTTAAAGAAAAGAAGAGCCAAGAAATCTTTCACCTGCATTCATTGTGGAAAGAGTTTCTCACGCAAATATGGTCTTGAGCGTCACATGAGAGTTCATACTGGAGAGAAGCCATTCACTTGTGATCAATGTGGTAAGAATTTCACACAATCAGCAAACCTTAATGATCACATGAACATCCAAACTGGAGAGAGATGCAGTGATTCAGGAGACCTAAAAAGACATGAGAGGATCCACACTGGAGTGAAACCTTATAAGTGTTCACACTGTGACAAGAGATTCAGTCAGTCAGTACATCTGAAAAGACACAATAGGATCCACACTGGAGAGAAACCTTATAAGTGTCCACACTGTGACAAGAGATTCAGTGATTCAGGAGACCTAAAAAGACATGAGAGGATCCACACTGGAGTGAAACCTTATAAGTGTTCACACTGTGACAAGATATTCAATAGGTCAGCAGACCTGAAAACACATGAGAGGATCCATATTGGAGTGAAACCTTATAAGTGTTCACACTGTGACAAGAGATTCAGTCAGTCAGCAAATCGGAAAACACATGAGAGGATCCACACTGGAGAGAAACCTTATAAGTGTTCACACTGCAACAAGAGATTCAATAGGTCAGGAGTCCTGAAAACACATGAGAGGATCCATATTGGAGTGAAACCTTATAAGTGTTCACACTGTGAAAAGAGATTCAGTCAGTCAGCAAATCGGAAAACACATGAGAGGATCCACACTGGAGAGAAACCTTATAAGTGTTCACACTGCAACAAGAGATTCAATAGGTCAGGAGTCCTGAAAACACATGAGAGGATCCACACTGGAGAGAAACCTTATAAGTGTTCACACTGCAACAAGAGATTCAATAGGTCAGGAGACCTGAAAACACATGAGAGGATCCACACTGGAGAGAAACTGTATCACTGCACTGAATGTGGGAAGCGTTTCAATCGTTCATCTGCTCTACACAGGCATACGAAAAACAATCACAGTAAGGCTTCGTACACACAGTGACGCATTTAGCTGTATATGTAAAAACTTTGTATTGTATTGGCGTTTTCGTCCAGACGGATCCGGCATTTTGGAGCCTGAAGCCGCTATTTTTTGAAACCGGGTCCCAGAGTGGATAAATCTAAAAATGACACCTTTGCATTTTCGTGTGTACAGCCAATCCATATATTTTGTGAAACAGTGATGTCATCACCCCACGTTTCAACCCAAGTCAGACACCGCTATGTCACATAACAGCAACAACAACAGCAACAACAAAGGTGGACTAGATGCTTGTGTTCGTGCTGCAGAAGCCTATTAGCTTTACGAACTTTACTAGCTTTTCTTGTTCTTGTGTTGGGTTTGTATACAGCATGCAAGGTTTATGCGCATGCTCCAAGTCGTCTTCTCCATTTTTAGTGTATCTTTGTGGCAGACCAGCACTTTCAGATCTGACGCTGCCTCCTCATCAAATGCGACACGATAATGCATCAAGCAGTAAAATATCATCTGGATAAATCTGTCCTAACCAGTCATAACAAGTGACATGACAAAGAAACATTAAAGTTTTCACAGTGAATAAAGTTCATCTTCATTTTCAAAACCAGCAGATTCAGCTGTGAGATTCAGATCAACTCAAATATAGAGTTCCTCCCCAAAGAACAATGTCAAAAACATTTTATTCTTGTATGCCATTTTGCTTCATGATATAAATGATATTATTGTGTTTACTTAGTTTCATATTATGTTCAGTTGTCTTATAATGCATATTTATCACTTATAGTTTGCTTACCTGTAGATGCTTTTTACAAATTGTTTTTGTTCAGGACACTTTTTTTTGTTCACTGTTTAATATTGTTCTCTCACTTCCACGTAAGATGTATTTAGGAAATGCAGATGCAAGATATACTGTCATGTAGCTTTGCAACTGATCCTTCTGTGTTTCTTTTCTAAGTAAGAATACCTGAACACAGTATTAAACGAGCTCTGGGGCTAAATTACAGAAGAATATAGTATCAAAAAGCGAATGTTAGCTGTTCTTCTTGGTGCTGGGGAAATTAAGGAAATACACTTACAGTTTATTATTGCTACATAAATATTATCAAGCTAACTGTATCTTGCCAACTGTTTCTACATGCAATAATATCAAGACATTCGTAACTGATGTGTTTTAGTGCAATCCAGATGTGAGATCTCTCTTGTACTTTAGGGCTGTGCAAATAAACTAATTTTATTTTCAATTGAGTTTGACTTCCGAGGATTATGAAAACAAGTTGTTTGAGTTAAAGCAATATATTAGAGAAAATCTGATGTGTCTTGAAGACTTTATAGTCACCTTATGTGTGTGTCCATATGACCGTAGTAATACATTATTATACGTTTACACCACTGATCTATAACTGGATTGCTTATAATAGCATATAAGTGAAGCAACCACGCCGCCATATTGCTATTTCCTAATATTCTCATACATTCTATTGAATTGAGTAAATCATATGATTTTAATGCGAAAGCACCTAACAAGTCAGCGTTTTTATATCTGAAGTATTCCTGTACATCCTTACAACACAAACATGCTGCAGGTAAAAGGTTATTTGTTTAATGTTGGGAATTTCCCTTGCCTATTAAAAAATAAGTAAATAAAAAAGTATCATATTCATAGCAGTAACAAACATCAGATGAACATGATGAACATCAGACGAGATCCTCAATAAATGTATTACAAATGATAAAGTGATTATTCTGAAATATGAATAAAATGTTATACTTTTTGTGCATATACCTTAATTCACCTTGAACAATTATTTACTGTTTATGCAATTGTTATATTGTTTTTATTTGTAACTGCAAATGTTTCAACAATGATATCATTAACTGCATGCATTTTGAAGCAGTTTTGAATTTGAAATGTTGAATTTTGAAGTTTTGAAATGTTGGTTAAATTAATAGTTATTATATGCATAACATTTTACTCCTGTGGAAAGGGTAATGCTAGAATTTGCACGTCTGAAATAGATGTTGCTCAGTCAGTTCAAAAAGTAATACATGCATCGTGACATCATTCAGATGAATAACACTGACACCATACGGTACGGGCTTCATTTCCATGATGATGCATGGTAAGCTTTGAATTTCAAGTCAAGTCAAGTCACCTTTATTTATATAGCGCTTTTAACAATACAAATTGTGTCAAAGCACTTAACAGTATCAAATTGGAGGATAGAGTGTCAGTAATGTATAATAAGATTAAACACTCAATTTTCAGTTAAAGGCATTTCATTATTGAATTCAGAGATGTCATTGTCTAGCTCAGTTTAGTTTAAATAGTATCTATGAAATCAAATTGACGATAATCGTTAGAAATTAAGTGTCCCCAACTGAGCAAGCCAGAGACGACAGCGGCAAGGAACCAAAACTCCCTCTGTGACAGAATGGAGAAAAAAACCTTGGGAGAAACCAGGCTCAGTCGGGGGGCCAGTTCTCCTCTGGCCAGGATATTATTATTTATTTTTTTACTTATTGTTTTAATTAAATTTTAAATGTATAAATGTATTATATTTCTATTTTTATATTGATGCAATTTCTAACAATAATAATATCATGTAGTTAGGTATTTTATTATATTATAGTTATTTTGTTTAATTTTAAGTTTTATTGTATTTAAGTTGAGGTCTTCACTGGGGATATGTCCCCGGGGCTCATCCAGGTGTCCGGCCTCCGCCGACGATCAGGGTCACAGACATCATCTCCTGGCGCCGATCCACCATCTGATCCGGACACGGACTGAGAAACAGAATAAGAAAGAAACAGACAAATATTAGCGTAGATGCCATTCTTCTTACGATGTAACGAGTACATCGTGTGTTATGAGGAGTGTTCCCGGTTCCGGTTGATCTAATTAATGCAGCCTAACAATCCTTTGACAGATTTGAATAATAGAAGTGTATTAGTGTGTTATGTGTAAACCAGGTTAAAGAAATGTGTCTTTAATCTAGATTTAAACTGACAGAGTGTGTCTGCCTCCCGAACAGTGTTAGGTAGATTGTTCCAGAGTTTGGGCGTTAAATAGGAAAAGGATCTGCCGCCCGCAGTCGATTTTGATATTCTAGGTATTATCAAATGGCCAGAGTTTTGAGAACGCAGCAGACGTGGAGGACTATAATGTGATAAGAGCTCGCTCAAGTACTGAGGAGCTAAGCCATTCAGGGCTTTAAAAGTAATTAACAAGATTTTAAAATCTATCCGATGTTTGATAGGGAGCCAGTGCAGTGTTGACAGAACCGGGCTAATATGGTCATACTTTCTGGTTCTAGTAAGGACTCTAGCTGCTGCATTTTGGACCAACTGTAGTTTATTGATCAAGCGTGCAGAACAACCACCCAGTAAAGCATTACAATAGTCTAACCTTGAGGTCATAAACGCATGAATTAGCATTTCTGCATTTGACGTTGAGAACATAGGTCGCAATTTAGATATGTTTTTGAGATGGAAAAACGCAGTTTTACAGATACTAGAAACATGGCTTTCAAATGAAAGATTGCTATCAAACAGCACACCTAGGTTCCTAACTGATGAAGAAGAATTGACAGAGCAGCTGTCAAGTGTTAGATAGTGTTCTAGGTTATTACATGTGGGGTTTTTAGGTCCAATAATTAACACCTCTGTTTTTTCAGAATTTAGCAGTTACTCGTCATCCAGTTTTTTTATATCGACTATACATTCCGTTAGTTTCTATACAGTATAGAGAAACATAGGCTTGTATTGTAAAATTTGCTGTATATTCTAATCAGTTTTTGATACTAATATCAGATATATGTTCACGTTTAATATTTCCTGCATAAAGAAATATATTTTATGTTGGATTAATTATCTGTGTCGTCAGTGTGCAGCAGACACACCCACCTAAATGACTTCAATATATCACTTATCCTGACCAAAAAGACCATAAAAAGACCATTGCAGATAACATCTGAAGTAAAAATTAATTTACACACACATATCCTAAAAATTAATCCTGTTGAATAATACGCTTCAAATTAGTGTTTTGGCTGTCAGTCAATGATGCTCTCTGCTGGTAGGGAATAGTAAAATGGCCGATCGAACACTTCACCCTCTGATGATGGTTTAGAAAGCAACGATTGATCCAGTCATTATATAGATCAGTGGTTTACACCAAGCACTGTAACATGAGAGATATGCAGACACTGCACTGTAACTAGTTAATTATCGGGACATTGGGGTGGACATTGGGGTGTTTTAAAGGCAGGGTATGTGATTTGGTTTAAAAACATTTTTTGTTATACTGGTTGAAAATCTCTTCACATCCCAATAACAATCACTAAGTTAAGTGGTCTAAATGTATTTATATGTATATTGTCAGTGGAAGGTGTAGGACCATGTCCGACCAATCAGATTATTTGGTCGAAATATTATGATAGGCAGTGCGTTCCAAATGGGATATATCACCCTCCGAAGGGTACTTCGGAGTGAAAACAATCATGGCCGCCATATTGAAAGGTTGTTCCAAACCGAAGTGCTCAAAACTGGCCACTTCAAAGGGCCCTTCAGAATGAAGGATTTCAAAGGGTACAACTGATGGACACTTCGGGCTCCCAGGATCCTTTGCGCTGATTCTTTCCATGATGACGGCGCCTCCGTGTGGGCACGATATAATGACGCAGAAGGCCACTTCAAGAAACAGTTGTTTGGTCCCCTACACCCTTCAACCCTTCGAAGCTTTCACTCCGGAGGGTAAACCCTTTGAAGGGATTAGGTCATAGGGATGAGCCCTTCTGAATGGAACGCAGGGAGGCTGTCCTGCCTTCCTGTCAAAATATGTATTTGCAAACCTCAGCTCTCCCTGTTTGCGCAGACATGATACGCCATCAGCACGTTCATTACGCTACTGCAGAGCGAGCGAGAATGGAAGATGTTATTATTGTAATATTATGCACTTTGTACTGTAATGTTTTCTCACCAGTGCATTCAATCCTCAGCGTCCTCATCGTGTTGCTGGTTAGCCTCTGCTCTCTGTCAAGTCACTGTAACATCTGCTTATGATCCTTGATGGTCGTTGGGACTTTTGTCTTAAGAGACCCTTTTAGCCTTTTTACATTTGCATATAATTCACAGACCTGGCTCCACATTCTACCTTTATATGGGTGCTAAATTGCCAGTGGTTGTCTCCCCACTGTCAAAAAAATGCTGAACAGATCGACTCTCTGTTCTCTCCATCAGACTTCAAACACATTCCAAAGAGAACAGGACTCTGGTTCCATGGCAGCCAATCTGGTAACACTAGTTTATTGCTCAAAAGAATGCGGACAGAGCAACTCTCATTTCTCCTTAGGAGAGACATAAGGCCCCTAAAAATGGACTCTCCTCCAATTCATTTCAATTCAGTTTTTCAATTCAGAAAAACCTTTCTGTGAACGAACACACATATCCTTCAGGTCATTGTGTATATTGTTACTATTCTTGTATATGGTCTTTTGTATTGTATACTGTTTATGCATGCTTATGATAGAACCACCCTTTCATGTAACCTACCTGTACCCTGTTTAGTATCTATGAATTCATCTTCGGATGATCTAAGCAAGAGTGTAAATTACATGTTGATACCTATGCAACATAATAGTGTTCTAAGAATCTTTTGTAGGTTTGCATCAACACATCCAAGTGAATTACATTGGCAAAATACCATGCTTTCAGACGAAGGGTCATAAAACCACCCAGTATTTCCAACCTCCCGCTTGGGAATTCAGCCTTTCTCATTGGACAAGCCCATCCTGAAAGGCGTGACTCTTCTCAGACCTTAAAGGGATCACGCACAGGTCCGCTTTCTCTTTTTACTTTCGATTTCCGGGAGACACACATCTCATCTCGGAAATCTCACAACCCCCCCCCTTTCGGGGGGAGTCCGAGCTTCTGGCAGTTTTAAGTTCAGCAACTTTGTCAATTCACTTCGGACCAATCAACCCATGGCTGGAATGACGAAGCTTTCACTCTTAAAGGAATTCATCAGAATCTACGCATTGAACACGCACCAGGACACTTTACTCAGCACCAACCCAAAAACCAATGCAAGTAACCGCTTGTTAACTGTTTAGATGCGCTTCTAGGCTTCGATCCCTTTTAATTAAGGCGATATGATTCTCTGATGGTTCTTAACAGGTTGTGGTTAGCTGATGTATAAATGCTGCCATTACACTCTTAACGTGAGCACTCCCTCTCTCTCCCATGCGCTCGCTCGCTCTCGCTCTCTCTCTCTCTCTCTCTCTCTCTCTCTCTCTCTCTCCCACTCTCCATGCTTTCCTTGCGTTGGCATCTATGTTTAATGTGTGTAAGTTTGTGTCTAGTTAGATGTTGCATGTTCCCCTGTAGTGTAGTTTAATAAACATCCATATGTATTCACGCTTGGTTGTCTGTGTCTGCTGTTTACGAGGTCACTTTAACGTCCGGTTTTGTTACATGCTCTGTGAGCAATGTATCAGTAAGGAAAGTATTTTTCGTGGCCAGAGAAATAATTTTCCTTAGAGTCAATAGACGTTTCAAACTGTCCGTACTGCAGACGAACAAATCATTTTATTGTACTATTAATGCTACAGTTGATTCCTGAAGATGAATATAATTGATAACAACCCGTTATGATTAATTATGTCATCTCACATTGAGCTAATTTGCTACATCACCTTTATTTATATAGCGCTTTTAACAATACAGATTGTGTCAAAGCACTTAACAGTATCAAATTGGAGGACAGAGTGTCAGTGATGTATAATGATAAGATTAAACACTCAATTTTCAGTTAGAGGCATTTCTTTATTGAATTCAGAGATGTCATTGTCTAGCTCAGTTTAGTTTAAATAGTATCTGTGCAATCAAATCGACGATAAGTGCTAGAAATTAAGTGTCCCCAACTGAGCAAGCCAGAGGCGACAGCGGCAAGGAACCAAAACTCCCTCTGTGACAGAATGGAGAAAAAAAAAACCTTGGGAGAAACCAGGCTCAGTCGGGGGGCCAGTTCTCCTCTGGCCAGACGAAACCCGCAGTTCAATTCCAACTGCAGCCATGTCAGATTGTGTAAAGGGCTTATCTGATTCCTGTGGTCTTGTCCCGATGGGGCATTTTAATTTATAATTTAATTTATTTGTTATATTTGTGTTTTATTCATTATTTGAAGTTTTTCATTTATATGATTTATTCATTTGCTATAATTGTAATGTATAGTTTAATGCATTTATTGTTTCTCGGTCTATTTTTATAATATATATTTGTTTGTTTATTATAATTAAACTGTATAGTTTAATTCATTTAATATATTATATTTATATTATATATAATATATTAATTACATTATTATATTATTATATATTAATTATATTATTTTATATTATATCTCTGCCTGTGTGCGTTCATGTGTTTTGGAGAATGAGTAGCAGAGAAGGTGGGATTCTGCTTTCAAAGCTAGCTCGCTATTGCTAGCTTTTCCAAAATCACCAACCCATACCTTTAACAGACAGTATTTATCGCATCCCAGACATAGGTTGTTTTTAAATGTTACTATATGTACATTTATTTCTGTATTTATGATTTCAAATGTTTTTCTTACCATTATTTATATTTGGAAGCATTTAATACTACACTATTTACATACTTTACTTCACAATAGATAAACAGAAATAGATAAATGCTTAAGATGTTTAAAAACAAACAAAGTAACATATATATCTTGATTTTGACAGATCAGTTCCTCCCACGTCAAACACATCATCAGTGAAGCTCCTCCCACAGCAATCACATAATCAGTGAGACTCCTCCCACTGCAGCTCAGCAATAAGTGCTGGAGGAGCTTCCCATCAGTTTACAAATGAAAACGAGCATCAAAGCATCAGGAAGAGCTCAAGAGAGTGCTAACCAGGAGCTGATGGGCCAGCTGCGGGACAAGACACAGAGGACAGCAGTGGAGTCTGGAGGAAGAGGAATGAAGAGATAACGAGTGCGGCTATTTAAAGGCGTTGAGGTTGTGTCCAGTCTGGAGGACCTTATTTGAGGAGGTCACTAGTATAAATATAAATATCAGTGAGGACGACAGTGACATCAGATGCTGCTTCGGGACCTAAAGAGCTTCTCCGGCACCAGAACCATTGCTGATATTGCCCTGAGCAAAGAACCTTTTATACTTTATTTAAAACTTGTATACAGTCGTTGTAGAATACTTGTGCTGCTAGAAATACTATGTAAAAGTGGATTTTGCATAATAGGTGCCCTTTAAATTAAATTTGGTCCATCATTTATCACATTGTTTAATAAATTACATCATAGAAAATTGATAAGCTTGAGGTTTGAATCACCTTTAAAATGAAAAAAAAAAAAGGGTTTATGTACATCAGAAAAAAAACACCTTGTATAAATAACGTACTCGGTTACTTTCGTAACCTCGGTTCCCTTAGATATGGTGTAGGATCAGAACGAGTCAGACAAAGTTAAGATTCGATCCGAACATTGAAACATGAGGAGCCGAAATTCCAGAGAGGATCCCAAGGCTGCAACAGGATGTTCGTCATAAATCAGATTCCTAGCTCCAGCCCTCTGAAGAAAGCAAACCAACAAGCCTCTTTTACAGAACAGCTTGCAACATTAAAACAAAAGGAACACTTATTGATAAGTCCAATGAAGGAAGGAAACCATCAAATTTGGGGCAAGTAATCAAGACTGATGGTCAAAGAGATGGCCATCACATGTGTTCCACGATAGAAATCACAGCTTCTCTTATCTCCACATAGAACAAAGATCAGACTGAAATTCCTTTGTCCACAGAGTCGTTTCCATATGCACCTAAAATCATCTTAAAAGGACTTATGAGCAACTAATGAACTCCATATTATGTATGTAACCCACACATATTATGTATGTATTTTAATAACTAGGGAATAGTTTAAGAGTTCATATCCTTGTGTGGTATGTATGAGTTTGAAAAATCATGCTTTAAATGTTTCTTCCAATCAATTCTTTGTCAAATGTACCATAGTCTTGTTGGAGAAATCATGTCCAAAATTGTACTCTGTAAGAGCGGGAAAATTTGGACCATGTGACTGATAAGATAACATGTTAGATTTATGAATGGGGAGGAGAAACATACAACACCACGAGCCAAGATAATTTCTAATTGGTCAAGACGTCCAGATAGGACGGTCTAGAAGCCGAGTTTAAATACTCAGGACACCATCAAACTCTCTCTTCTCTTAGCTCTCTTGGCTCTTCCTCTGCTTCTCAGATCTCTTCTCTTTTGCCACCGCGTTTCGACGCTGCTCTTTGAGCGTGCTCTGGCCTACATGCCAGCTGCCAACACAATGAGAAGAAAAACCACCTAGTCTCGTTACATTCTTTTATTCTTTTACTTTAATTTCTTGTCTTTCCGTGAGAGTTTTGTTAAGTTTGCCGCAAAGTCCAGCTCCGACTGCACCCGCCCAAACTTCAAGCAGACCAACTCCGCATCAAGAGCCAACGCCCAAGACTTTACTACGAAAGACCACTGAACTTAGCCAATCAGCAACCTCGGGAAACCCCTTTCTCCAAAGAGGACAAGGACACAAGGGAATTCCTTAAGGCAACACAAGCAAGTACAACCTCCAGACTTTTGCTGAGTCGGTGCAGTTTAATATAAATTTTAGCCTCATTGAGAAACTCAATGCGAGGGTCAAATGATTGATGGTTCAGGTCTATAGGCAATTGCACATATTGCTGTAAACTTGGGATTTCACATTTTCATTCTGTAAACTCATCCTTTCCTCTCTTTCTGCAACGTGTGAACGTGTGAATGCGTGTGTTCATGTGTTAGATTAGATTAGTTTACATGTCTTAGGTTTATATAAATAAAGTCTTATTTATATTGAAAAGAGAAGTATCTTGTGTTTTGTGCTTACAAGTTAATGTCTTAATCTGCCGATCTTGTTACTGTGCTTATTAATAGTGTTTTCACTATATTTTGGATTGTAATATCCAGTGCAGAGTTGATGTTATACGGCTCGTTCAGTGACTCGCTGCCGATTCAGTGATCAGCCGTGAAACAGTGATTCTGTTCAAATTCCCTATAAAATCATAAATGATTTCCTTTGAGCTAAATTGACTTGTTTCCCTTATATATATATTACTTATATATTTACAATTTCTACAATGGGAATGAGTACTGCGTCGTAAGACGCTTGTATGGGAAAAACTCTTTTTTCCTCTTCGACTAAGCCTTTTCAATCACGCAGTGAAACTGCACATCCATTGGTTCGTGCAGTGCTATAAAATCGAACCAATGGCTCGGCGGCGGCGCTGAGTGAGCCTATGGCTATGCAGCCCACCATAGCCCGCCAAAATGGGCAGGGTTTCTGGCTATATAAGCGGCCACTTCGCCACCGCATCTCAGATTTCTTCGAATGAAGTGACTGAGGCGTGCAGCTCATAGCACGGCCAGGAACGCAGTACTCGTTCCCATATCTAAGGGAACCGAGGTTACGAAAGTAACCGAGTACGTTCACTGTCGATATGTTCACTCGTACTGCGTCGTAAGACGCTTGTATGGGAACCAGTACAATCACGCCGTGCTATGATGGGGAACGACTCAAAACCAAGACTCACATGGGAGAAGACCCAGGGGAGTCAATAGAATACACCAAGCACGCCAGAATACACGCCAGCGCTAAAAGCAGGGCGGTTTTAAACGAGAGTGGTCTGAGGCTCGTGGATTGCAATGGTTCAAACGGGGGGCCTTCCAAGGCCCTTAGTATGGTTGGTAAGTCCCAAGGTGGAACTGTACGAGGACGCGGGGGTTAATTCTCCTGGCGCCTCATACAAACTGGACCACCGCACTATTCCGGACCACCGCATTATTCCTGCCCACCGATCGGCCAGCAATAGGGGCATGGAAATCCGCTATGGCTGCCGTGTAAACTTTGATGGTGGATGAGGAACGTTGATTATCCAGCCTCTCCTGCAGAAACAAAAGAACCACTGATACATCAGAGGTAACCGGATCTAAGTCGCGGTCTTGGCACCAAGCCGAGAAAATAGACCATTTCAGAGCATAGAGGCGCCTGGTAGACGCGGCTCTAGCTTCTGCCATAGTGTTCAAGACACGCTCTGGGAGGTCGAAAGGCTCCTGTTGAGCGGGCCACACATGCAGGGCCCATAACTCGGGCCGTGGATGCCACAGCGTGCCGTTCGCTTGAGAGAGGAGGTCCTGAGAGGAGGCAGATTGGTCTGAGCCCCAACAAGAAGGTCGTTCGCCAGCGTGCAGAGGCGCTTCGAGACGAGGGCGCCCTGGTGATTTATGATTACATTACACCACGGACCTGCTGTCTGAGCGTATTAGCACATGGTGTCCCCTTATGTCCAGCAGGAAGAATTGACAGGAAAGGCACACTGTTAGCGTCTCTAGGCAGTTGATGTGCAGACCCGACTCTTCTTCAGACCAAAGACCGAAGGTCGGTTTGCCTTCACACAGCACTCCCCAACCCTTGTTGGAAGTGTCTGTCATGACAACCTTCCTTCTGTGCACCGTGTCTAAGATCACACCCTGCTTCAGCCAGAGGGGGTCCCTCCAACGGGCCAGGGCTGATACACAGGCCCGAGTCACCGTTATGCGATGGCAACCATGATACCAAGCCACAGATGGAACCCTCTGCTTCAGCCAGAACTGGATGGGTCGCATGTGAAGCAGGCCCAACTGAAGTACTGGTGAAGCTGCTGCCATAAGGCTCAGCATTTTCTAGAAAGCCTTGAGCGGGCGTGCGGTCCCTTCCTTGAAGGAGGCCGCGCGGTGCTGAATCGTCATGGCTCGTTCCACTGAGACAGCTGCTGTCATCTGCTCCGAGTCGATAACTATCCCCAGGAACGACACTCGCTGGCTGGGTGACAGTATGCTTTTGGCAAAGTTGACCCTGAGCCCCAGGCAATCTAAGTGGCTGAGGAGGAGGGTCTTGTGCGATGTTGAAACTGCCTCTGACTGGGCCAGAATGAGCCAGCCATCGAGGTAGTTGAGGATGCGGATTCCTATCTGTCGCCGAGGGGAGAGAGCCGCATCCATGCATCGCGTAAAAGTGCGGGGAGCCAGGAACAGCCCAAACGGGAGGACCTCGTATTGATATGCCACCCCCTTGAACGCGAATCTCAATAATCGTCTGTGATGGGGGGCTATCTGTATTTGAAAGTATGCATCTTTCAGATCCAGACATGAACCAGTCCCCTGGGCATATTTGTGAGAGGATCTGCTTCAATGTGATCATCCTGAACAACCTTTTACCAGGGCGGGATTCAGGAGTCTGAGATCTAGAATAGGTCACAGGCGCCGCCTTTTCTGGGGACGAGGAAGTAGCGGCTGTAGAAGCCTGACTCGCTCTGGGCTGGAGGAACGACTTCTATGGCTCCCTTTACCAGCAGATTCATCACCTCTGCGTGCAGGACCTGAGCGTCCTCGCTGCGCACTGTGGTGGTCACACCGCGGAAGCGTGGTGGTCTTCGAGCGAATTGGAGTGAATAACCTCGTCTTATCATAGCCATTACCCACTCTGACACACCAGGGATGGCCTGCCAGGCCTCGGCCCGTGTGGCAAGAGGTTGAATAGGCTCTAAAGACTGGCTGCATAAGGGCAGGATGCTTATGGTAGGCAGAAAAGGATATTTGCTCTCTTTTCAAAAATGTATGTTTTATTTTGTCCACTATCACCGCGGTTGGATGCCCGGGCGCTAGAGTGAGCCCATGGGGAACCGATAAAACACTTCCCTCTGCACCCAGCACTGAACGGGGTGACAAGAGGCACATTAGAGGCTGCTTACGGGGTGGTCCGGCAGTAGCGAGACTCGGGCCCCTACTCTTTCTGCCTGGCTGATCAGGAGGACTTCAGAGGCGCCGGACCCAAAGCGACCTTGAGCCGGGGTCCTTGGCGCTTCAGGAAGGGGTAGCGTCTTGCCGAGCGGGAGCGCCCTCTATCCTGCCGATCCTTAGGTCGGGGCTGGGGAGTGGCCGGCGTTGGCTTGGCAGGCTGCTGAGTCAGCGCAGACTTGGGGCGACTAGAAGCAGCAGAAGAGCTAGCGGGTTTCGGGAGGAAGTGTCGCATCGCTTGAGACGACTTCTGAGCCTCCGTAAAATGCCCCGCAAAGCCCTCCACAGCTGGCTCGAACAGACTGTTCGACGAGACCGGAGCATTGAGGAAGGGGACTTTATCCGCCTCTTTCATCTCCGTCAACGTGAGCCAAAGGTGGCGTTCCAACACTACCAGCCTGGACCTCGACCGCCCAATGGTCTGGGCAGTGGATTTGGTGGCGCGCAGGGCCAGGTCCGTCGCGGTTATCATCCTTGAGTGAAGCTGCATCGAGACCGGCCTCCTCACTGGCGAGCATCTTGGCCTAGAAGATCTGGAGCACAGCCATAGAGTGCAGCGCCGAAGCCACTTGTCCAGCCGCCGAGTAGGCGCGTCCAGCGAGTGCAGACGTGGCTCTGCACGGCTTGGACGGATGGCTCGCCCTCGCTTTCCATTCGATAGCCGTGGGCGGGCAGAGATGCGTGACCACAGACTCATCCAGAGGGGGCAGGTGCTCGTATCCCTTCTCTTCAGCGCCATCAACGGAGGTGAGGGCAGAGGAAGCAGAAGGATGGATGCGAGATGAGTAGGGGGCGCGCCACGATATAGTGAGGGACATTGATCAGGTTGAGTGAAGAGGACCGGCCAATCCTCTCTCTGCAGTGACGGCGAGGCACGCGGGCACTGATCCGACGTGAGCTCGCTCGTCTCCGGCCGCTCGAATCCTCTGCCCCGCTGTCTTTTCCTCGCAGGTCCCTGGGAGGAAAAAGACGGGAGGTTGCGAGGGGCGGAGTCGCTTTCTGAAAAGAAAGCTATCCGCGAGCGCAGAGAGACGAGACTGAAACTCTCGCAATGAGAGCAGTCAGTCCCACTGAGTGCAGCGTCAGCGTGGGATTTCCCCAAGCATGACACGCACTCAGCGTGACCGTCATCAGCGTGCAGGGGAGTCCTGCACGTCTTACAATGACGGCGCTGCATTTGAAACAACGCCGTCAAAATTTGTTCTTTTGTGAGGCTCTTTTAGATAATCACCGGATGGCGGCATGGGATAGACCGGGATCTGCGAGATGAGCCCTGCAAAAGGTCCAATCCGGCTGCTGAGGCGTTTCAGCGGCGAATCTCGGCGTCAGCGAAGAATCTGAGATGCGGTGGACCCTGCCCATTTAGGCGGGCTATGGCGGGCTGCATAGCCATAGGCTTGCTCAGCGCCGCCGCCGAGCCATTGGTTCGATTTTATAGCACTGCATGAACCAATGGATGTGCAGTTTCACTGCGTGATTGAAAAGGCTTCATTTGAAGAGGAAAAAAGAGTTTTTCCCATACAAGTGTCTTACGACGCAGTACGAGTGAACATATCGACAGGGAACTAGTGATTTTTAAAACTATTATTATATTATTATTATTATGACCATGAAACCAACCATTTGTTTAAAATAAACACCTGCCTGAGGGGAAATGAAGGAATTTGTTGACACAATTTGAAACATGCTTTTTTAATAGACATAAAAGTTTTAGTAACAGTACTGAGAAAAATGCATCCATCTTCCACTTAAAAACCATGTAAAAAGTTTTTCTCTTCTAATCCTCACTCAGGAAGACTGTTGGTATTGATCAAATACCATGCGAGTGTATAATTTTAAGTAATTTTCATTTATCTGTGCTTATCGGCTTTTTAAAAGGGGAACAGCGCACCTTAAGCCCTATTCGCACGGGATTAGTATTATCTGGGGACCTTGTGTGATTTTGAAATTACCCCCCCCCACTTCTGAATTTCGTGTGGTGCATTCGCACGGGATAAGCGAAGCCTGTGATTTTACTCGAATTTACTGACTTATCTCCTGGATACCCGGATGTCAAGGCTTTGAGAGTCCCGTTCTATGGTCCAGTTAGATGGATTTAAAAAAAGAAACTAATATAGTTTCGTGTCCTGTGTCATTTACATTTCACCAGGTTAAAATAATATCTCAAGCTTTATGCTTTTATTTGTAACACATTAACCTCGAAACCTTTTCAGCTTTCTCTTTCTGCAAATTGTATAGTTGTATGGTCACTGTAAAAAATTGTGCCATTAAATAACAGTAATTTACTGGCAGCAGAGTTGCCAGTAATGTACTGTTAATTTATAGCCCTCTACCGTTAATGTACAGCTCTTCATTTTTACAGCATGTTACTGTTATACTACCATGGAAATTAACTCTGCTCCAATTGCTTCAAACAGTTTGAGTTTAAAATGAGTGAAGAGGAAATAGCATCAGTCTGGTTATGACATCTGGTTAAATGAGTGCTATTCATACGGTGTTAGTAATGTGAACTTATATAATTTGAGTCCACTGAGAAAAAATATTTCTTAGTATAAAACTGCAAACGCGTTAAATAACTAAAAACATGTCTTTAACTCAAATCCTTGCAGTTCATCATCAGCTATAGCACATGTATTGAAGTACTTAACAAAAAGATCATCACTGCTTAAGCAACTGCACAGTTAGTGTCTTTAAATAAAGCAGCAGAACATCAGTGTTTGTGGCTCATCATTGACTGAAGCACAGGCTCTACTCTCCAGCACAATGGTGACCCACAAAACTACATTAACAGATCTCTCTTGTGCAAAAACACATTAATACAGTTCAGTTTAATATTTACTCTTCTTGTCAGTTCAAGACTTTGCATAACTGTTTTTCCGTGGACCTTCACTAATATTTCAGTAAAAATAACTTTTTTCCTGTGGTTAATCTGACTGTTACGTTTTACAGTAAATTGCTGTTTTTTCCTTGAATTAACGGTAATCTACTGGCAGCATGGTTGCCAGTAAGTAACTGTTTTTCTACAGTTTGTTGCTATAAATTAATTACAGTTTATTGCTGTTAAATTACATTTCATGCTGCTTTTTTCATCTTACATCTTTAACCCTTTAAACCCCACAACAAAATCCTCAGTTATAAATGAACACTTATAATGTGTGCTCACTACAGAGTGTTAGAGTAACACTGAATCAGTGCTGAAGTTGATTAGTGATGAACAGATGCTGTTAACAAACAGAATCACTGAAGGAAAGAGAAACACAAGAACTACAACTGACTTCAGCCACAGCCTTAGATGAAATCAACTAAAATAAAGACATTATATCTCTCAAGATCTGATCAAACAACTCCTAAATCAGCATTGCTTCACACATTACTAACCAGACTGATGCTTTCTGTCAGACGTTCACAGAAATGCAAGTTTTTTTTTTTTTTTTTTTAAACTACCATGATGGAGATCAGTAGTGATGGGCAGATGAAGCCTCGTGAAGCTTTAAGCTTTTCAGCTAAGTGGTTTACAAAAGGATTAATTTTACCTGGTGGCCAAAGAGTGTAAAACAAGTAGATATATTACAGACAGAGGTGTCCAAGGGTCAGAAAGTAAAAGTCCTGCTATGTGTTTATTCCACCCATGAACTCAGCAGCTGATTTCACCAGAGGAACCAAATCATGCCTTTCAAGTCACAAGCAAGTCTCAAGTCAAATCTCAAGTCCTCAAAGAGTTAAAGTTAGTGAGATAATTAACTAATTAAATGATGACTGTGCATTAATGATGAACACCTGCTGTTTTGAGAATTACAGAGGATCAGATGTTGATGTTTTATTGGTTAAAATGATGCCACCATCATGGAGATCAACGTTTGCTTTAGTTGGGCTCTTGGCACTTTTAGTAACTCAAAGTGATTTGCTTTTAAGTAATTGCAATATTGCTTCACAACAAACGTATGTGCAAGCTTGAGAAAGCAAATGAGCTTACACTTTCTACATATGTCACTTGAATGAATATCAAGAAGGTGTTTCCTTTTGGTTTACTGACTGACATAAAAACAACCAACAACTGTCCACTGCACGACACTGCTCTCACTGCTTTATAACAGCACATGCTGTTATACAAGAATAATACAATATCTACAACATCTAATACAAGAAGTCAAGGGCCAAGAGCCCAACTAAAGCAAACACTGATCTCCATGATGGTGGCATCATTTTAACCAATAAAACATCAACATCTGATCCACTGTAATTCTCAATAACAGCAGGTTAAATATCATCATTTAATTAGTCACTTAATTATCTCATTAACTTTAACTCTTTGATGACTTGAGATTTGACTCGAGACTTGCTTGTGACTTGAAAGGAATGACTTGGTTCCTCTGGTGAAATCAGCTGCTGAGTTCATGGGTGGAATAAACATATGGCAGGACTTTTACTTTCTGACCCCTGGACTTTACACCTCTGTCTGTAATATAGCTGCTTGTTTTACACTCTTTGACCACCAGGTGGTATTGTGAGCAAATTAAGCCTCCAGAAATTAACCCTTTTGTGAACCACTTGGCTGAAAAGCTTAAAGCTTCATGAGGCTTCATCTGCCCATCACTACATTATACCATATAAGGCCTAATATTTATTTCTCACTAACAGAAGCAAGAATAGATTTTAGTTTCCTACTGCCAAATCCAAACAGACTCCCCCAGTGTAGCTGTCATAATTTTTAAAATAAAAGTTATATTCCATCTAAAACACTGTTTAGACTCAATGACCACTTGGGGTGTTTTACTAGATAATAGCTCTATTTTGCAAGACAAAATGGGACAAACTAATTAAGAGATTTGTCCACTAGGTGGCACGTTAACATTCTAAAAAAAAGTTTCAAACCCTCAAGAAAAATGTTATATTTTTCTAAATGAAATGAAACCGCAGCAGATT
This sequence comes from Spinibarbus caldwelli, assembly GCA_039654775.1. Taxonomy (NCBI): domain Eukaryota; kingdom Metazoa; phylum Chordata; class Actinopteri; order Cypriniformes; family Cyprinidae; genus Spinibarbus; species Spinibarbus caldwelli. The sequence goes on from CM077231.1 coordinate 23,525,594, forward strand.
GTCATCATTGTAATCGTCACTTTTCAGTTGAAAATCACACAGTAGTCTAAGCACTGATTTTACAAACGACACTCAAAATTAAAATGGGTTAACTTTTGTGGTAAAATTGCTTTAGCCAGAGGAGTCTGTTGGTGCCCTGAATTTCACGACACGATGACTTTGTGAGTCATCATAACGTATGCTACAATGCTAAAATAACTAAGTTTTATTAGATATGACATTATCAAAACATTTTCAAGGAGGAAAAATGTGAGATATATATTTTCTGTCAAAAGGTTCATAAATAGAAGTGTGTCTGGTAAAGGTAGCTTGCAGACTAGCTATTTTGTTATGAATGTTTTGAATATAGGTCTTGAATACACTATGAGGACGATGAACGCGCTGGCACGTTTTGGTGGATTTTTTTCCACTTAGCAGCTACAGTAAATCGACTGACTACTCCGTCACTTTTTATTATACAGAAACGAGTAATATATCATTTGAAACTAAAGGGTCTGTTTTTATTTCTGTACACTCACAATAACGACAAAAACTATATGCTTTTATAAAATAAAGAAAGGCTAGGTTACATACCTGCATATGCTTCCTCAGGTTCGACATTGAAGCCTTTGATGTCGAAAACGTTTTAACAGCTGGCAAACAAATTTTGCAGACATTTTTCTGGGAGATACAAATGAGGTTGAAGAGTTTGTCTCGATTCTTAATAATTTTGATAAAGATTTGGAATTTACTTTGGAGTGTAACTCGTTGAGAGTACATTTTTTAGATATGTGGGTCCAAAGACAAAATGATAAATTGATAACAACTTTGTACACCAAGGACACGGATCGTAATACTTTGTTACTTGCAACCAGTTTTCATCCGACTTTTTTAAAAAAGGGACTTCCTAAGAGTCAATTTTATAGATTGAGGAGGATTTGTTATTCTGATGAAGACTTTATTGAAAAATCGAAAATCATGAAAAATAAGTTTTTAGATAGGGGTTACCCTTCAGGATGGATTGAAGAAGCGTTTAATAATGCTTTTCAAAAGACACGTTCGGAGTTGTTAAAAAAGAAAACGAAAAAAGTAAAAAAATTTTCTTTTACGTTTATTACAACACATTCGACTAAGTCTTATTTAATGAGATCGATTTTTAAGAAATATTGGTATTTGTTGTCCTCTGATCCGGAGTTGGGTACCATTTTTCAATATCCACCTTTGATTGTCTATAAACGTTCTAAAAATTTGAAAGATTTTTTGGTACATGCTCGTTTTCAGACAGATACGCTTGAGTCTACTCAGAGATTACTTACCCCGATACCAAATGGTAATTATCGATGTGGTAATTGTGCTCAATGCAATAATACATCAAAAACTTCTTTCTTTTGTCATCCTAGAACTGGTAAGAAATATAGAATTAACTCTGTTATTACCTGTGTTTCTACGTATGTTGTTTATTTGATTCGTTGTCCTTGTGGTTTAGCTTATGTTGGAAAAACATCACGTCAACTTAAACAAAGAATTACTGAACACAAGAGTTCTATTAGGAGAAAAGATTTGAACTATCCAGTTGCAGCTCATTTTCATGCCTGTAATCATGATGTTTCCACGTTACGTTTTTGTGGTATTGAAAGGGTTAATGTGCCACCTAGAGGTGGCGATATTGAATTGCTTTTACAACAACGTGAGCTGTTTTGGATTTTTACCCTTCAGACATTATCACCTAATGGCATGAATGATGAAGCTCTATTTAATGTGATGTTATAATATAATTTGTTTTTGATCTGTGTGTTAGCATGTATGTATAGGATGTGTTTATGTGCACATGTATATGGGTTAATGTTGTTAATGATGTACCCATGGTGGGTTGTTATCAATCAATGGATCTTTACAGAGATTGGTCATGTTTTTGTTTTTAAATGTGGTTAACTTTGTGACTGTCATGTTTGAAAAGAAAAGTTCCTGATGAAGGTCATGCGACCGAAACGTCGTTAATAAATATATATTTTTGGCATAGATAGTGTGCGGGATTTGTTTTTGATTTGCAGACATAATAAAGAAATGTAATAAATAATCTTTTTTATGTGTGCAGTCAGAAACAGTCCAGCCGCTGAAGCTGCAATCAGACAATGAGCTCTCAGAGCCTGAAAATTTTCCTGAAAAACTCCTCAGAAAATGCTTTAAATCCATCAATAAAATGCGTTTAACCTCAGCTAACTCTGCATTTGTTGCTGCAACAGATATGTTTGGTTGTAAATTTCCAGTTAATCACTGAATAGATCACATTTAATATTAAATAAATATGTTTATAAATTTATTTATTGTAACATTGCATTATTATTATTTTTTAACTTTTTAACAAAAATTCTTCCAGTACAAAAACAACGAGACACACAATGGTTTGATTCACATCTTCAGTTTATTGGTCAGATACATACTCTTGTTATGCATATTCACTGATTTTAGATTAAAGACTCTCAGAATTAATTGGATAAAGAAATGAACAGATTATCATAAGGCTTCCTGCTTCAGTTTATCACTTATGTATATGGGTTTACCTCTTTTCAAGGCCAAATGTATCAACTGTCAACTGATAAAAACACAACAAACTTACGTGCTATTGTGCATTTTCACAGACACTGTATTAAGCGCTCTATTCCAAGAGCTGGTAGTTGTTGCAAAGTGATATTTGAAGATAAGCTCAGCTGTTTTTGCTCAAAGGGTGTAAAACCACAAACCATGTCTCTATTTTTATTTGACTTCTACCTACTGCATTTCACAGGTCATGTCACTGGGACACAGTCAGTCCTGAACTTAATTCAGCTAGGTAGGGGAAATATTTTACAATACTGATCAGACATAAACATCTTGTAATGTTGTAATAGGATGTAAATCTCTAGAATACATAGTACTCAAGTTGACTTTTCAGACAGCTTCTTCTTTCATCTTGCTCTTATTGCATGCTCTGAAGATCTTTATCTCCTTAGCGTATGAAATTATACTCATATTTTTAGATTTTAGATTACTCTCTTAGTTTTTTTGCCAAATACAGTCAAACCAAAAATTATTCAGACACCAGATATAATTTTTGATATTTTTTTTTTTTTTACTAGTGGGTGCAGGACATGATAGTTCATTGACGTAAGTTAGGATAGCAAAATAAAGTAAACTGTGACATATTATACCCAAAAATTCTTCATACAGTGGACTAGCATTAAAACTGATAAAACATTTGGGACCAAAATTTGATTTTGCTTCTTTTAATACATCTACTGGTTTTAATGATGAACGGGTTTTACATCAGTGTGAATGTGCACAGCTTCGCGCTGAGGTGGTTGCTCTTAAAAACATGGTTTTAAAACTGGAGAAGGATTTTAAAGACTGTTGAGAGTAATATTAATCGTGAAGTGTATTTTAGAGAGGCTGTGGATTTTAAGTTTGCTAAGATGGAGGAATCTATAAAGGACGCTGTGGCAACACTGGAGAGAGAGGTCATCGAGTGTTTCAGGAGGAGAGACAACAAATGGGTGAAACAACTGGAACAGCTCAGGAAGCCAGTGTTTGCCATTTCTCCTCACACTACAACGACCAGCCCAGTGCCAGTTTTCCTCTGGCCAACGTTCCCACTGCCTCAACCACTTCACAAACTGTCAATAGAGCAACTAATGGAGAATCCTGCGCCACCACTCCAGCCGGGCCAGACTTTACTGCCATATTCTCCCACCTTCCCTTCTCCAGAGAGGGTGATGACGATACTCTGCAAGGTCTTACCATCTCTTCCTCCAGACCACCGACCAATGGGATCTAAGTGCAGGACCAACACGGACTGCTGTATCGGTGGATCCAGAAGGACAAGGACAGCTACAAGATACAGCTTATCGTCCCAAAGTCCCTGGTGCAACAAACCATAAAAGGAGCCCCTACCAAGTATTGAGTACATATACAGTAAATGAACATACTTTCCAGAAGGCCAACAATTCACTAAAAATGTTTTTTTTTATTGGTCTTATGAAGTATTCTAATTTGTTGAGATCAACAATGAAGAACACATTAAAATTAAACCTCAGGCCCTGAGAGGTGTTACAGTCTCTTCTTCAGCTTCCCGAACAAGAACAGTCAATCATGAAAGAGCCTAAGTGATACATAGGCATTATAAGACAATCAAACGTAATATGACACTCATAAGAAAGCACAATAATAGAACTTTTTGACTTGTTCTTTGGAGAGGAACTCTATCTTTGAGTTGATGTGAATCTCACAGTTGAATCTGCTGGTTTTGAAGATGAAGATGAACTTTATTCACTGTGAAAACTTTAGATAATGCTTATTTATCTTGTCACTTGTAATGACTGGTTAGGAATGATTTATCCAGATGATATTTTATTGCTTGATGCATTATTTGTTGAGGATGCAGCATCAGACCTGAAAGTGTTGGGGATGAAGATGATCTACTTACTGTGATAGTTTTTTGTATGACTGTGTAGAGAAGATAAATTACTGAAATGCTTCCCACATGCAGTGCAGTGATACGGTTTCTCTCCAGTGTGGATCCTCTCATGTGTTTTCAGGATTCCTGAATGACTGAATCTCTTGTCACAGTGTGAACACTTATAAGGTTTTTCTCCAGTGTGGATCCTCTCATGTGTTTTTAGATTTGCTGATTGATTGAATCTCTTGTCACAGTGTGAACACTTATAAGGTTTCTCTCCAGTGTGGATCCTCTTGTGTGTTTTCAAATGTGTTGAATGATTAAATCTTTTGTCACAGAGTGAACACTTGTAAGGCTTTTCTCCAGTGTGAATCCTCTGGTGTTGTTTTAAACAGTTTGCTGTAGTAAAAGTCTTTGCACACTCACAGCACATGTACTCTCTCACAACAGTATGTATTTTTTGATGTACTTTCAAATTTTGTAAACATGAAAAGCTCTTTCCACACAAATGACATGAATGCAGCTTCTCCTTTATATGAACATTCATGTGCTGCTTCAAGGCTGAAGCCCATAAAAAAATTTTACCGCACTGATCGCATACGTGCTGCTTCTCTCCAGTGTGGATGTTCATGTGATCATTAAGGTGTGCTGCTTGTGTGAAACTCTTCCCACATTGATTACATGTGAACGGTTTCTCTCCAGTATGAACTCTCATGTGAACATCAAGACCATATTTGCGTGTGAAACTCTTTCCACACTGATTGCAGGTGAAAGATTTCATGGCTCCTTTTTTCTTTAAATCTTTCTGTTTGGTTTGAGAGCAGCTAAAAGGTTTTTCTCCAGTTTTGACATGATTTTTCTCCTCAAGTTCACTTGATTCTTCATTCTCCACTTTTTCTTCAATCAACTCTGAAATAAAAGTAAAAATAAAAGTAAAACAATTTCAGTAACTTGTAAAAAGCTGAGAAATGTGAATATAAAAGTGAACCCTGGTGTAACAGTGCAAGGCTCCAGACTAACATTTGAGAGCAGCGCCACTAACTTTTACAGATAGTGGCGCCAGAAGCAGATTTGGCAGCTCTGGGGGGCTGGTGTGTGGGGTATCAAAGTTAAAGATAATTTAGTCATAAAATTACTACTGTTTTGCATTAATATGTGCAGTTACTAATAATATTACGTTTATTTCTTGGTAATACACATTTGACAGTTAAAGCACTGAGCTTGAGTTGGGAAGCATACAAAATGTACTCTTATTAACATCAGTAACGTGCAATATCTAATTTTCATATAGAAAATTAATATATTCTACTCTTAGAAAATATATCATTATTTTTCAGTAGTATTATATAGAACTGATCAACAACTTCAATGATTATAATTGATGCGCAATTCAGTTGCAGAGTGAAGAAAAGTTTGGCGTTTGTGACTTTTCTTACTACATACATAAAAATAGTGCAAAACTTTGACAAAATCTGATTTCTTTATAATTTGATGTTTTATAACAAAATATAAAGCAAAAAAAGCAGAAATGACTGACTAATAAGCCAATAAGTACTCCTCTGCTGCCATCTACTGGTTATAGTGGCAATTTGATGTATTGTTTAATTTTAAATAAGTGTTTGTTTACCACGAAACTATATTTTAATGTACACTGTATTTTGTCCGATTAAAAATAACATTTAAATTGGATATTTTTTTAAAGCTTTAGAGTGCTGAAAATAGTTGTGAGGAATACTTGAAAGTCATTGAAAAGTGCTTGAATTTCTCTCTCAAAAGGTTGTACAAACCCTGAAATTAATGATGTAATAACATTGGACTATTTCTGCCACAACACCATGGTTATTGTTAGCATTACTGCTTCTGGGTTTCTGCATCAGCGCTGTTTGGTCTGTTCATAACGTGAGTTACGGATGTAACTGTGGATCTGTGAGACCGAAGGATGACCGTCACTAACGGTCTAAATAGAATGATAACCTTCGTTCCGCCTTCTCTCGAGACCTTATGTAAACAAAGTCATGCCCATAACCCCGGAGGCGGAACTCCCGCACGTATAAAAGCGGGTTTTACTTCCTGTTCGTTCTCTTACCTTGAATGCCCCAGAGTTCTGAGCGACAAGGATTAGTGACAGTCATCCTTCGGTCTCACAGATCCACAGTTACATCCGTAACTCACGATCTGTTTCGACCTCATTCTGACGTCACTAACGGTCTAAATAGGATGACTCGTGTCAACAGGGTCACAAGGAACTACAGAATCTATACCATTCGTTCCTCGCTGGGCAGCAGACATTAAAACAGCAGTGCTCACTGGTGTTGCACTAGTCACATCAACTCTGTAAAATTTTGTGAATGTACATGGCGTAGACCATGATGCTGCTGCTGCACAAATATCCTCTACCTGCACCCCCTTTAATGCAGTCCATGAAGTAGCTACACTTCTGGTTGAGTGGGCCCGTACTCCTACAGGGACTGGCAACCCTCTTACTGTATAAGCATGGGAGATAACATCAACCAACCAGAGTGACAAACGTTGCTTCGAAAGTGGCAACTCTAGCCTGGTCTTTCCATAGCAAAAAAAAAAAAAAATCTGAGTATGAGAATTTCTCAAAGGCTGAGTAATATTTACATAAGTGTGTAATAGGGTGAGCAAGTCTTCCTGTTACATCTGTGAAGGAGGTTGAAACTGAACCAACTCCAGTATTTGATTCTTAAACTGAGGATTAATTACTTTTGGCAAAAAGGCAGGATTTGGCCAAAGTGACATCCCTGTGCCATCTGGCTTTCAACGCAGACAGTCGTCACTAACAGATAGAGCACATAATTTCCCTACCCTTTTAGCAGAGCAGATGGCCAAGAGGAAAGCTGTCTTAAAGCACAAAGCTTTAAGATCTGTGTTAGCCATCGGTTCATAAGGGGATTTAGTGAGAGAGTCTAATACAAGAGGCAAGTCCCAACTTGGTGCCCGCAGAGTGTGATTTGGACAGAGACGACGAACCCCTTTCAAAAACTGGCATACCAAGGGATGTCGGCCTAATGGCTAGCCATCAACCTCCCCATGAAATACGGAGACAGATGAGGCATAGACCTTGATCGTGCTAGCTGCTTTGTCATGGTCTAGTTGAAATTGCAAGAAACAAAGAACAAGAGGCACAGAACAGGTTATTGGATCAACATTTGTGCCCAAACACCTTTCTGAAAAGATTCTCCATTTAATGGCATAATTAGCATGAGTAGATGGGGCCCTAGCATTGTTTAGAATCTGAAACTACCCACATCTCCAAACGACCAGGTACTCTGTCTCTCCCCAGCCGATGTAAGGAAGACCCTATCCAGGATTAACCCACGAAAGGCTGCGGGCCCTGACAACATACCTGGACGTGTACTGAGAGACTGTGCTGCACAGTTGACGGATGTCCTAACAGACATCTTCAACACCTCGCTGAGCCAGGCAGTTGTCCCCACGTGTCTCAAATCCACCTCCATAATCCCAGTACCAAAGAAGTCACATGTGTCCTATCTGAATGACTATCGTCCCATAGCACTGACCCCAATCATGATGAAGTGCTCTGAGAGGTTAGTCATGCATCACATCAAGTCCAGTCTCCCAAACACGCTGGACCCATTCCAGTTTGCATACCGTCCAAACCTTTCCACGGACGATGCAATATCCACCACTCTCCACCTAGCTCTTACTCACCTGGAACAGAAAGTCTCTTATGTAAGAATGTTGGTCATTGACTTCAGCTCAGTATTCAACACAATAATCCCACAACAGCTCATCCAAAAACTAAACCTGCTGGGCCTTAACACCTCGTTTTAACTGCAAGACCTCAGTCAGTCCGTGTCGGCCGCAACACCTCCAGCACTACCACACTGAGCACAGGTGCCCCACAAGGCTGTGTGCTCAGCCCGCTGCTCTTCACACTGATGACCCACGACTGCACTGCCAAGTCCAGCTCCAACCACATCATCAAGTTTGCTGATGACACAACTGTGGTAGGCCTCATCAGCAACAACGATGAAACACACTACAGAGAGGAAGTGGCACAGCTGGCTGAATGGTGTGGTGCTAACAACCTGTCCCTCAATGTGGGTAAGACAAAAGAGGTTGTGATGGACTTCAGGAGAAACTCTGTTGACCACCCTCCACTGATCATCGACGGCTCAACCGTGGAGAGAGTCGGTAGCACTAAATTCCTGGGAGTGCACATCACAGAGGATCTCACCTGGACCACCAACGTCACGTCACTCAACAAGAAGGGACAACAGTGCCTCCACTTTCTCTGCCGGCTGAAAAGGGCAAGTCTCCCTCCACCCATCCTCACCACTTTCTACAGGGGCACCATTGAGAGTGTGCTGACCACCTGCATCACTGTCTGGTATGGGAACTGCAGTGCTGATGACCGCAAGACCCTACAACGGACAGTGAACACTGCCGCAAAGATTATCGGTGCCCTTCTCCCCTCCATCCTGGACATTTTCATCGTGAAGGACCCCACCCACCCCTCCTACAACCTCTTCCAGCTCCTGCCATCAGGTAAAAGGTACCGGCGTATCAAAGTTCATTCAGTCAGATTGCTCAACAGCTTTTTTCCCCAGACTGTGAGAGCTCTTAACTCCAATCTCCCTGTCCCCCTCTGAAACCATGAACACCTCAGCCCCCCAACTCATAAATAACTATTGACAATTTTCCTAAGTGCAATTCTGAGTGTGCTACACACAGTTGAGTGGGCTATACAAACCACCTGTAGTAACGCACTCGTCCCACTATATGCACACTATATGACACTTTCTATAAACACTCCCTGCTACGAAGACTCAATAAGATAATATATGTTTACTTGAACACTGCACTACAAAATAATGTTTACTTGAGCATTGCACTACTAAATCTTTTTCCACTATGCGCTGCTTCCCACAAAACCTCTCTTCTGAACAATTTAATGTACAAAATATATATTTTCTGCACATTTTCATGCACAAATATCTCTTTAGCACAATTTCATGTACAGTATTTAGGTAAAGTTCTTGTACAGTCTCAGTTTGTGTATGTATCAACTAGGTATAGTAGTTATAGTATTTATAGTATATGTATAGTCAGATGGTTAAACTATTGTATAGCTCTACTGTTTTTCCTATATTTGCATTGTTGTACGTTTATCTTATGCTTAACTGTAGCACCGTGGTCCTGCGAGACACGACATTTCGTTCCACTATATGCCCACACATGTAGCAGAATGACAATAAAGCTCAACTTGACTTGACTTGACTTGATCAGGTCGTTGCATCCTCTGGGATTCTCTATATTTCTGTCTGGAGGCTGTAGGAGGTTTATGACAGGCTCGCTGAACAGTTTCTCTCAGCGTTCTGCCCTATCCAGCACCTCTTGTGAGTCTGAATGAAAAACCTGACCAGGCATTACTGGCAAATTCATTAGCTCAACTCTTATGACGTCAGGCAAGGCAGTTTGTGCCAGCCATATTTGTCTATGACATAAAATAGCTGAAGACATTGCCTCCCCCACATCACGTGTCAGTTGAGAGTGAGCGGCCAAAGCTGAATTAACAAGGTTCCTAGAATCTTGGTCATCCTTGCTGTTTTTTTTCCACAAAGCTGCTAGCAGGATAGCTAAAACATTGCCTGTACGAGCTGCACGTGCAGCAGCATTAAAGGACCGTGAAACCAGATGGTCAGTTTTGGCACACCCCTAAGGCAGTCCATGCAGCTATTGCTTGTTCTACTGGCGGCATGTCCCCCAATCCAGTTTCTGTAGGGTAACGGGCAGTGGCCAACCGTCTACAGCCTGCATAAAATTCAGTTTTTTGAGACAGTTTCTTCCAAGCTGTTCTCAACACAGAAGTGTAGTCACCCGCCACTGGAATACAAGGTGCAGAACTATTCTGAGATATGCCTTCCCATACGACCCAAACAGGAGCTGGATCAGGCAATGGAGACTGCAGGCCAACAATCTTGGCTACACTAAATACCCTAGTAATAAGGGTATTAGCAGGAAACTCCTCTTTTATTGTTGATTCGTCATCAACCTCTGCAGAATATGAATGTGTTCCTTCACATTGGCTTCCTTCTCCCGACTGCTGTGTATCATCAAAGAGAGAGTGGGGAGCCAGAAGTGATAACACATCAGCATCCTTTGTGCCTTCCCCAGGACAGGACTGCTGCCCACCCATTGGAATAGGGATGCACAATATATCGGCCAACATATCGGTATCGGCCGATAAATGTTATTTTTTTCTGTTATCGTTATCGAACCGATAAGAAAATTTGGCCGATATATTAAAGCTGATAAATAATGCATTATTTCCTGCAGAGGCACTTCAGATGTGCACTGTTCGCCATGATGGATTTTAATTGCTTGAAATATTATTGGAATCACTTCAAAAAGGAAAATACAGGGAAGTGCAACATGTGCAGGGCAAGTCTGTCATATTATAATGAGAACGTTACTGAAAAATAATTAATGGAATCTTTGTTCACCCAGGTTTTAGCGCGTTATTACGGGAAGAGCTCATCCACAATGGAGCTACACATTCATGACTAGCACAGTTAAGTTCGCTTGTGCATTTGCAGCCTTTTGCGCAGTTGTAGGTTGTAGGGGTGGGCGATATGGCAAAAATATCATATCACGATTTTTTTTTTTTTGAAATATCACGATTTCACGATTGTATCACGATTCTTTGTCATGTTAGTTTTACTATTTTGTCTGAGCAGTGCAGCCAAAATAATTTCCCTGTTATAAAGACAAAGCCTTTCAAGGTAACAAAATATAAAAAAAGAATGGTGGATATTTAGGCCAAAGTGGACGAAGATAAAAAAAAATCTTTGTCATTATTTTATCTTTGTTATTAAAAATAAGGACAAAGATACACATTACAATTACACATAATATACAAATAAAACAAACCATGCTTTATTTTCAGGTACACTAGGCATATTTAGCAGCAGCATTCAAGAAATTGAATGAACAAATACAAAAATAAAACACTATATAGATTGATTCCTATTACAGCAGCTATGTTATTTTTATCTGTCAAGAGTAGAGAGTTATTTTTTTCTCTTTGCGTTTTTTGTTTTAAAATTAAAGAATAAAATTTCTGTCATGTCTGTCGATTCTGTCATAGTGTTTTATATTTATACCATCATTTACTCACTCAAAATTAGTTTCAAACCTGAAAATTACTTTCATTTTAGACATAACCAGCTGAGTCTATACATAAACCCTGTGTGTTTTGACAGTATTAGAGCAAAAGATAGCTTAGTTCAGTAATCAGGCGCTGTTAGACAAGCGTTTTAGTGCGCGCGCTTCAGGTGTACGGGCTCAGAAAAAGCGCACGTCAGACTAGCGCGTGAATGAAACGTTTAACCGGCAAAGCTTTAAAACACATGCAAATAATGTACTTTTGTGATTACAAATAAGTGCAGTGTCCCGTGAGAGTAACTCTACCGCTGTGTTAACGCTGATGTGAATGTATGTGGCATTGTGCAGTATATTGATACGGAGGCGCCAGAACTGCAACTGAAAGAATGTGCACTATAGCACGATACTACGGTATTTCTCCAAAAGCAGATCGTGGAGACATTTTTATCGTCAACGTTCAAAAATCGTCATATCGCACACCCCTAGTAGGTTGTAATATTGTGTTTATTTTACGCTTATATATCTGATTTATCTCAAAGGCCTATAGAATTCGTTTGGTTAAGCTAATAGAGCGTTAATACAGCGCTTCAGTTTGCTGGTGATCATCTTTAGCTCAGCGCATGCAGCTCAAACAGCAGCGCACAACATTAATAACTATATGATTGGGACTATCATATATATAATATTATAATTAGAACACTATTATTATAAAACGTTGTGAATTCTTTGGTTTAATTTGTCATGTTTCAGCACGTTGTTGCGGGAAGAGCGCATCCAAACAGAATTTAGGCTATGCATTCTGGTTAGCACGTAACTTCGAGGTCACTTGTGCATTTGCATCTTTTTGTACATACAAGTTGTAATATTATGTTTATGTTGTATAAATAGCTGATTAATCTAATATATGATAAATAAGCTAATATGTTAAATAAGCTGCCAGCAAAGCGCTTCAGTTTACCGGTGTTCATTCAGCTCTTCAGCAGCACACAGATGAAACTGCATGCTGCTATTTGAAACAGAGGTATTAAAATACTTCTTTTTCAAAATCATTGATATATTAATAATACTAACAACCACTTTTATTTTTATCTTATTTTCATCTACAATGTGGTTTAATTTATCCATGGCACATGATTTTTATTTATTTAATTTTTACATCGTTAATTTTTACAACGTTAGGTAATGTTGTCCAGCGACTTGTTTGCATTATTTAAGCATTGTTTTATTTATTTGTAAGGCTACTTTATGTTTGATTTATGTTGAAGTGTTTAATGGCTTTTAATGGTGAGACATTTTTTGTAATTAGGCTCTCAAAAATTATATAAAAATTTGCATTTATATTTATCAGCCAACATATTGGTTATCGGCTTTCATTTATAAAGGATTATCGCTATCGGCCAAATTTTTCATATCAGTGCATCCCTACATTGGAACGCCTTCCTTACTGGGAGGTAGAGATGAAGAGGAGGACCGACTAGCTTCAAACTGATCCATTCTCTGTGATAAACTCTGAATAGCTGCTAGGAACTGCAGATGAGTGTCTGCGTTACCACGTTCTGTTGTCGGAGCTGGCGTTGGACGTTTTGTTGCCTCAGTCACAACCTCACGGCTTCTTCTCCACAGCCATATACACAGCAATACACAATAAAGCGCTATATAAATGCATCATTCATTCATTCATTCAAGTTGAATGCTTCTCACCCAGTGTTTCCCATTCATTAACTAGACTATGGCGGCCCACCACAGTCTAATCTGTCTCTCCACAGTTTCATAATAAACCGAAAATATATTTATACTCCTCATTATAACATAAAAGATCTTTAACATTGTGCTTTGTGCAATTGCATTGACAAAGTGTCCATCAAACGAACTAAGGGTAATATAGCTGTATCCCCTCATCAAGTCTGTGCACTGCTTGTTTGAACTTTGCGCTCGCAATCAGTTGTTTTCCGCGTCTCACAGAGCGTTCACAGTGAATGCAGTGAACTCCATTACTGCATATACTGTGAGTTTAGCGCGCATCTGAGAACGCAACAGTCACCAGTTACGCTTTGTTTCCACATGAGCATAATTCTCAACACTTTAATGGGCAAATGCTTACAGCATTTCACAAGATTTATAATGAGACGCGCTTGTAAACCTGTTGTTAAATTATATCATGCTCTTTGCCAGATGTTTCTGTGAGTTTGCCTCTCTTCAATCCCTCCTCCCATTCGTGTTTTTCCCCATTCTCTCTATCTCTTACTCCCTCCTCCCGTCTGTGCTCTTTCTCTCTCTCTTCTGTTTGACTGTATCTCTCTTATCTTCACATACAGTATATACATCTTAAATGGAGTTCATATGTTCAACTGAGGACAAGGGCCTCCTAGCTCGGAGGTGACTGAGTTTAGTCTGTACTATCAACATTTGGCATAAAGATGTAGTTCTCTCCGTCCAAGTGTATCCCTAATATGTCCAGAACTTCCTGGCCAGACTTCCATTTTATATAACGTATATTTCTTAGCCTGTGTACCACACAGATGTGGTGTATAATTCTCATTGGATGTACCACTGCACCACCCCTAGCAATGAAACTACATAATGTATGGATGTAACAATAAATTTGGAGGAAGTTTGTGAAAAGACAATTGGCTTCTTGTTCATAACTCTTTCCATGGGCCCATGGCTTCAAGGAACTGAGAGCGTTTAGGTGGTGACGAGAGATAAAGAGGTCCATTAATTAACACCTGTTTTCCAGAATCTGGAGTTTTTCTGTCAAAATAAAAGCTCATAGGTTTATCACTTGCAAGCAAGGACTAAAATTAAGACACGCATAAAGAAAATGCTGTACAGGCAGAGCATGCTCACTGTTTATTGGAAGAAAAATATAAATATTGGAATGGGGGTTTATATTAATGCATTTCTGAAGGGAACTGACTTTTTCGATGGCATTTTTTTTCTCTCTTATCATTGCTGTTTCATAAGCGCCCCCTGCTGTTAGAGAGTGAAATTCTGCCTGTTTGCTCTTTTTGTTTTATGCCAGTTTTAGCATAATTTCAAAGCTAATGTCAGACTATTCTGTTTTTGCTTCAGATTTTGAAATTATATAATCAAATTTAAATAATTAACTGCTCATGCTACACGTTTGTAGCATCTTTGTTTGCAAAGGTTCACCGACCACAGCCTCACAAAATCCTTTGGGAAACGCTGTCACTAGATCTCGCAGCAACCTTTATTCATTCTGCAGCAAGTTCAAATGCTTCTCACTGGATCTCGCAGTACTGTGCAGTAACAGTGTCATGAGATCAACATTGGTTCCTGAATAAACATGTTCTGATTTTCTCGTTTGCTGACCAGTTTGCTTGCGCTGCACTCAGTTATGGTCCAAGCTGCTAAACGTTCCTCTTTTATCACAGGACAGTGATACAATCATTCATAGCCACATTCATGTTTAAACGTAATAAATATAGGCTAAACAGCATATTACTCAATGCATTTGCCTTACAGATTTGTATATTAAGTTGCTCAAGCAAGTGGCAACACATTTAAACACAGCATTTAAACACAGCACTCACAGAAACAGATGGCTCTTATGCCTTTGCTTTTGAATTTAAATCTTTGTTACAAGCAGTTCTGCAGGTCTTAAAGAACTTTGTTTTTCTACCTCTACAAGTGCATTATGTTGCCTTGTTTATCTAAGTGCACTATTTGACACAACAAATCCCAGACAGTGAACTGATGCCTAGTTCTGTTTATGACGCACTGACAAAGTTCAAGTTATTTGCAATGCCAGTTTTGTTACATCCAGTGTGGACAGCCACAAGCTGTTGATTTTGGTAATTTATATATATTTTTTTGGCTCGTAGAAGTTACGAATGGCCGGTAACTTAAAGGGCATATATTATGCAAAATCCACTTTTACATGGTGTTTGGACATATACAGGTGCATCTCAATGAATTAGAATGTCGTGGAAAAGTTAATTTATTTCAGTAATTCAACTCAAATTGTGAAACTCGTGTATTAAATAAATTCAATACACACAGACTGAAGTAGTTTAAGTCTTTGGTTCTTTTAATTGTGATGATTTTGGCTCACATTTAACAAAAACCCACCAATTCACTCTCTCAACAAATTAGAATGCTTCATAAGACCAATAAAAAAAAAACAAAAAACAAAAACATTTTTAGTGAATTGTTGGCCTTCTGGAAAGTATGTTCATTTACTGTATATGTACTCAATACTTGGTAGGGGCTCCTTTTGCTTTAATTACTGCCTCAATTCGGCGTGGCATGGAGGTGATCAGTTTGTGGCACTGCTGAGGTGGTATGGAAGCTCAGGTTTCTTTGACAGTGGCCTTCAGCTCATCTGCATTTTTTGGTCTCGTTTCTCATTTTCCTCTTGACAATACCCCATAGATTCTCTATGGGGTTCAGGTCTGGTGAGTTTGCTGGCCAGTAAAGCACACTAACACCATGGTCATTTAACCAACTTTTGGTGCTTTTGGCAGTGTGGGCAGGTGCCAAATCCTGCTGGAAAATGAAATCAGCATCTTTAAAAAGCTGGTTAGCAGAAGGAAGCATGAAGTGTTTCAAAATTTCTTGGTAAACGGGTGCAGTGACTTTGGTTTTCAAAAAACACAATGGACCAACACCAGCAGATGACATTGCACCCCAAATCATCACAGACTGTGGAAACTTAACACTGGACTTCAAGCAACTTGGGCTATGAGCTTCTCCACCCTTCCTCCAGACTCTAGGACCTTGGTTTCCAAATGAAATACAACACTTGCTCTCATCTGAAAAGAGGACTTTGGACCACTGGCCAACAGTCCAGTTCTTCTCCTTAACCCAGGTAAGACGCCTCTGACGTTGTCTGTGGTTCAGGAGTGGCTTAACAAGAAGAATACGACAACTGTAGCTAAATTCCTTGACACGTCTTTGTGTGGTGGCTCTTGATGCTTTGACCCCAGCCTCAGTCCATTCCTTGTGAAGTTCACCCAAATTCTTGAATCGATTTTGCTTGACAATCCTCATAAGGTTGCGGTTCTCTAGGTTGGTTGTGCATCTTTTTCTTCCACACTTTTTCCTTTCACTCAACTTTCTTTTAACATACTTGGATACAGCACTCTGTGAACAGCCAGCTTCTTTGGCAATGAATGTTTGTGGCTTACCCTCCTTGTGAAGGGTGTCAATGATTGTCTTCTGGACAACTGTCAGATCAGCAGTCTTCCCCATGATTGTGTAGCCTAGTGAACCAAACTGAGAGACCATTTTGAAGGCTCAGGAAACCTTTGCAGGTGTTTTGAGTTGATTAGCTGATTGGCATGTTACCATATTCTAATTTGTTGAGATAGTGAATTGGTGGGTTTTTGTTAAATGTGAGCTAAAATCATCACAGTTAAAGAACCAAAGATTTAAACTACTTCAGTCTGTGTGCACTGAATTTATTGAATACACGAGTTTCACAATTTGAGTTGAATTACTGAAATAAATTAACTTTTCCACGACATTCTAATTTATTGAGATGCACCTGTATGTGTTGGCAGTGTGTGAACACAACCACCCTGCCTTCAATGATAAAACTCCACCCACTTTTTAAATCCACATTAAACTAAATCAGTCTTTCTAGTCCTGCCTTTTGATTCTCTAAGCAATATGACGTCACAATGCTTAGGCCCCGCCCATAGCCACTGATTGACAGTCCTGCAATGCTATAGTTTCTGCCCTCGGCGGTAGTGCGGTGTCCTCCATTCTCTCTGCACTCGAGCAGCTGTAACAAACAATGAAATGACTGAACTAGGGGTGTGCAATATATATCGTCTGCGATAATATCGTAATTGTTGTTTTAACGATGTGCAATTTCACATTATCAAGTATATATCAAAAACCAAACAAAACACGCTTACAGAGCACACATTCATTACACAATGAACTCTAGCAGGTTAGACCAGTGCACATTCTTTTACTGCATGATTCAGTCTATTAAAATTAATTTAGTATGATCACAAAATTCAAGATATGGGGGCAGAAAATGTATATATTTATATCTTTTCATACAGTTAATCAATATCACATGAAGGGTGCGGTTTTATTTCTCCAAAAAGCAACATGATTACAAATGTGATACTGATTTTATACAACAGTTCAATAAACAAGAAGTTAATATTAAGAGACTTACGTTTTAGGCATCATATTGCCTGTTTTTGCACTATTTCGGCAACAAAAATAATTCCAAACACAGCCACAGCTCTGTTTTGCCTCTCTGAGCAACATGATGGTGTTTCTTTCCTGAATGAATCAACCGTTTAAATGATTTGGTTCAGTCGCAATGACTCACTTATTTAATGGTGACTTGCTGCCACCTACCGGCTAAAATGGCTTTAATTTGACATTTAAAGTACCTTTTCATTTTTAAGATAATTTCAGTATTCAGTATTCAATGTTTATGATTAAAATATCAAAACATTATTTATGCATTTGTAACTGCAGGGGTCCGCAAGATGTTTGCGCTGTTGTTGTAGCTTTAGAAAACTCTTGTCAGTTTTTTTTTTTTTTTTTACTCTCACTTTCTGTAGGCTATGACTGAAGTTAAGACGTTCCCCGGCATAACTATTGCGCAAAGTTTGCATGTTGCTTGTGTGATATCCATTGGCTCGCCTTCCTGGTTTAAAACAGAAATATTTCCAGTATTGCGACTAACCGCAAACCCCCATGTATATGTATCTTAAACGCAGGGATACATGAAAGAGGAATCAAATCAGTATGCCATGCTGTCTGAAACACGTCTCTATGTTTGTGCGTGCTTCAGGTGTGTGCGAGAACAGCGCGCTAGTAACAGATCGAGTTCTGTTTCGTTTCTTCTTCTTGTGGTTTTAAATAGCTTGAAAGTGTAAAATGGCAAATTAATCTGCGAATCACATGCCAAACGGTGGGGTGTGGACATGGTCCATAAATCACGGATCAACTGCGATCCGTTTAAGCCCTAATTGCCTATATGACAGATCAGAGCAATCTTTTATTTACTAATTTAACATGAAATCATCAAATTGCTACTCCATATCAATCGCATACAACGAAAATACAGAAAAATTAGAACAATAATTTACGCACAATAAATAACAGAGCGTCATTTCTATATAAAGGTGACTTGACTTGACTATACACATTTTCCCCAGAACGTTCTCGCGACCCGGTAGGAATTCTTCCACGGCCCGGTAGTGGGTCGCGACCCGGTGGTTGGGGACCTCTGCATTAGATCGTGCAGGGATCATGTTTGTGACCGATCTTATTAGAGACATGCTAACATCTCCGACACCGCGCAGAAATGCCATAGCGCCAGAAATGGATTACGTCCATTAACATATTTGGCAACTGGAAAAATGCAACTATGCAGCAGTGATGATTTAGGTCTGTTACAGCATTTTCAGAATCTTATTGTGTCACTGTTCATTTCCTATAACATACGTTAAGTATGACAGCATGGTAAATAAAAAAATAAAGAATATATACATATAATGTGTGTGTGTGTGTGTGTGTGTGTGAGAGAGAGATAGAGAGAGAGAGAGTACAGTAAAACAGGAAAAATTATGCCTGTAATTTCAAAGTGAAGGCTTATAATAAACCTTACTCTTAAAAGCACTCTTTTATTTCCTTCTTGCACAACCAACCAATCACAGTCTTCAAAAGACTGTCATGCTAGCAACGGGGTCAGCCCTGCCTCCTCACTAAGATAAAAGATTTTGTCTTTTCCTCGCTCAGAGTTGCTCTCAGATTGGTCCTGAATGACTTTTAAAGTCTGTGTAAAGTGATATTAAAATGTCTCTCAAATCTCTCTCAACTGTCAAATACCGCTACAACCTGAATGGATTGCTACTGATGCTGCCTCTAGGAGCTTAATTAGATTTATACAGCCATACATGTTTGAGCGTGCAAGTTCGTTACTTAATTGTAGACACGCGGCAAGCGCGCTCAAATAGACGACAACGCGCGTCACGTCAGCGCTGCAGTGAGTTGAAACCATAGATATATATACGTAGATGCCTCATTAGTGACTGTTTCTATGGGCCGCTATACGCAAGTCGTCCGCCATATTGTAGTCGTAAACGTGACGTCACTCACCATAGTAATCACTGAATATTCGAAAGATGCCACAATCCTGCACAGAATGGCTCAACAGCTCTGTGCGAACCTACAGTATGGTGAATGATGTCAAAAATACCATTCCAAGATGGCAGCCGCATCTACGTGCCTGGAGCGGTCGAATGGGGCGTCTATACATGTCTATGGTTGAAACCTTGTCTTCAAGGCAAGCGCGGTACATGGTTGCTTAGCAACGGCAGACACCACAAGAGCGCAAGCTCCGGTGCGCTTTGAAAAAAGAGAAAGTGGTACAGCTCGCGTTTCCATGCATTTTTAGACGCGAATTGTGAACGCTCCATGTTTTTAAATTGTATGTATTCTGACACATATTGATGTCTCTGGGCTAAGACCCAGGTGTCCATTCACCCTAGAACTGTCCCTGCCTAGAATCTGTATATCTAACATCAGACATTCGAAAAGACAAACTAAGCACTTGACCTCTCAACATACCTGTATTCTTTCTGTTTTTTAAGAGTTATTTTAGTAGTTATTATAGTGTTAGGCACGGGACAAAGCACCGTTTTAGCCCTGCCCAAAAAATCCTGAACACAGAATTGGTGAAAAACTGTTTAACGGTTTAACTCCACAATTCAGTACTACATACTTCAGAGTCTTTGTAGTGTTCCAGGAACACATTCCTAACATTTATAATGTGTTTAGAAACAATTCTCAGAATTCTCTTTACACTGACTTTAAGCTAAGACTCCTAGTTAGAAATCGTTAAGCTAAATTAGGAGCTCTCTAAAAAGATTCTTAGAATCTTTCAGAATACGGGCCCTGGGCCCGTATTCACAAAACATTTTATCTTAGCACTAAGAGTTCTCCTAAGTAGCACTAAAAGTTTTAAGCTAAGAGTTTTCTCTTAAAACCTATCACACAAAGCTGCTGAGACAAACTTTTACTAAGGAATAGAGAGAAGTCTTAAGCTAAGAATAAGGGCGGTATGGATGATGTCAGCATACTTACTATGCACACAGTGATTGGCTGATAGGGGAGGGGTCTCTGTCAGAGATTTATTCATAGAAATATTGGGTTGGGATAATCTCCACAACCAAAAAAAGATGTGTGGGAAAATATATGTGTGCAAATATATGCAGCTTTCCCACTTTTGTCCAGAAGCAAAGATGACTGTGAAAAGCGTTGGTAAAAGTCAGGCAAGGGCAGAGATTGCAGAATTCAAGCGACAAACTGCTACAGGTAAAAAGACATTGTTTTCAAGTTGACCATAATGTGTTCATGTTAATCTGCAATAGCATAACAAGGTTACATCTATAGCCTTGTTAAAATATTTATCGCATTCATGAGGAGGTGGCTCAGCACCCAAGGCTTTATCACCTCTTGCCTCAATGGTGTACAGTGTCCTTGGGCACTAAGACACCAGCATAATAGGGCTGGAGGGATGCATTGACAGAGCAATGCAACTGCTGAATGAACTTGACAAGTTTTATTTATTTATTTATTTTTTTTTATTGAAACATTTGCCTCAATTATTCATAGCTGGGACAGCCATTAATGCTTGTCATGTTTAATCAATCAATTAAGAATCACATAATTACAATGACTTTCAAAATAATAGTAATCATAATAATGATTTTGTAAAATGCCTCACAACATAGGGTACACAAAATAAGATGCCAAAACCCTCTCTGTTGTTAGTGCCAACACTTCAGCTGGCAATCATGGCGATGCTCCTGCCCCACTTCGCCCTAGCCCCCTACCTCCTGCCCCTCTTCTCACCCCCCTCCACCCTTTCTCCAGGCTCTGCTCTTGCCAGTCCAGCAGCAACTGGTGGTGGTCCTGATCCAACAACATCTCTGTTGGAACAGAAATTGTAGCTTCAAATTAGTTTATTGAAGAAACAGCATAGGGTCCTTGACACACAGGAGAGGCTTCTCCACTTACAAGAGGAGTACTATTCTCAGAAACTGAACATGCTTAAAAACAGACAATCTCTTGTATAAAAACATTACAATCATAACTTGTCTTTTGAATCATTTTTGTAGATGCAAGATAAAGCTACAATAATTGTCATTTAAGTACTTATAGCTTGGTAATCTAAGGTTCATGTATCTATCGTGCTATTTAAAGGGTTCTCCCCAAAATGAAAATTATGTCATTAATTACTCACCATCATGTCGTTCCAAACCCGTAAGACCTTCGTTCATCTTCGGAAAACAAATTAAGATATTTTTGATTAAATCGGAGAGCTATCTGACCCTCCATAGACAGCGACACAATTGAAATGTTCCCAGGTCCAGAAAAGTAGTAAAACTGGCTCAACTTCAGTTTTGCGACGCTACGAGAATACTTTTTTTGTGCAAAGAAAACAAAAATAACAATTTACTCAACCATTCTTCTCCCCCGAGTTACATCATCTGTCATTTTAGAGAGTATCACAATACATACGCATGCTTTCCCCTAGCGTAAACAACGCTTATTACGCAGATTATACGTTCATGCGCGCTTTCCCCCTGAACGTAAATAACGCTGATTACGTCAAATACGTCCCTGGGTACTCTCCAAAATGGCGGAAGACGTAACTCTAGGGAGAAGAATTGCTGAGTAAATTGTTATTTTTGTTTTCTTTGCGCAAAAAGGTACTCTCATAGCGTCGCAAAACTGAAGCTGAGCCACTGATGTCACATGGACTGTTTTACTGATGTATTTACTACGTTTCTGGACCTAGGAACATTTCAGTTGCTTTGCTCTCTATGCAGGGTCAACTAGCTCTCCGATTCCATCAAAAATATCTTAATTTGTGTTCCGAAGAGGAGCGAAGGTCTTACAGGTTTGGACAATTTTCATTTTGGGGTGAACTAACCATTTAAACTGAAAAGTGACATTACTCTGCTAGTCTGTGATGCTGCTCTTAGTAGCAGGATATTGTTGTTGTGATGGTTTACCCAAAGTGTATATTGACGAAGTGGTCCCTGTGTGTCCACTTTGTATTGTGTGAACAGCCATTCTGCAATCATCATCATCAGCAGCAGAATCAACATCATCATCATCGTAATCATCAATCTTCATTCTCCTCTGGCTGTGGAATATTTTGTTGCTTGCACAGGTTATACAGAATGGCACAGACAGTGATGATCCTGCTTGCTTTCTCTGGAGTTAGCTGAATTTCCCCATGTAGGACATGAAACCAACGTTTCATCTGCCCAATGCCCCTTTCCACAACACTGCGAGTTTTCTTATGGGCTCTAAAACATATAACATCGAGTGAGACTGTGAAAACATATCGAAAGGTTCAATACAGTTGAACATATGTTATATGTGTAACTTTGTTTAATTTTTTTTTTTTTTTTAATTAAAGTGTTTATGTGACCAATATAACTATAATTTTAAAAAAGAAAGCAAGCATTTTGTCAGCTTACCTGTTCAACTGTGGTCCTGGTTGTGGGTGGATGTAAGACGTAAGAAGCCACGTCCTGCATGGATAGCCACTGTCCCCCACCAGGTGACATCCAGGTGGGACATGATGCCTCTCAAACAGCAGCCTTAAGCCACTCTCCTGTAGGATCCGGGAGTCGTGTTTTGCGCCTGGCCACTTGGCGACAATGTCCAGAATACTGCTGGTATATATATATATATATACACATATAGCTGGCATCAAAAACCACCTGTGTGTTTATGCTGTGAATTTTTTTTTTCTGTTTACAAATGCATGTTCATCTTCTGATGGTGCAATGATTCGGACATGTGCCCCATCTATAGCACCAACTACACCAGGTAATCCAGCTATGGCTATAAAGCGGGCTTTGTTTCTTTGCAGTTGGCAAACATCAAGAGGAAAGAATATACAGGGTTCGTACACATTTTTACCAATAAATTTCCATGACTTTTCCATGACTTTTGAGACAATATTCATGACCTAATATTCCATTATTTTACAATAAGAATAAAAATCTGTTCAAATTATCATAGCATATGTTAACTAAAATTAATGACTATTAATGCTATTGTTTGCTTTCTTGTTTTAGTAATAAATACAAGCTGCAACTGCGCCAGCCATGAAGGTCCTTACACACTGAGTCCGAAATTTTCATATGCGTTTTTTTCTTTTTTTTTTCCGTATTCGTCATCCTTTCCTATCAAAATGCATGCTATGGATGTGAAAACGCAGAAAATCGAACCTGATCCAAATTTTATTTTATGACTGTCGAAAGTTTCGGATGCAGTGTGTAAACGTGATTGACACGTTTTTTTTCCCTCTATTCTGTCACCGATGGAGTTTTGGTTCCTTGCCGCTTTCGCCTCTGGCTTGCTTAGTTGGGGACACTTAATTTCCAGCGATATCGTCGACTTGATTGCACAGATACTATTTAAACTGAACTGAGCTGGATGACATCACTGAATTCAATAATGAAATGCCTTTAACTGAAAATTGAGTGTTTAATCTTGTCATTTTACATTGACACACTATTTTCGGAAAGTTGCTTTGACACAATCTGTATTGTTAAAAGTGCTATATAAATAAAGGTGACTTGACAATGTGAGGTCATATTTATTTTTTTTTTTACCGTGCGAAAATTTCGGACCAGTGTGCAATGACCTTTACTCCACACAGAGAACATATCGCATCACTGAATATTATCATTTTTTTTTTTTAATTTAAGTTTTGGAAACTTTTCTTTTTCGCAACTGTTTACTTTCACTTAGGAAAAAAAAAAAACAATACTTATGAGGATACTTAAGCATTGTTAAGCACTGTGATCAATTGCTTCAGTCTGTTCCTGTCTGTTGTGCTGCTGAGAGGTTTGCGATTGTAGCTCCGCTTTTTTATTGAATCTTTACCTTACTTTCACTCTCTGTTGTTTAAAGTGATAATATTTAACTTAATTCCCACTATATTTCTGGTATTATCTATCAAACTAATCTAATTTGATCGTTCGCTTTTAAAACCGCGAGTGCAGCTCGTTTGCATTTGTTAGCCGGTTAGCTTGTTACTCGTGGTTCCATTCGCATTTCTATTCGTGCCTATTATTGTTTTCTTTTTTCTTGCTCCGTTTTCATTTCTTTCTCGCTCCGTTTTTCACAAGTTCATTAGAAAACAGTGGTAAGTTAAGTTGGTATCATTCATCAATCACGGTGAGTAATGGCTTCTTCTCCTGCTATTGTTGTTTGAACTGCTTGCCACATGTACAGTTTATCTCTCTCTGTCGGCGACGAGGGATTCACGTGATCAATGCAGGGAAATAGTTAGGCTGACAGAGAAGATTTTAGAACTAGAGACACGCATCCAAACTTTAGTTGAGGATAGTAAGAATGTGAGGGCTGTAGATACGGCCTTGGATGCGACTAGCTCAGGGACTCCTGTATATTGTTCGGTTCCGGCATTAGAGCCCATGAAGCAGGGCAACTGGGTGACTGTGAGGCGGCATAGTCGCGGATCAAAACACCGCTCTTCCGTTCCGATCAAAACATCAAACAGGTTCTCCCCACTCAGTGACGCACCCACTGAGAAACCTGATGAAAGTGCTCTAGTTATTGGAGATTCTATTGTACGGAATGTGAAAATAGAGACAGCAGCCACCATAGTCCAATGTTTACCGGGAGCCAGAGCGCCTGACATCTTGGCAAATTTAAAAGTGCTGGCTAATTCTAAACGTAAATTCAGTAAGATTGTTATCCACGTCGGCGCTAATGATGTTCAACTTCGCCAGACGGAGATTACTAAAAATAATGTTAAAGAGGTGTGTGAACTTGCAAGTACAATATCAGACACTGTAATATGCTCTGGTCCCCTCCCTGCTTACCGGGGTGATGAGATTCATAGCAGACTGCTATCACTCAATGGCTGGATGTCTAAGTGGTGCCCGCAGAATAACAGACTTTATAGACAAATAGACGAGTTTTTGGGGCAGACCTGACCTGTTGAAAAGAGATGGTCTTCATCCCTCCTGTGATGGTGCCGCTCTTCTCTCTAGAAATATGGCACATAGTCTTAGAGTTTGTACTTGACTAACTGGGGCCCAGGTCAGAAAGCAGACTGACTGGCTAAACCGACCGTCTGCTAGCCGCCTCACGTCACACGTCTCACGTCACAGAATTCTCACAGTTGCTACAATTTATAGCAATATTCTCAGTATTTCTCAGAGGGCAGGCTTTAAGTATAATTTGTTTGAAGTTATGGTGCTGCGTATAACATTATCTAGAGAAACACGTGTTAGTGATAAATTTTCTGATTTTCTATCTGAGTTAGTACTAGCTGCAGATAAAGACTTAATTGTTGGCGATTTTAATATCCATGTCGATATTGAAAAAAATGCATTAGGATCAGCATTCATAGACATTCTGAACTCTATTGGGGTTAGACAACACATTTCAGGACCTACTCATTGTCGAAATCATACTCTAGATTTAATACTGTCACATGGAATTGATGTTAGTGGTGTTGAAATTCTGCAGCAAAGCGATATCTCAGCTCATTATCTAGTCTTGTGTAAACTCCATATAGCTAAAACTGTAAATTCTACTCCTTGTTACAAGTATGGTAGAATCATCACTTCTACCACAAAAGACTGCTTTGTAAGAAATCTTCCTGATTTATCTCAATTCCTCAGCATATCCAACAGGGCAGAAACTATGGACTCTCTCTTTTCTAGCACTTTAGATACAGTTGCTCCTTTACGCTTAAGGAAGATCAAAGAAAACAGTCTGACTCTATGGTATAATCAGTACACTCGCAATCTAAAGAGAGCAGCCCGGAAAATGGAGTGCAGCTGGAGGAAAACAAAACTAGAGGTATTTCGTATAGCTTGGTGGGAAAGTACCCTATCCAACAGAAAAGCATTAAAAACTGCTAGATCTGATTACTTTTCGTCTCTTCTAGAAGAAAACAAACATAACCCCCGGTATTTATTCAATATAGTCACTAAATTAACGAAAAATAAAGCATCAACAGGTGTTGGCATTTCCCAAGAACACAGCAGTAATGACTTTATGAACTACTTTACTTCCAAGATCGATACTATCAGAGATAAAATTGTAACCATGCAGCCGTCAGCTACAGTATCTCATCAGATAGTGCACTATAGATCCCCTGAGGAACAATTCTACTCATTCTCTATTATAGGAGAGGAAGAATTGTATAAACGTGTTAAATCACCTAAACCAACAACATGTATGTTAGACCCTATTCCATCTAAACTACTAAAAGAGCTGCTTCCAGAAGTCATAGATCCTCTTTTGACTATTATTAATTCATCATTGTCATTAGGATATGTCCCCAAAACCTTCAAATTGGCTGTTATTAAGCCTCTCATTAAAAAACCACAACTTGACCCCAAAGATCTAGTTAATTACAGACCGATCTCAAATCTCCCTTTTCTGTCAAAGATACTAGAAAAGGTAGTATCCTCACAATTATATTCCTTCTTAGAGAAAAATGGTATCTGTGAGGAATTCCAGTCAGGATTTAGACCGTATCATAGTACTGAGACTGCTCTCAGAGTTACAAATGACCTGCTTCTATCATCTGATCGTGGTTGTATCTCTTTATTAGTTTTACTGGATCTTAGCGCTGCGTTCGACACTATCGACCACAACATTCTTTTAAATAGACTAGAACACGTTGTTGGCATTAGTGGAAGTGCCTTAGCATGGTTCAAATCGTACTTATCTGACCGCCATCAGTTCGTAGCAGTGAATGAAGAGGTATCATATCGATCACAAGTGCAGTATGGAGTACCTCAAGGCTCAGTACTAGGGCCGTTACTTTTCACGCTTTACATGTTACCCTTAGGAGATATTATCAGGAGACATGGTGTTAGCTTTCACTGTTATGCTGCTGATACTCAGCTCTATATTTCTTCACGGCCCGGTGAAACACACCAAATTGAGAAACTAACGGAATGCATAGTCGATATAAAAAACTGGATGACGAGTAACTTTTTACTGCTAAATTCTGAAAAAACAGAGGTGTTAATTATCAGACTTAAAAACCCCACATGTAATAACCTAGAAAACTATCTAACACTTGATGGCTGCTCTGTCAATTCTTCTTCATCAGTTAGGAACCTAGGTGTGCTGTTTGATAGCAATCTTTCATTTGAAAGCCATGTTTCTAACATCTGTAATATTGCATTTTTCCATCTCAAAAACATATCTAAATTGCGACCTATGCTCTCAACATCAAATGCAGAAATGCTAATTCATGCGTTTATGACCTCAAGGTTAGACTATTGTAATGCTTTACTGGGTGGTTGTTCTGGATGCTTGATCAAAAAACTACAGTTGGTCCAAAATGCAGCAGCTAGAGTCCTTACTAGAACCAGGAAGTATGACCATATTAGCCCGATTCGGTCAACACTGCACTGGCTCCCTATCAAACATCGTATAGATTTTAAAATCTTGTTAATTACTTATAAAGCCCTGAATGGCTTAGCTCCTCAGTACTTGAGCGAGCTCTTATCACATTATAATCCTCCACGTACACTGCGTTCTCAAAAACTCTGGCCGTTTATTAATACCTGGAATATCAAAATCGACTGTGGGTGGCAGATCCTTCTCCTATTTAGTGCCCAAACTCTGGAACAATCTACCTAACACTTTTCGGGAGGCAGACACACTCTTGTCAGTTTAAATCTAGATTAAAGACATATTTCTTTAACCTGACTTACACATAACACACTAATACACTTCTATTATTCAAATCCGTTAAAGGATTGTTAGGCTGCATTAATTAGATCAGCCGGAACCGGGAACACTCCTCATAACACACGATGTACTCGTTACATCGTAAGAAGAATGGCATCTATGCTAATATTTGTCTGTTTCTTTCTTATTCTTATATTGTTTCTCAGTCCGTGTCTTGATCAGATAGTGGATCGGCACTGGGTGATGATGTCTGCGGCCCTGATTGTCGGCGGAGGCCGGACACCTGGATGAGCCCCGGGGACATATCCCCAGTGAAGACTTTGACTTAAAATACAATAAAACTAAAAATAAAACAAAATAAAAAATATAATAATAAAATACCTAACTACATAATACTAGTAATTGTTAAAAATTGCAACAATATAAAAATAGAAATAACACATTTATACATTTAAAATTTTAATTAAAAAAATAAGTAAAAAATAAATAAACAATAATATCCTGGCCAGAGGAGAACTGGCCTCCCGACTGTGCCTCGTTTCTCCCAAGGTTTTTTTTTTTTTTTCTCCATTCTGTCACAGAGGGAGTTTTGGTTCCTTGCCACTGTCGCCTCTGGCTTGCTCAGTTGGGGACACTTAATTTCTAGCGATTATCGTCAATTTGATTTCATAGATACTATTTAAACTAAACTGAGCTAGACAATGTCACCTTTATTTATATAGCGCTTTTAACAATACAGATTGTGTCAAAGCACTTAACAGTATCAAATTGGAGGATAGAGTGTCAGTAATGTATAATAAGATTAAACACTCAATTTTCAGTTAAAGGCATTTCATTATTGAATTCAGAGATGTCATTGTCTAGCTCAGTTTAGTTTAAATAGTATCTATGAAATCAAATTGACGATAATCGTACACTTCGTACACACGCATCCCTAATAACAAACACGTATTTAGAATGTAAAACTGCGACTGCAAGGAGCAGCACATCAGGCAACGTACCAGGGGATAGCGACAGGACATATAAACCCCTGGACCTTTATGGCCCACAAAACAGGAACAAATAAGAGCAGAATGACCATGCCACACTTAAGCCCAATTTATACTTCTGCGTCGGACCTACGGCGTAGCCTCTACGCCGTAAGCTGTGCGTCGGTTTACATTTATACTTCTGCGTCGTCGTTTGCATCGACTGCTAGTCCACAGTGTCCATGGGCATGTTGCTTGTGAACCCGCAGTACCATCGTAAAAGCCGAAGAAGAAGCGGCTCGTCAGAGAACCATAGCCGTGACGACTGCAAATAAATATCAAATCATTAAATCATTATTTAAAACTACAAAAAGGAGACAACAACGGAACAGGAGAAGATGGCATTCTTTCAATCTCCACAAGGACCTGTACCACGGCAGATCAACATTGTTTGTCGCGGACAACTAGTGATGTATAATGCTATGTAGTATAATAAATGAAGACACTTGTTGTTTGCTTTGTTTTGTTTTAAATAAGAAGGTGTAAAATTAAACTATATTACAGTGCTCATAAACGCACACAAAACTCAAGTGCATACGGAAGGAGGGGTTCTAGCAGACCAATCACAGCGCTTGCAGTCCGCGTAGAATCGATGCGCTGTTAGATTTTTTGAGAGGTGCACGTCAGGTAAGGCGTAGGTTATGGCGCAGGCCTGTGCGTCTCTGCGTAGATTTGACGCAGAAGTATAAATTGGGCTTTTGAGTTACTTCTTATAAAGCCACTGGGCCTCCACTAGAACACACCTCAATGATTGAGCCACCAGGTGTGATCAATAAGCCCTTTCACACATACAGACTTTTCCGTAAAATTACCGGTAAATTGCCGTAAAGAGATCATGTGTGAACAGGACCTTTTCAAAAATACCGGTAAATTCGTTCCGGCAATTTACCAGTATGAGAAGTTGTAACATTACCAGTAAATTGCCGGAATTCTGCTGTGTATGAACGCAGAAGGAAAATTACCGGTATGAGCACATAGGAGTTCAGAATGCGCTGACGTAAGACGTCTACTCTGGGCCAATCATAACATTCTCACGCAGATGATGCATTCACTCCACACTTTCCCATGTAAAATCCGCCCATGTCCGTCGCACAGACCTCTGTGTAGCCTATACACGTGTTTCTTTCTCAACTGTTCACATTTACTTAAGAAAAAACCTGGATACTCGCCAGGACGGCCATTTTTGCGTAAATTTGTGTGTATTTGGCCACTTAAGCTCAACAACAAACTATGAAAAAATAACTCAATATGATACTCGCTATAAGCGGCTTTGGATGTGACTGTGAGCGCTCAGCCTTGAAACCGCCTCTGGAGCGCACGAGTACCGATTGGCTTAAAAAGACGTGCAAATTATACATTTTTGTGACGATGCAACTAGGGCTGAAACGATTAGTCGACTTTATCGACAACGTCGACAATAAAAAATTGTCGACAAATATTTCTGTTGTCGAGTAGTCGTTTGATCCCATATGACCAAATGTAAGAGCCTGCAATAATACGGTTGGACCAGTGTGGCGCTGTAGCGCAAGATTGTAATTCTGATGCAGTTCAAGAGAAGAGACACAGCGCTTTAGAACACAGCGATTTCTTCTCAATAACGCAATAAACAACAAACAAAACAACAGCTAAACAACAAAAACTGACAGTGGTGAGAAAGTGATGTTTGCATGAGCTCTTCAGTTCGGTACTTCAGTAAAGCAGTCACATCACGTTTACTTAGTCACGTGACTTCCTGTTTGTTGCTGCTGCGTGTTTTGAGTTTGAGCTCCATCAAGTTAATTCTTTATCGTCTATTTTCTAATCGTAAAATCTACTTTTACACACCATCATTTTCGTTTCTATAGCGTGTGAATATATCCCCTTATCGTATTCTAAAACAAAAACAATCAAAACAATCAAAGAGTCCTCTATTAGCTTGTAGCCCGGTAGCATCGCCAGTGTGGTTGCACCAAGGAAGGTTGCCGCTAATCTCGCTTACATTGCTAATACTCTATTCACACACATTACCATTGTTTTACTCACTGCTACTTGCTTTAATGGTGGATGTGTGTCTACCTTTGAGTGCAGATGAGGACACGTTCGAGCTGCATTCGGTGCAGCTGGAGCTGGAGGCTGTGGAGAAGCAGATCCGCGAGCTGGTGGAGAAGCAGGCCCAGCTGAGAGAGCGGAGAGCAGCACTGGAAACATCCTGGGCTGACACTCACAAGTCCGGGGTAAGTATACAGCGCGCTGCTAACACTCCCACCACCTCTACTCCGTGTGTTTCTCTGCACAGACCCTGTGCACCCAGGACGCGATCTTCCCAGATGTCCTTCACTCCGACGCCGGGACACCACGGACCCTGGGTGCAACAGCAGCGGAAGACGTGAGCCAGGCCCCGGGCGAGGACCTCTCCCACTCCGCCGCATCCGGTCTTCGAGATCTCCACCTGGAACCGCTTTGCTCCCCTCCGCGAGACGGAACGCGACGCTGTGATCGTCGGAGACTCCAACGTCCGGCACGTCCGTGCTACGTTAGCCGAAGGTAATGTGCACGCTCACTGTTTCCCTGGCGCTCGTGTTCTCGACGTTTCTGCGATCCTGAAGGACGACGAGAGCATCGGCGCGATCGTGCTGCACGGGGGTAAACGACACCAGGCTGCGGCAGACGGAGACACTGAAGAGGGACTTCAGGAGCCTGATCGAGACGGTGCGCAGCGCATCACCCGCGGTGACAATCATCGTGTCTGGACCGCTTCCCACGTATCGACGAGGACACGAAAGGTTCAGTAGACTTTTTGCTTTAAACGGATGGTTATTGTCATGGTGTAAAGAACAGAAACTGCTCTTTGTTAATAATTGGAATCTTTTCTGGGAGCGTCCTAGGCTTTTCCGCGCTGATGGCCTACACCCCAGCAGAGTTGGAGCAGAACTCCCGTCGGACAACATCTCCAGGACTCTACGTTCCATCTGACTAAAAAGCCCATTCTCAAATAACTGCTATGATGACTTTTGTTCTACCCACTTAAATGTTAGAAATACTTGTGCTGTCCAATCTATAAAGACTGTGTCTGTTCCCCAAACAGTGAAGCCAAAATATAAATTTAATGCAGGATCTAGAAATAATCTGATCGTGATTAAACCAGAAAAATGCAAAACAAATAAACAAAAGCAATTTTTAAAGCTTGGGATCCTAAACATTAGATCACTCGCACCCAAAGCAGTTATTGTAAATGAAATGATCACAGATAATGGTTTTGATGTGCTCTGCTTGGCTGAAACCTGGGTCAAACCAAATGATTATATTGGTCTAAATGAGTCTACTCCACCAAGCTACTGTTATAAGCATGAGCTCCGTCAGACTGGCCGTGGCAGCGGTGTTGCAACAATATATAGTGATATTCTCAATGTTACCCAGAAAACAGGATACAGGTTTAACTCATTTGAATTACTTCTGCTTAATGTTACACTGTCAGATATGCAAAAGAAATCTCTCCTATCTCTTGATCTGGCTACTGTGTATAGACCGCCAGGGCCGAATACAGATTTCTTAAAAGAATTTGCAGATTTCCTCTCAGACCTATTGGTTACTGTTGATAAAGCGCTAATTGTCGGAGATTTTAACATTCACGTTGATAATACAAATGATGTGTTAGGACTTGTATCAAACAAAATAACTATAATATAATAAAATATCTAACTACATAATACTATTATTGTTAGAAATTGCAACAATATAAAAATAGAAATATAATACATTTATACATTTAAAATTTAATTAATACAATAAGTAAAAAAATAAATAATAATATCCTGGCCAGAGGAGAACTGGCCCCCCGACTGAGCCTGGTTTCTCCCAAGGTTTTTTTCTCCATTCTGTCACAGAGGGAGTTTTCGTTCCTTGCCGCTGTCGCCTCTGGCTTGCTCAGTTGGGGACACTTAATTTCTAACGATTATCGTCAATTTGATTTCATATATACTATTTAAACTAAACTGAGCTAGACAATGACATCTCTGAATTCAATAATGAAATGCCTTTAACTGAAAATTGAGTGTTTAATCTTATTATTATACATTACTGACACTCTATGCTCCAATTTGATACTGTTAAGTGCTTTGACACAATCTGTATTGTTAAAAGCGCTATATAAATAAAGGTGACTTGACTTGACTTGACTTGTGTTTACTGACCTAGTAAATTCTTTTGGAGTCAAGCAAACGTCACCAGGGCCACTCATCATTTTAATCATACGCTAGATTTAATTATATCCCATGGAATTGATCTTACTGACATAGATATCGTACCTCAAAGTGATGATGTTACTGACCATTTCCTAGTATCATGCATGCTGAGTATTACTGATGTTATCTATATGGCTCCGCGTTATCGTCCAGGAAGAGCTATTGTTCCAACCACTAAAGATAGATTCAGAAATAACCTGCCTGATTTATCTCAACTGCTCTGTGTACCCATAAATACACATGAACTAGATGAAATGACTAGCAACATGGGCACTATCTTCTCTAAAACATTAGAAGCTGTTGCGCCCATCAAATTGAAAAAGGTTAGAGAAAAACGTACTGCGCCATGGTACAACAGTAATACCCATTCTCTCAAGAAAGAAACTCGTAAACTTGAGCGCAAATGGAGAAAATCTAACTTGGAAGTTTTTAGAATTGCATGGAAATCTATGTCCAACTATAGATAGGCTTTAAAAGCTGCCAGGGCAGAACATATCCGCAAACTCATAGAAAATAACCAAAACAATCCAAGGTTTTTATTTAGCATAGTGGCTAGATTAACAAATAAACAGACGCCACCCGATCTAAATATTCCCTCACAATTTAATAGTAATGACTTCATGAATTTCTTCACTGATAAGATAGATAACATCAGAAATACAATAACAAATGTAGATTCTGCAGCGTCTAGTACTTCAGCTCCATTCATCGCACCCAAAGAAAAACTGCAGTGCTTTACAACTACAGGACAGGAAGAGCTAAATAAACTCATCACTGCATCTAAACCAACAACATGCCTATTAGATCCTGTACCCACTAAATTACTGAAAGAGTTGTTAGCTGTAGCAGAAGAACCGCTTCTCAATATTATTAACTCATCGATATCTTTAGGTCACGTTCAAAAATCATTCAAGCTGGCGGTTATTAAGCCTCTTATTAAAAAACCACAACTAGATCCTAATGAACTAGCAAATTACAGACCCATTTCTAATCTTCCGTTTATGTCTAAAAATTTTAGAAAAAGTTGTGTCTGCTCAGTTGTGCTCTTTTTTTGCAAAAAAATGATCTCTATGAAGAATCTCAGGTTTCAGGCCCCACCATAGCACAGAAACCGCACTTGTTAAAATTACAAATGACTTGCTTCTTGCGTCAGACCAAGACTGCATCTCATTGCTAGTTTTACTTGATCTTAGTGCTGCGTTCGACACTATAGATCATGACATACTCATAGATCAATTACAAAACTATACGGGTATTCAAGGGCAGGCTTTAAGATGGTTTAGATCCTACCTGTCTGATCGCTATCAATTTGTTTATTTAAACAGGGAGTCATCTCAATTATCACCAGTAAAATATGGAGTACCACAAGGATCTGTCCTAGGTCCACTGCTATTTTCAATATACATGTTGCCCCTTGGTAATATTATTAGAAAATACGGGATTAGTTTCCAGTGGTATGCTGATGATACTCAACTATATATCTTAACAAGACCAGATGAAACTTCTAAATTATCTAAACTAACAGAGTGTGTTAAAAATTTAAAAGATTGGATGACCAATAACTTTCTCCTATTAAATTCAGATAAGACAGACATATTACTTATTGGACCAAAAAAACAGTACGCAGAATCTCTTGAATTATAATTTGCAACTAGACGGATGTACTGTTACTTCCTCTACAGTCAAAAATCTGGGTGTTATATTAGACAGCAACTTGTCTTTTGAAAATCATATTTCCTATGTTACAAAAACAGCATTCTTCCATCTTAGAAACATTGCCAAGCTATGAAACGTTACCCGTTTCTGATGCAGAAAAGCTAGTTCATGCATTCATGACCTCACTGGACTATTGTAATGCACTCCTAGCTAGTTGTCCTGCATCTTCAATAAACAAGCTACAGGTAGTCCAAAATGCAGCAGCTAGAGTCCTTACCAGGTCAAGAAAATATGATAATATTACCCCAATTTTACAGTCTCTGCACTGGCTACCTATTAAATTCGGCATCAGTTACGAAATATTATTACTTACCTATAAGGCCCTTAATGATTTAGCTCCTGCGTACCTAACTAGTCTTCTACCACGCTACAATCCATCACGCTCCCTAAAGTCGCAAAACTCTGGACTTTTGGTAGTACCTAGGATAACAAGTCAACTAAAGGAGGTAGAGCCTTTTCACATTTGGCTCCCAAACTCTGGAATAGCCTTCCTGATAACGTTCGGGGTTCAGACACACTCTCTCTGTTTAAATCTAGATTAAAGACATCTCTTTAGCCAAGCATTCACATAATGCATCTCATAATCTTGTACTGCAGTTATATCTGATCAAACACACATTATTGTTCTTTAGCTTGGATTGAACAAATCATTTTTGCTTGGTTGGAACAGCAGCTACGCTAATTATGTCTCTATTTGTTTCTCCGTTTCTGCCATGGGATTAACATCCCGTGGTAACTAGGATTTACACAAGCTTCAGTCTGGATCCAGAACACCTGAGAAGAGATGATGCCAACCCCTCAGAGGACCTCAGATGATGCCTACCCTCAGACAACATACAGAACTACCAAATTTCGCCATATGTTAAATCTATTAAGTTTCTACAATATATAAATATATTGTAGAAACTTAATTTCCTGTAAAGCCGCTTTGCAACGATTTGTATTGTGAAACGCGCTATACAAATAAACTTGAATTGAACTTATATAGTACTTTATGAAAGAGATAGCCTTAAATCAAGCAGTTTAGTTAGTGTCGCTTTGCTTGAGCTAGCTAATGATAAAATCTTTTTATTAGTTGGAGAAATAAATTAATTAAAGTGATAGTTTGGTTTGCAGAGATCAAAGCTTGATCTTGCTCAGCACTGTTTTGATTATCATAACCCTATAAGGTATTTTAAGAATAAAATAGTTGTGAATAAAATAGTTTATTAAAAAAATAAAGCATCTTATCACTTACCTTTATTTTGTTTCTTATCCATATGACTTACAAAATGAGATGTTAGGCAGAATGTGTCTTATTTTTTCATATAGCTAATTAAATGGTGATTAAGACATAACATATATATATATATATATATATATATATATTAGTGCTGTCAATCGATTAAAAAATGTAACCGCGTTAATCACAGTCATGGACTGTGATTAATCATGATTAATCGCAATTTTAAAATATTAGGATTTACCTGTAAATGTGCTGAAATAAAGAAAAACATGACAAACTAGTTTAAGGAAACAGAACCTTTCACACCTCCGCCAGGTATGAGACATAATCCTTATTATTATTTTATCATTATTCATTTGTTTTTATTCAGCCATTATCAGCCTTTAAAGGGAAGTCGTGGCCTAATGGTTAGAGAGTTGGACTCGTAACCTAAAGGTTGCGGGTTCGAGTCTCGGGCCGGCAGGAATTGTAGGTGGGGGGAGTTGAGTGTACAGCGCTCTCCACCCTCAATACCATGACTGAGGTGCCCTTGAGCAAGGCACCTAACCCCCAACTGCTCCCCGGGCGCCGCAGCATAAATGGCTGCCCACTGCTCCGGGTGTGTGTTCACGGTGTGTGTGTGTTCACTGCTGTGTGTGTGCACTTTGGATGGGTTAATTGCAGAGCACAAATTCCGAGTATGGGTCACCATACTTGGCCACATGTCACTTCACTTTCACTTTCACTTAAACGTTTACCAAGCCACATCGCTTCAATCCCAGTATACATTTACCTAACTATTATCAAACATATTTCTAAATAAATACAACAAAACATTTTCTTGCAACCTTACATGAAGTATTATGACAAAATGCATTATACAGAAGAATTGGACCTGTTCTGCAGGTGCATTAGAGCTAATATTAGCATCATGCTACATAAGACAATTTATGAGATTAATAGTACACTTTTACTCAGAACTCACTTTAAACCA
This sequence comes from Spinibarbus caldwelli, assembly GCA_039654775.1. Classification (NCBI taxonomy): domain Eukaryota; kingdom Metazoa; phylum Chordata; class Actinopteri; order Cypriniformes; family Cyprinidae; genus Spinibarbus; species Spinibarbus caldwelli. The sequence goes on from CM077231.1 coordinate 23,563,041, forward strand.
CCATCGAGTGTTTGTGATAACTTCATTTTACGATCACGTGTGGAATTTGGTCGTTTACTGTTGTTAAAATATGCTATTTATAGCCTTTTATATCGCTGCACAAATTAGCATTTCAGATGTACACATTAACTCAAGAAAATCACATACAAATATCCTATCGTAATCGTGTGTTTATTATCTTATATAATCTATGGTGGGTGTTGTCATGTTTATTTCTGCTGTGTAAAAGCCTTAACATGTATGCTCTGCTGAAACTCACGTTGTTTGTGATGTTATAACTGCCTCTCTGTTCTTAAGTTGCCAGGTATACATTCCAAGTACAATACACATTAGTAAAAGGATCTATTTTAATTTTTATTTGTCTATATACACCTTGGGCGGCCGTGGTACATTATAAAAGTTGCCCAAAAAACCGCAACCCACGGCTCTGTAATTTTTCCCGCGACTGTATTTTCAAAATAGCCCACTTGTGCCGTTACCCTGGCAACACTGGTTCACTGTCCCTCAGCACACAATGATAGATAACCTTCCGCGCTGCAATGACGGGAAGAAGATGGGGTCAAACATTATCAAACGATTAATTTGCGTTAAAAAAATATTAACGCGTTAAAATTTTTTGATTAATCGCATTCGTTAACGTTGACACCCCTAATATATATATAAAACTTGAATTAATAAAATAAATAAGGTAACTGAAGGGCAACAAGCTACTGCCAATCCAGCAGGGGCAGGTTTATGCAGGAAGCACAGCTTTTCCAAATGTAAACATCTAAAATGAATAAATAATAATAATGAATAATATTTTTTTCACAAATTCAGTGTTGTGTATTTTCTGGTAATCAAATGAACACACAGAACATGAGGGTTTGTATAGTATTTTTGCAGTTTAATATTCACAGACACTATATCGAGATTTGATTTGTGTACTAACCTGTTTTTTATTTATTCATCACAAATATGATAGATTCCGTGAAAGTCCGCGTTATAGTCAAGTCAAGTCACCTTTATTTATATAGCGCTTTTAACAATACAAATTGTGTCAACAGTATCAAAATGGAGGATACAGTGTCAGTAATGTATAATAAGATTAAACACTCAATTTTCAGTTAAAGGCATTTCATTATTGAATTCAGAGATGTCATTGTCTAGCTCAGTTTAGTTTAAATAGTATATATGAAATCAAATTGATGATAATCGTTAGAAATTAAGTGTCCCCAACTGAGCAAGCCGGAGGCGACAGCGGCAAGGAACCAAAACTCCCTCTGTGACAGAATGGAGAAAAAAACCTTGGGAGAAACCAGGCTCAGTCGGGGGGCCAGTTCTCCTCTGGCCAGGATATTATTGTTTATTTTTTATATTTTTTTTACTTATTGTTTTAATTAAAATTTAAATGTATTATATTTCTATTTTTATATTGTTGCAATTTCTAACAATAATAGTATTATGTAGTTAGGTATTTTATTATATTTTTAGTTATTTTGTTCGTCTATTGGACTACAGAGAGATACTAACTTTTCAATCTGCTACGTTACTGTCAAACTATGCTGTGCAAGCATGAGTGATATCACGCAGTGTGGCTTATATAAACAAGCACTGACTGCCGCGATCAGCTCCGGTGCGCCGCGGGCGCGTGCAGTGATGCGTAGAACAGCTCTAAAGTCTGCTGTTAAAAATGAACCATCTATTCATCATATCATCACGCAAAAATAAGAATTAGAATCATTGTAATGTGACGATCAAATATAGGTGCGGGTGAGTGGCGAGCGGATAATTTGAAGCAGCGGACTCGGGTGAAGTTTGAGTTCATCCGCACATCTCTACACTATAGTGACCTGGGTCGCCATTAGCAAACAACGGAGCGCGCTCTGCTGGACAAACCAAGTTATTACACCATTTAGAAGCATTTCACCTGCGTAATGGCGGGGCAGCGCTCATCATTTACTCAGGAAAAAGGTCTATATGTTCTGTAAAAAAATGTTCATATCAGCGGCATATTTGCCGATACCGATATATCTGCGACAGGCTCATGTCGGCCGATAAAATCGGCTAAAAGATATATCGGTCAGGCTCTACTTGTTTTTTTAATAATGCATTAGTAAATGCTGAAATTAACATTAATTAAGATTAATAAATGCTGTAGAAGTATTGTTCATTATTAGATCATGTTAACTAATGTAGTCAACTAATGTTAACTAATGAAACTTTATTTTAAAGTGTTAGCAATTTATTGTGTAATAATTTTAATTAATTACATATGTGAGCACAAAACACAAAACCAGTCATAAGTAGCAAAGATATATTTGTAACAATAGCCAACAATACATTGTATGGGTCAAAATTATCAATATTTCGTTTATGCCAAAAATCATTAGGATATTAAGTAAATATCATGTTCCATTGAAGCTTAATTTTTGATTAGTAATATTCATTGCTAAGAACTTCATTTGGACAACTTTAAAGGCGATTTTCTCAATATTTAGATTTTTTTTTTTTTTTGTTTTTTGCACCCTCAGATTCCAGATTTTCAAATAGTTGTATCTCAGCCAAATATTATCCTATCCTAACAAACCATACAACAATGGAAAGCTTATTTATTCAGCTTTCCGTTGATGTATAACTCTCAATTTCAAAAAATTGACACTTAAGACTGGTTTTGTGGTGCAGGGTCACATATGATTTTCAAAAGCTGAAGTGATTACATTTTATTTATGTTAGAATATGTATAACTCAGTATTTTAACTAATTGCAAAAGCTGAATAATCAATCAAAGTCTATTGATTAATCAGTGAAATAATCGATGATTAGTCGATCAATCGTTCCAATAATCGTTAGATTAATCGATTATCAAAATAATCGTTTGTTGCAGCCCTAGATGCAACAATGACATGATTAAGCAAGTGACAATTTTGTCAACTGTCCCCAAAATGCGAGTGAAAGTCTTGGATCGGTGTGCAGCAGCTCGTTGCAGACGAGATGCGCTGATGTGAAGCCGCTTTGAGAGAGTGAAAGAGAGAAGACGCGGTCCAGCTGAATCACTCACACTGTTTTCAAATGACTGATTGCTAGTTTGTGTGGATTTATTTACTCATATAACCTACTTGCTATCTTGAATTAATGTTTGCAGGAATTTCCCTCATTACAAACTTGAAAGCTTGAGTAAAACTTGATATACACAATCCCCCACGAAATTCTGGACATGATTAATTATAACTCTGTTACAGAGATTTGTGAAATAAAATTCCATTATTTTTTATTAATTTTTTTTTCCAGGCCTGGAAATTGCTGTTTCAAAATATAATGGCTTTTTCAGGTTTTTCATGTACGAACCCTAATAAAAGCAACTGATGGACTCTGTTAATCACTTAAGCTGGCCCTCCAATGTGATCGGCTGAATGCTCGGTTACCTCGCTCTCCTCTAATCACATGCCGGTGTTGTGCCCATTTTCGACCCCTGCCAAATTATTACCCCCTCTCTTTGAAATCGCTACTTGATTGCCTAATCCAAACCCCACCCCTAATCCTAACCCCTCCCCCACACCTAACCCTAAACCTACCAATACTAGGGGGGTAGTAGGGGTGGGACAATAAATCGATATGGCGATATATCGCGATTCTTCTCAGTGCGATACGATAATCGATATCTGGCGCCAAATATCGATATTTTAATTAATATAATAAGGTGTTCTAAATAGATTTCCCTGCTCACAGTGTCTAAAAATGCGTGGAAATCGCGGGCGCGCCATTTCCAGCTTCTTTCCAAAAGCGCTCTGACTCTGAGCAACCATGAGCCGCGTTCTCTATGAAGATGGGGAAGCACGAGGAACCGAAGGATAAACAGATTTCCAGCCACTGTATTACAGGTCTCTAGACTCATTCTTTAGTTTGAAAACCAAATCCTCCGTTGCGCTCCGTCCGCGGCGCGCACCTTCGCGCTCGTGCTGACGCTGCGAGTATAAACCAGGCTCTACACCTGAAGCGCTCGCGCTGAAAGCGCCTCTCTTCAAGTGATCAGTGAAATCTGACTCCTGCTACAATGTGCCGCGGCTCTGCAGCGCACACTGTATGAAGCAGACGCTTTGGAGCAGCGCAGACCATGCACTCGCACAGGTGCGACCACGTCAAATTTTTACTCGCACACTCTCAAAAAATGGTCGCAAATGTGACCATTTTGGTCGCAGTCTAGAGCCCTGGTATTAGCTTTACTGCTATATATATATATATATATATATATATATATATATATATATGTTTATGGAGATGAAAACTAGCTGCCCCAGAACAGCTATCAGCGTGGACCATAGGCACCGATCACGTTATTATTGCAGAGCGCATATTCAGTTCGTGAGTAGCCTAACCTCTCCGCTTGGATAGCAGGTGGATTATTTCCCTCACTATATATGAGAGAGAGCACCGCCGGTGAGTCCAGTTTTATGTGAACAACACTGGATGCTCTCCCTCTCTCAGATATTACAAGTGCGCGTTATGCAGTGTGAACAGTGGGCACCGACCAGCAGAAACATAAATCTGCACCTCTGGCATGGAGGACGAAACGACGTAATGCAGCGCAGAAGTGTGCAGTGTGTGTGTGCTTGCCGCGCGTCTAGATTTGAAATAACCAACCTGAGCGCGCAAAAGACGCGATGTGATTGTGAACGGCTATTTCTTCATGTGGGGCTCTGTTTTTATGATGAGAAGAGTAGAAAGGTTGAGAAAGCACTCCATGTAAATTTTGAAATGTACCAGGTTTATATTACATCTATCTATCTATCTATTTTTTTCTGTTTAATAAGCAGTTAAATGTGTTTGTTTACAAACAGAGAAAAAGAAAAGTGTAAGCTTTTAATAAGTCCAAGAATAAAATGATTAATTTAGCCTACTCAACATGTTAAAAGTGATTTACAGAACTTTTTTTTTATTGTTTTCTAACAGTTTGAACTTGAATAAAGAAAGAAAATTTGCACTTAACATTTTCACAGGCATTTTGTTTAGACAGATATCATGATGTATCATTATAGGTTTTTCTAGAAATATATCGATTATCGCAGAATCGCAGTATTGTGATATTATCGTTATCGTGAGCCATGTATCATGATTATATCGTATCGTGAGGTACCCTGTGATTCCCACCCCTAGGGGGTAGTAATCTGGCGGGGGTCAGAATTGGGCACAACACCGGATCCGTCACCCAGCTTTGTTCCGGGACCTCAAAATTTACAAATTAAGCACTGGTTTGTAGTCGTCTATTACGTTGTGTCTGGGACAAAACCAGCTTCATGAATGCGAAAGTTTGAAACAAAAATGAAACCATCAACAAAAAGACTGACCGCATATATCCCTCCATGTTTACAAATACAAGCGCAGGAGGTGTTTGGAGGTTAATGATGTCACAGAATTTACCAGTATTTTGGAATGGATGTGTGAATGGTGCTTTTCCGGAAAAAAGACGGAATGTCGTTGCCTGTGTGAACAGCTCATTTTTGAATTTACCGTTCTGGAAATTTTACGGCAATTTACTGGTATTACTGTGTGAAAGGGGCTATTGTCAAAGTGTCTGCTAAATGCATTAATGCAATGTCAAGACGCCGCTCGACGCCAGTGGGCGTGTCTTCCCATTTGAAATATACACAAACATTAAAATGGAAACAGATTCTAATGAATCAAAAACCATAATAAATAAAACACTCATCCTGTCACATACACATATACACACAAATATATGAAAATTAATATATAATTTTGAAACGCAAAAAAATAAATAAATGAGGCTCAATCATCGGTTAACAAACGTGCGTGTTTATTTTAGCTCTTCAGTCAGTGAACACGCCTGCAAAACACTAAAATAAATATCAAAGAAATAATATAGTTAAATAAGACAGTAGCCTTAAATAAAGTTAAATAGCCTACACCCTAACCGGACCCGAGTGGCGCGCACAACAAAATATTGTAGAACCCATTATAATCAGTGATGCGGTCTACACTGGAATCAGCGCGACATGACAGGACAAATCCCCCACAGTAAACTGCCTCGTTCTATTTATGACCTACTGACACAAAGTTCAAATGTCCTGTAGACAGACTCAACCCGTTGGACGCCGGTGTAGTGTTGCCTGTGTATTAAATGCTGCTCCATCTGAAAGCACGTAAAGGAGATTAACTACTAATCACAGAACCAATCACGTGCGATTTATCGTGCAGTCCTAGTAATCAGTTGAGAGGAAAACGGATATATGCCTACATATTAGATTTGTGTAGGTCTTAAAGGACAGAACATGCTGCCGTTAGTTATTAAATGGATAGTACACTCTAAAATTTAATTTCTGTCATTATTTACTCACTGACATGTTATCCCAAACCTTATTAATATATTTCTTTAAGATATTTTGAAGAATGTGCGTAACAACAGTTGGTCCACATTTAGGAAAAATATTATGGAAGTCAATGAGGACCAGCAACTGTTTGGTTTTTCACTAACCATGCATAAACATTGTTTTCTCAAAAACACAAACATGTAGGTTACATTCATGCTGCTCACATATAGTTGTAGCACAGTTTGTGCTGAATACAATATAATCAGCCTTTTTTTAAGATACTGAAAAAAAAAAAACATGTCAGGCATGTCAAAACTTCTCCAGGGCCCCAAACCCCCTCAGACCCCAGAGGGTTAAAGCTCTGTAAGCCTAATGTGCCACAAACAGTCATCAAAGATGAATGAAGAATAAACACCAACCTCCTTGTTCCTCCTGTTTTATTCTCCAGGTTTCTGGTTCCTCTTGTTTTATTCTCCAGGTTTCTGGTTCCTGCTGTTTTATTCTCCAGGTTTCTGGTTCCTCTTGTTTTATTCTCCAGGGTTCTGGTTCCTCTTGTTTTATTCTCCAGGGTTCTGGTTCCTCTTGTTTTATTCTCCAGGTTTCTGGTTCCTCATGTTTTATTCTCCAGGGTTCTGGTTCCTCTTGTTTTATTCTCCAGGTTTCTGGTTCCTCCTGTTTTATTCTCCAGGGTTCTAGTTCCTCGTGTTTTATTCTCCAGGGTTCTGGTTCACTCGTGTTCTCCTCACTCTCCTCTTTAACAAACACCATCTTCACAGCAGCAGATCTCAGTTCAGCTGATACTCCTCCAGATATTCCTGCTTGCTTCAAAACTTAGTCACGACTATGAGGATGAGAATATCACAGGTATTTACTGACCTGATTCAAAAACTGTATTTTTCTATTTACAGAAACAACATTTCTAACCGTCTGTATTAAAACAGCTTCACTAAAGAACAACAGAGAGCGCGGTGAAACTAATTCTTCTTCCTCGGAGGTTTAATGGTGTTTGGCAAACAAACGAATGTGTCTTCGCGCCACCCGCTGGACTGGAGTGTGAAGCGGCGAGAGGAGCGAAATAATACGGGGAGCATTTACCAGTGCTTCTATAAGGTGAGCTGTTTTTTCTTCTTCTTCTTCTTTAATAAAAGCCGATCTGCACAAATAAATGAAAATGACTTAAAATATAGACTTGCATGGTATTTGATCAGCATCAACAGTCTTTGTAAATGAGGATTAGAGGGGGAAGACAAGCGAATTATTAGTCAAATATTTCATTGAAAAATCACACAACGTTGCAGCATGTAAAGATGGAAATTAAGATCAATGGAAACACGTTATACTGTTAAGATGTAGCCTAAATAAAAAAAAAAATAATAATAAAAAAGTCCAAAATATTGAACAGGTTTAGAATGAAAAGCAACATCCTTGGGTTATGTGTCTGTCTAAATATCCGGGACTTAAGACATAACCGACTGTATTTAGAAGGATATTTTGATTTAGGATATTTTTGTGTATTTGTCCTTTCAAATCCAAAAAGATGAATTGGAAAGGACAAATACGCACAAAAATATCCTATATCAAAATATCCTTCTAAATACAGTCGGTTATGTCTTAAGTCCCGGATATTAAAAAGCAGTTTATTCAGCGAAGTGAAGCCTCTCCCCCATTGACGTCCATTAAAAAAAAACGGCCTCCGGTCTCCTTTCCCACGTACTGGCTGACCGGAAGCGTTAGCTTTAGCCGTTACGCTTTTTCAGCTAATGGTTGCAGGCTTGCCTTCTAGTGGCTTTGATAGGTAAGGAGCGATATGTCTGGGAGCACACAGAACACTATTAAACACCGTGATGGTAAATATTTACCACACCCGAGGTGTATAACACGGTGGGAGGATGAAACAACTTACAGTACATGCCTGCCATAACTTACAGTATGAGGACATTTTTAATTATTTCGTTTTGTCGCTTGGAGTAGACAGGTCTTCGATGCAGAGTTATAAAAGCACTGAGGTGTATTAATACCTCCACAGCAGGAAAGTCCGTCGAGTGCATGAAAGTCCGGTAACGTTACATGAAACAGAAAGCGAATTCATTTTTAAAAACAGACCCGTATCCCTGTACTATTATGTGATTGCATTGAGGATTTAGGTAACTGGTAAATGACTAATGTCTCATTTTTCTCTTTCATCTGTGAAAGCACTTGTTGATAGTTTTAAAGTAGTAATGAAAATATTTATGTATTTTTTTTTTTTTTTTTTTGTCCTTAACCGGAAACTGATTACTATACTGTGCAGAATTAGGGCTGATTAATTGCATCCAAAATAAAAGTTATAAATAACTAAAATATATGCGTGTACTTTTTAATATATATATATATATATATATATATATATATATATATATATATATATATATATATATACTGGCCGACCGGAAATATATATATACACATATATATTTATATAGCTTTTTATTTTGGATGCAATTAATCGTTTGACACCCTTATTCAGAATGTTTTCCGTGTGTTCCATCAGTTTTGAGAAAGTGACAAATTGACGATTATTTACCTAGCACTGCTAAACTGTATCATTTTCAGTGGAGGAAAAAATGTACCAAAAACAAAAAAAACCATCTTGACATTTTAATTGTGTGTGCATATATAAGGAGAAATAAGTACTACAAGATCTTGGAAAACAGTAAAAACAGTATATTTAATGGTCACCAGTGTTGCCAACTTCTTTCAATGGAAAGTAGCTAAAGCCAGTTTGAAAAGTCGCTAAATGTCGCTAGATGACTTCATACGCTAATTAGCATATTCATGACGTCATAGCGTCATATTGACTTTTACATTTGTTTGTCTCTCTGTGCTCATACTGTATTTTAATGCAGCCAAATTCTCAGTAAAACTGTTTTCCTTTATATATTTTACTGTTTCTGTTGTCAGTCAACGGGATAAATATGAAATAGTGACTGAAACGCAGCCCTTTCAGACATATCCCTTCCAAGACATTAATCTGCACAAAAATCCTGATTTATAATTGAGCCGTCGTCTGATGAAATCAAATAATACACACAAGATAAGAAAAGACAAAGACAATTCCTGTGCTGTGATTTTGGCTATATATATTTGCATGTAAAATTAGAGAAGCAACATAATATCTATTTTAACTGAACGCGCTGCTCCTCTCAACCGCTCGCTGAACAAAGCAGATGCAGAGAAAGAGGTGCGTGTACGCTGACCTTGCGCCGTTGCGGCAGTACCAAAGATCACAGAGACTCGCTAAGGTTTGTCCAAGAAGTTGCTAGATTTCCCGCTAGTCGCTTTTTTGGAAAAAAGTCGCTAGGCAGGTCTGAAAAGTTGCTAAATCTAGCGAAAAAGTCGCTAAGTTGGCAACACTGATGGTCACACTGAATAATTCCAAACAACTACACAAAGTATCCAACATTACTACACCATTCTAAATTTCATATAAAATGTCATGGACTCTCATGTGCTCCTCCATTGTATCAATCCAGTAGGAGATAATTCGGCGTACTACTCTGTGGGGACACATTGAAGCGTTCAGCAAGATCTCCTTGAAGTAAATTCAACTTCAGCTTCATCATGGTCATCAGAATTTGATCCATTATGTGCATCTTAAAATTGAAAGTGTAGAACTGCTGGAGATATTTAACATGTTCTTTAAAGGGATCCCCAGGTATTAAGACATGTATAGTTTAATATAACGTAAATGATGTATCTTATTGAAATATGTAGTAGAAAACCCATCAAAATGAATGTTATTTAAAAAAAATCGACATTGCTTTTGAACTATGGGGGGCGCCATTATTTTATGTGCACAGTACATTCTGCGTCGATGACGTCAAATGGTTGCACTCGGTGAGCTACTGGCGCAACACAACTCGGAATACACAACTCAGAAAATAAAATACTGATACGATACCACATTGAGAGGCTTTTGGTTGTAATGTTCAGTCGAAGGGCAACAAAAGAAGCAATGTAAGACTTCACTGCTTTCCTAGTGATAAGAAGAGGAGAAAAGAATGGGAAGATGCCTGTGGACGAATAAAACTTCATAAAGACCCGCTTCTTTTTTCTCTCCACTTTAGCCCTGATGCCTTTGAGTCTTTTAGTAGACCACAGCTACTGAAAGAGCTTACAAACGGCTGAGACAAGAAACGCTAGATGCAATCCGTTAGGATGTAAACATGCCGATGCTAATCATCATGCGCGGCCGCTAGAGGAGTTTCTCAGCGCGGATTTCCCTCGATATCAGGGCCATTTAGACTCCTTGTGGGGAAAAATCCATGGTACAGCATTTGGTTTAAACCTATACTTATATCCATTGCCACATGTAAGCTCTTTCAGTAGCTGTGGTCATCATATCAGTATTTTATTTTCCGAGTTATCTATTCCGAGTTGTGTTGTGGTAAAAATAGCAACATGTAGCACTAGTAGCTCACCAAGTGCAACCATTTTACGTCACCAGAATAATGGCGCCCCCCCATAGTTCAAAATATGTAAAAAACGATGTGATTTTTTTAAAATAACAAATCTTTAATGGGTTTCTACTACATATTTCAGTAAGAGACATCATTTACGTTATATTAAGCTATACATGTCTTAATCTCCACATGAATCTATGAATTTAATTGCTCTCATGCCACCTCTGAGCCTCATTAAACGTCTGAAAATGTGCCTACAAGCCACTAATTTCATATGATTGGTAACTTATTTCTCTTATTATAATTCTTATTATATTGTTTTAAATAGAAATTTTTAAAAGCTTATAAACATAAATTTTTGAATTTGACAGATGAAAATGATTCCATTGCAAAGGTAAAAAGAAAATACTCCTGTAAGTCACTTTAAGGAGTCAAATGCCGCCTCGTATTAGGAAGGCTAACTTTTGATCAGAATTTTTGATAATTAATCAGAACGTGTTCCTAAATTTTTTAAATTAGGTGGACAAGCGCTCCTAAAAAGAAAGCATAGAGCCATGTGTAACATATTAGATCCGTGTATGAGGTCTTAAAGAGACAGCAGCCTAAATAAACCTGCTGCTGTCTTTCATTATGCAGTGAAGACTACCCAGTGTTATTTTACAGTTGAATAGATTATAGTTAGACCTAACTGAAAAAATTTACGTACTGATAATTTAATTTGTATCTTGTTATTGTTTTGTTTGTGCTATTGATTGTCATTAATCTATTTGCTCTTATTTTATTATTTACTATTTACTTGTCTTTTTTAGTTCAAATAAATTCAATTCTGAGTGTACGTGATCCTTGGGTGGGGAGGGGGTGTGGTCCATGGGAAATAGTCCTGCCACCACAGCTGGAAAAAATCCTAGAGGAAACAATGCATACATTTAATAAAATTAGAAAAATGCATTTATAAAGGTAAAAAGAAAATGCCCATGTAAGTCACTTTAAGGAGTCAAATGTCACCTCGTATTAAGAAAGCTAATTTTTAATAAGAATTTTTTTTATTATTGATTAGAAGGTGCTCCTAATTTTTTAAATTAGGAGGACAAGCACTCCTAATTACAAGAAGAAAAACACAGCTCTTAAACTGGGTGTGTGAAAGGTATGGCTGTGGAATGGGGTTTGGCCGAGGAAAAATTTTCAGTCAAAAGATTTTTTTTTTTGCTTTAACCCCGGGGCTATAGAAAATTGATAAGCTTGAGGTTTGAAAATGAAGGAATTTGTTGACATATTTTGAAACATGCTTTTTTAAAAGACATAAGAGTTTTGGTAACAGGTCTGAGAAAATTCCTCCATCTTCCACTTAAATCTTATGACTGCAAGATTAATGTTTAAAGAGCTGAAAAGAACGCATATCACACCTTTGTTCATCAATTTGCACTGGCTACCAATAGCTGCTCGCATAAAATTCAAAGCATTAATGTTTGCCTACAAAACCACCACTGCCTCTGCACCCCTTTACCTGAATTCATTACTTCAGACTTTATTGTGCCATCCCAAAGAGGCACAAAATCACTTTCACAGACTTTTATTTTTACTGCGTCCCCTCCTGGTGGAATGACCTGCCCAACTCAATCCGAGCAGCTGAGTCCTTAGCCATCTTCAAGAAACGGCTAAAAACACAACTCTCTCATCTTTATTTGACCCTCTAACTCTAGCACTCTCTATTCTAATTCCATTTTGTCTATTTTTTCTTTTTTATATATTAAAAAAAAAAAAACTTGACCCTTTAAGATTTGCACTCTATTTGTTTTCTAAATCCTTCTTCTCTTCCAAAAAAAGGCCTCTAACACTAGCTTTCTCTATTCTTTTTCTATTCTACCTATTTGTTTTTTTTATCTATTATATAATTAAAAAAAACGTACTGCGTTAGGCTAACTGAGACTTGTTATAGAACTTCCATATATCATTGCTCTTTTGTTGATTTTGATTGCTTCCATTGTCCTCATTTGTAAGTCGCTTTGGATAAAAGTGTCTGTTAAATAACTAAATGTAAATGTATATGTATATGTAAAAACCATGTAAAAAATTTAATGAAGTTACCTGAGGTTGACCAGTACAGATTTTGAATAGTTACTAGATTCAGTCTTAAGAGAGAAGTTTTTTGGAAGAGTTTTGGAAGCAAACCATTAGGTGGATTGGCCCTTAACAATTAGGGAACCTTGTGTGAT